>OY776305.1:30068707-30433526 GCA_963675345.1 Trididemnum clinides | reverse complement strand
TGGCAATGATTTTTGGCAACAGGTTTAAATTGTGTTCTGAAAACGCGGTGAGTTTTGAAGTGGCAATATTTCCGGCGGTTTGCAATAAACGAACAGGAATATTGTATATAAGTTTTTCAAAGATTTCTTTAGGTGTAAGTTTGTGGGTCTTAAATAAAGGCAAAAAAGCACGCTTACCAAACACTTAAATGAATAATCACCTGTTGCTCCTTCAAACAGCGTAAGATGTTATAGAATTACTTTTAGCAAAAATTAACGTTCGTTTCTTTAAACGCAATCGATCAAAAAAACATTATGGGCGGGTGTGCAAAGCCACTACATGTCTCCCAAATTTATCGAGTGCTGGCAACATCTTATTTTCCTTGTTTTCACCAAAGACGTTCTTAAATTAAACAGACTTTTATCCGTTAAATTCAACAAGTGCTTGAAAGCACATCAAAGTTGTGGAAGAAGGCCCAAGTAATTGATATGTAAATATTTTCAGGACTAAGCCATTAAATATTAGGACCGATACTTACCATATTTTTGTAAGTGTAGGCGAATTTGTATGAGCTGACGCCACTGACTGCACGCATGCTGCTTAGTCCTGGCATAAATGCAGCTATGCAAAAGCAAACTAACCCGAAATGGGCCACTCATAGTTGAGTTATTGCAATAGCAGGACTTCCATCAGCAATATCGAGGTTAAGAATATCAAATCAGCTGGCTCCGCCAGCGTCATCCAATTGCAAAGAAAATTGCTTCAACATTTAGATGATGTGTAGTTCGCTACACATATTTCGTAGCAAAACATAAAAATGGACCATTTTTACCTCCATGCTTTTGTAGGAGAATCACCAATTTGTCAGCTTGGAGTAGGTTACTGTTTGAAATGGTTAGAGATTTATTTTTAGATGAATCTTCTAGAAGATTTGATAGATAATGCCAAAGATCCATGCTATTGAAAAAGAATCAACAAAATATACTAAACAACTCACTTTTTTTTAGAAATTGCAATTTTGCGACGTCCAGGCACCAAATTTTTTAATTTTCTTTAACCGGTAGGCTTCGTTTTACAAGTTTTAAAATCTTCAGTTTTTGATGAATTCTTTTGGAAATTTGGAAAGATAATGCAAAGAGCCATGCTTGCTGGGAAAAATAGTCAAAATGTACCAAGGAACTAACTTTTTTTGAAAACTGCAAGTTTCTTAGGTCTAGTGAAAAATTGTTCAACTAAAATTGGAAAAAGATGTATGGGAACCAACATCTGACCAGCGATTATAAACTAATCCTTAACCTTAACCAATTAGAATAACATATTGCTGGAAAGCAAATTTCTTCAGCTTTCAAACGACGCTAACTGTTAATACCTTATCATAATTTTTAAACATTAAGCATACCTGTTTTTACTCAGCTTACTACTTTTTGAGTATGAGTAAAAAGCTACACCATAGATGTTAAAGTTCAGCTTTTTTGGTGCAAAAACAAATAGTAAAGAAACATGTTATATCTTATCAGAATTGCCTTGAAATACCCTTTAATTTTATAAATAAATTTTGAAAATGAGTTAAGAAATGAGGTTCCAAATCAGTTTTTAAGTAAACCAATTTTGTAAAAATGCTACAATTTTTGAAAAATTATCTAATAATAATCTCTGGTAGCAACACACTGTGTTAGTTGTGCCAGGCAGGATTATGACATCATAGAGCGAGTTGAAGCGTGCAGAAAAAAAGCAAGAAGCATGCTTAGAAAGCTTAAAATGATTAAATAAAGAATTGCTCGTTGCACTGCCAATTGAGCTTTAATGGTGGTAGAGTTCATTTTATTGAAAGCATTTTACCAAGATCTCTCAACAAAGCATTTAATCGCGTTTCCACGATCAGTATTTTTTGAGTAAATTAAAAAAACAAATTTTGCAATTAATTGTTAATTATGTCCTTATATGAAATTCTAAAGACATGAAATTTGTTGAAGTTAGTAAGTCGGGTATTGGCTTTCGTTTAAAAACCGTTTTTCTCGGTCCAAAAATGCAATTACAAAAATTATCTTTGACTATGGCGTCATCGTGACGTCACAAATGCTCTTATGACACTCACCCCGAGGAGGCGATTAGTCGTGTCAAGTTTGATATTTATACACCTAGCAGTTTTGGAGGAGTAAAGACAGGCACATAGATAGACAGACAGCATTGCGCTTCATGTATTAGGTATTTCGAAGGCAAGAAACCTATATGTTCACTGTGAAAGAAGAGTGATATGTTACAATCTCAACATAACGTAGGAGAAAAACCCTACAGTTATTTAGTATCGCAAAGCCAAGTTACAATACTTTTGTACAGCTGTGTCACAAGCCTGAGTAATCATAATCTCTAAGACATACGTATATATGAATCAAGTGTAGCAAAGTTAAACAAATTGACATTTTTTCACGTTCAATTTTACTGGAATCACAACAATTATACGCATCTTCACCGCAAACAACCTGGTCGATGAATTATTATCTTAAAGCGTAACTTGATCTAATGTAATAACTTAAACGTAAGTGCTTCACCTTGGGTTAGTTTGCGCTTGCCCTAGCTGTGATTATGTCAAGACCTCCCAATATACGCCAGCCAGAAATGTTAGGTCATACGAATAGGCATACAATTAGGAAAAGTGGTAAATATCAATAGTATGCCAAATATTCAATAGGTTATTAAAGAAATTATACAGCAGTGACTTGGGCGCCTCCATATCTCACAACTTTACAATTATACTTCCGGTATTTTTTCACCTCGATATTAATGATGGATGCTTGCAATTGCATAAACCTAACAGTGATTGATTTACTTTGGCTCACTCTCTTCCTTGGATGCGGTCATGTCAAAATGAAGCGAAACACGTGCAGCCAGAGGCTTTTGCTTATAAAATAGGCCTACGGTTGCACATAAAATAGGTCTACACAAAAAGTTGTAAGTAGTGGGCCCAATATTTTATAGCTTAATCCTGAAAATACATATCAATCACTTTGGCGCTAGAGGTCGGTAGAGAGTTAAAATGTTTTGTAGAAGATATCATTAGGCGTGTTATGAAGTCAAAAATTTGTAGAAAATTTTTGTTGGTAAGGTACTTAGTGTGTTGTTAGTGGGGAGGTGATAATTATTAAGGCCTCTAAGCCTTGGTCTATGCGAGAAAGCTAACCGTAGATCTAATCTTAAGTATAATTCTAACTCTAATCCTAAGGTCGTTAAGGAGTTAAGTGTTTGGTTTTATATGGAGCTGTCTGTCTTACTAGTTATTGTTGGTGATACTTGTCCAGATTTACCCAACAATGGTTTTATAATGTTTATGCCTCTGTGATACAATTCTTGTCTCTTTATTGTGCAGTTTTTAACGTTTCTTGTTAAGATCTTTCAAATTTTATTACATATTTGTTTCCAAAACATATCGATAAGATTTTAAGACAAAAAGATTAATCAATTCAACTGTTTTGAAGCTATTCATGAAATTTTTGCACCACGTAATTAAGCTGTCAGCGTTTCAAACATGCACAGTAGCTTGTACTGTACAATATCGAGATCGTGCATCAATCGAAGGATTAGTTTTGTTTACTTGTATGACATCATGAGTCCAAACATCGTCTCAAAATGAAACAAAACTAATTGATTTGCGCCATGGTAAGCTAATATTTTTTACACGCAACTTCAAACCGGTAACAAGAATTAGCTGCAAGCACTACTACGAAATTAAAATACCCTATTTGTTATATGAACGGTCTTAAGTTCGATTCTAAAAGACAGTGTTTTTGTTTGATACTCACAGTCTCATGCAGTCAATGCAGTTGTTGTTTAGATTTATCATTCAAACTGGACTTGTCATCAATTTGTTGTTGTATAGACCTATTATTCGCTTTTACAGACATCATATCGCTAGGTATTAGTTGAGAATTAAGCAGAAACTAAGTATGTCGTTGTGAAAGCATGAACTTTTTTAGTTGAATTCCTGATAAAGTTTCATATTTTTGAAATCATTTTTAGATTTTACTTTAATTCAGCTTGATTCTACCAAAGTCAAGCACTTACGTTTAAGTTATTACATTAGATCAAGTTACGCTTTAAGATAATAATTCATCGACCAGGTTGTTGCGGTGAAGATGCGTATAATTGTTGTGATTCCAGTAAAATTGAACGTGAAAAAATGTCAATTTGTTTAACTTTGCTACACTTGATTCATATATACGTATGTCTTAGAGATTATGATTACTCAGGCTTGTGACACAGCTGTACAAAAGTATTGTAACTTGGCTTTGCGATACTAAATAACTGTAGGGTTTTTCTCCTACGTTATGTTGAGATTGTAACATATCACTCTTCTTTCACAGTGAACATATAGGTTTCTTGCCTTCGAAATACCTAATACATGAAGCGCAATGCTGTCTGTCTATCTATGTGCCTGTCTTTACTCCTCCAAAACTGCTAGGTGTATAAATATCAAACTTGACACGACTAATCGCCTCCTCGGGGTGAGTGTCATAAGAGCATTTGTGACGTCACGATGACGCCATAGTCAAAGATAATTTTTGTAATTGCATTTTTGGACCGAGAAAAACGGTTTTTAAACGAAAGCCAATACCCGACTTACTAACTTCAACAAATTTCATGTCTTTAGAATTTCATATAAGGACATAATTAACAATTAATTGCAAAATTTGTTTTTTTAATTTACTCAAAAAATACTGATCGTGGAAACGCGATTAAATGCTTTGTTGAGAGATCTTGGTAAAATGCTTTCAATAAAATGAACTCTACCACCATTAAAGCTCAATTGGCAGTGCAACGAGCAATTCTTTATTTAATCATTTTAAGCTTTCTAAGCATGCTTCTTGCTTTTTTTCTGCACGCTTCAACTCGCTCTATGATGTCATAATCCTGCCTGGCACAACTAACACAGTGTGTTGCTACCAGAGATTATTATTAGATAATTTTTCAAAAATTGTAGCATTTTTACAAAATTGGTTTACTTAAAAACTGATTTGGAACCTCATTTCTTAACTCATTTTCAAAATTTATTTATAAAATTAAAGGGTATTTCAAGGCAATTCTGATAAGATATAACATGTTTCTTTACTATTTGTTTTTGCACCAAAAAAGCTGAACTTTAACATCTATGGTGTAGCTTTTTACTCATACTCAAAAAGTAGTAAGCTGAGTAAAAACAGGTATGCTTAATGTTTAAAAATTATGATAAGGTATTAACAGTTAGCGTCGTTTGAAAGCTGAAGAAATTTGCTTTCCAGCAATATGTTATTCTAATTGGTTAAGGTTAAGGATTAGTTTATAATCGCTGGTCAGATGTTGGTTCCCATACATCTTTTTCCAATTTTAGTTGAACAATTTTTCACTAGACCTAAGAAACTTGCAGTTTTCAAAAAAAGTTAGTTCCTTGGTACATTTTGACTATTTTTCCCAGCAAGCATGGCTCTTTGGCATTATCTTTCCAAATTTCCAAAAGAATTCATCAAAAACTGAAGATTTTAAAACTTGTAAAACGAAGCCTACCGGTTAAAGAAAATTAAAAAATTTGGTGCCTGGACGTCGCAAAATTGCAATTTCTAAAAAAAAGTGAGTTGTTTAGTATATTTTGTTGATTCTTTTTCAATAGCATGGATCTTTGGCATTATCTATCAAATCTTCTAGAAGATTCATCTAAAAATAAATCTCTAACCATTTCAAACAGTAACCTACTCCAAGCTGACAAATTGGTGATTCTCCTACAAAAGCATGGAGGTAAAAATGGTCCATTTTTATGTTTTGCTACGAAATATGTGTAGCGAACTACACATCATCTAAATGTTGAAGCAATTTTCTTTGCAATTGGATGACGCTGGCGGAGCCAGCTGATTTGATATTCTTAACCTCGATATTGCTGATGGAAGTCCTGCTATTGCAATAACTCAACTATGAGTGGCCCATTTCGGGTTAGTTTGCTTTTGCATAGCTGCATTTATGCCAGGACTAAGCAGCATGCGTGCAGTCAGTGGCGTCAGCTCATACAAATTCGCCTACACTTACAAAAATATGGTAAGTATCGGTCCTAATATTTAATGGCTTAGTCCTGAAAATATTTACATATCAATTACTTGGGCCTTCTTCCACAACTTTGATGTGCTTTCAAGCACTTGTTGAATTTAACGGATAAAAGTCTGTTTAATTTAAGAACGTCTTTGGTGAAAACAAGGAAAATAAGATGTTGCCAGCACTCGATAAATTTGGGAGACATGTAGTGGCTTTGCACACCCGCCCATAATGTTTTTTTGATCGATTGCGTTTAAAGAAACGAACGTTAATTTTTGCTAAAAGTAATTCTATAACATCTTACGCTGTTTGAAGGAGCAACAGGTGATTATTCATTTAAGTGTTTGGTAAGCGTGCTTTTTTGCCTTTATTTAAGACCCACAAACTTACACCTAAAGAAATCTTTGAAAAACTTATATACAATATTCCTGTTCGTTTATTGCAAACCGCCGGAAATATTGCCACTTCAAAACTCACCGCGTTTTCAGAACACAATTTAAACCTGTTGCCAAAAATCATTGCCAATCGACCGTGAATGAATACTGCAAAGACAGTAAGCACTATTTGTTAAAGAAAAAGGATGGAAAAATGAGAATGAAAACATCACAGTTCGATTTTCTAATTCTGCATTGTATATTGTAGCTGCTGATGTGTAGGGTTTATACCCCAACATTAAAAGAACTTTATTAATGAAAGCACTTGAAATTCCGTTACAAGAACATACAAATTATGGCAAAGAGGTGGGAAAGATTTTAATGTGGTTAACTGATTTATGTTTAAAAAATGTCATTATCTAATATCAGAACAAGTTTTTCAACCAAAAAGATAGGAACATTACAGGAGATAATCATTCGATTTCACTTGCCAACATAGCATTGCATTATATTGTGTGCCAAGTCTCCACAGAAGTACAACACACAGAAATATTCAAGCACTTTATCGATGATATTGTTTGGTATTCTTTTGGCAATCAAGCCACGCACAATATAAAAACCAAGCTTGCAGAGACATTTGCAAAATATGATTTGACATAAAAGTACAAAGATATCAACACAACAGAAGAAAATGGCGAACTGGAATTTCTAGATATTCTCCATAAAATTTTTCCCCATTCCTAATTTCGATTCATCACCACAGACTACGTTAAACCAACAGCCCTTGATCGTTGCTTTATTCAAGGTTCCTAACACCACCCAGTCACAGTATTCAAATCGATTGTGTTCGGTGAATCAGTTCGACTTCGACGTTTAAATGAACGCAATGAAGACTACTATAGCAGCTTAGAACAACTTAAAAGGAAGGCAATCCAGGCGCAGTGTCCTAAACCAATGGTCGAGGATATGATAGCCAAGGCTAAAACATGGACAAATAGATTTAAATCACCCACAACCAATGAATCACAAAAGCTAGAACCAATCGTTTGGACAACATCATTCAAAAACCTTATCAAACTCTCAAAAAAGAAGAAAGAACTACAACCGCACTGCATGGCCACTTATAAAAACCCTTTTGTTTGTGATCGCTTCTGTTAAATTTTAGATCCTTGTCGGTAAACATTGACAAGCCTAACAAAGGAGGTTTCTCTGGACCATGCGGCCACAATGCCCTTTGTGGTAATCACGGCCAACATCGAAATTCAATGGCCATGCCCACTACCATCATCAAGACGGACAATGAAACTGAAACAAAACAAAACTGAAACAAAACTTGACCTGTCGAAACTATGGTTTATATGCTGCAGAATGCACTATTTGTAATGCCAAATAGATTGGACTAACTAAAGCCAAATTCTCAACCAGGTGGCGAGCTCATAGGACCAATTGAAACAAAACAAAACTCAAAATTTGACACTGACCAAAGCGCATTTTTGAAGCATTATTTGAACTATCATTTAAGTGATTTGAATCAGAATAACATGTTTTCGTTTAGATGTAAGTTAGAATAATTTTTCTACAACAACCTGAAGCAGCACTTCTAGACTTTTGTGAAGATTTTTGGTGGCACAGAATCAAACCTTCAATTAGCATTCAGCCAATGATTACGCCGACAATTCGATAATTTTTACTACTTGGTACTCATTTACAAGCTACTCCATTGTATTTACTTAATATCTACTAGTTTTTACTACCATCAGCTTTCAGTCCCTTTCACTTTCATTAATTGGTTTATGACGTCATATTCCTTTTTTAGTCTCACATTCTGCTGTTGTTATGTTAACTGCTCTTGATATTCATAGGCTAAGGTAAAAAAGAAATTAATTTGTTCTTTATCCGTAGATATATTTACATCTTTAATTTAATTTGTTCTTTATCCGTAGATATATTTACATCCATCCTCTATTTAATGATATTATCACAATTACCCGATTTGCTGCTACTTGTGAGTTTTTGACTTAATTCTTTTTTATGCTGTTAACATAAACTGATGATGACTACTATGCAGTCAAAATATATTTTCCGTAAATAAAAGTTAAAGCTGAACGATTGCCTATATTTAATTTGCTAAAAGATGTTGATACGGCTACTGGTCATCTTCAGCTATTTTCGGTTGGTCAAAGCTTTTGACTAGATCCTTTTACACTTTAACCACCTTGGTAATGACAATGACCACTACAATAGATTAGGTTATGGTTTCAGAGTATGATTTATCGATCAGGTTTTTGAACTAATAACGCTGATATTTTTGTGATTCCTGTAAGATTTCACATGAAAAATAGTCAATTTGTTCAACTTTGCTGCATTTTATTGATATGTGTTAGATGTTAAGATCGGTCAGGCATATGACACAACTGCACAAAACTATTTTAACTTACCATTGCATTGCCAAAAAACCAAGTTTTTTAATCAATCGCTATGCTGATACTGTAATGTATGCTGATCCTTCTTTAATAGGCAGCACGTCAAATTAAATCTTAAATTTTGTTCTACCGGTGAGTAATAGTTATTACACAATATTCTTCGGTGGTGCATTTATTTGGGCTAACGTTTCGTCGGACAGAACGACCAACATCATAAGAGCAAACTGGCGTCTTATTTGCTAGAGCAATATATTAACAAAATTTCAAAATCACTTGGCGCACTAGATTTATAACTTAGGATTGTACAATAATTAGTCATGTAAGTAGTGTTGTAGTAATTGAAAAATAAACTCAATCTCGCACTGGCTAAGAGGTGATTGTGATGGATTAGGCGTAACGTGACATCACTATTCAGAGAAAAAATAACTATGCAGTGGCGAGAAATATGTAATTAAGCTAAAAATAATGGCGCGGGTTTGAATCAAAACAAGCAATAACCTAATAATAGAATAGGCTAAACACGGCAAGTAATGGGAAATGCCACAACAACAAAGCTATTGGAGCAGCAGTAATTACTATTGTCAAATTAATTTCTTGTAGATAGAAGGTAAGGTTATACCATGGTTTCTATTCACGACATGCAACGTTTTGTAGATAAGCCAACTTTCTGAAAAAAGGCGTTTTAAATAGGCTTTCTTAGTCTTTAAGATTGAGGTTCGATTCCAATCTATTCTGTGGCTGAAAATCTCTGGTCTTTGTAATTTTATAGCTTGTTAATTCTTGTGTTTGTCTAATCGTGACTTCAAATCCCTCTTCGTTTGGCCAATGTATGTAAACTTGCAGTCATGACACGAAACTTGAAATGTCTGATATTTTCCTTTTATTGAGAGGGGTCTTTGGGGGAAGGAAGAAATTTACCAATTGTTAAATGGGGTTTCATAGCTACCTTTACTCCAGTTTTATTAAGAATATCTTTAATGATATCGGAAGTTTCACGAATATAAGGCAAGCAAGTGAATAATGTAAACGGAGCATTTCTAGAAGATACGGATTCTTTTGCAACATTACGGCAACAACTCCGTGGACACCCATTGAGCAATAAAGTGTTTTGAACTTGCTGGTGTAATTTATGTACATGAGATTTGTTTGTGACATGCGTGTCAATTCTCAGCCATGACTTACAAATAAAAAGAGTGCAATGGGCCTAGAATGGTCTGAGCATGTAACCGCGAAAACAAACAAACAAACGAACTAGCAAACTTCAACTGATTTCCAAAGCTAAAAAAGACGATGCGTGAAAGCCGCTTTTTCTCTCATTAAGAGCTTTCTGCTGCCATTACTCGCACCGCTTGATAACTGAACAGAAAAGCGTACTGGATGGAATTGTAAAGCTTTCCAAACGCTGGGATTTGATGGTTGAGAAGCTGTAGTGAGGATTGTAAATGCAATTCTTGAAAAAAATTAACATTCATAACAAAAAAACAACAGTGTGCGTAATTTTGTGTTCAACCCTCGTACATGTTTTTCTTTCTGGTTTGCTTGTTTTCTGGAATTTTTATTAAATGGGTACCTGTCACATTCGCAAAACTAATTGTAGGGTTTCTAGACGTGAAAAAGGTTGAAGAGCACTGTGCTAGATGCTGAATCAGTATCACCAGTGAACAAAACCAACAGTCTGATTTCTGGCAGCTTAATCAACACCTGGCCCCGACATTTGTCGGCCACATAAAAATAGCAGCTGAAAATATTGCGAGATCATTCCTTAGATCAATTTTCTTTGCAATTGGATGACGCTGGCGGAGCCAGCTGATTTGATATTCTTAACCTCGATATTGCTGATGGGGGTCCTGCTATTGCAATAACTCAACTATGAGTGGCTCATTTCGGGTTAGTTTGCTTTTGCAAGGCTGCATTTATGCCAGGGCTAAACAGCTTGTCCGCAATTGATGCCAAACTCAAGATCATATATGACTTTTGTGTTATTACTTTCGATTTGCTCTAGAAGAATTGAGTTTATTTCGATTACTTGTAATTAATCATATGTGATGTTTTGATATAGCGCGGTAACTGCCATGCTGACACTTTAAAGAAATCATATTTCGAAACATGATATTTCAAGTTTTTACTTATGTGCCTTCTGACTCCTAGTCTTATGCAGATTTATATTTCAATATCGATATAAAATATCAATTGATTGCAGGATTTTTTCGCTCCCAGTGTATCAGATGTCGACCATTTTGCAACTCCTGTTTCAAAACAATATTACTGGGATGAGATCTCGGCTGTGCATGTCATGTCCTTGAATAGTCTTGTTGGTTTAATATTGTCTCAACAACTATTTTTCTGTAAATAAAATAAAATTTATGTGAAACTCATGTAAGTGACGCCGCATCACAATTTGGGGGGAATCGAGTGTTGTCCTCAACATGACATAGACTGTGACATACTGATTTAGTGCTTCGACAAATTATAATTATCAATGGCTGCGTAGTGAAACAGCGACGCACAGTGTCGCGTAAGTAATTGTTATGACCATGCTACATATTGAAGCGAGATGATTGAGATTATGATCGCTTCCCGAGCTTGAGTAAGTACCATTTTAAAATCACAATATTCTGTTCTCGAACGATTTACAGTGACGTTACAGTTTTTATCGTTTATTATTTTTGAATGACATCACAACTTGCTTGGAGAAACAAAAAAGGTGATTGTAAATTCGTCAATTTCACAAAATCGAATGGTAGAATTTTCATACGTCTATAGTAAAAAAGCTCGTAGTAAAAAGAGCGAGACAGCCGAAACAACTTTGAACTGCCGGTATTAATTTTGATAAATTGGGCGTTACCATGCAGTGCCGAAAATCGCTGTTTACAGTTGATCAAACTTAAGCTTAGTTTTGAAAAAAATTGCGCGGAAAGCAAACGAATGTGTCACGCATGAAATACAACTGCTAAACTATGGTAGGCATGTGGGGGAACGCCACAATATGCTTTTCTTTAAATTAGATAGTCGTAGTCGATATATCAAAGCTTATTTGCTCATTCAAAGCGCTTACCACAAAGACAAAGAAATTGATTATGCTGTTCATTCCATAATCAATAACTTGCCATTTACAACTTTAAAACTTGAAACATTCCAAAAAACCACTGCCCGTGATTCGACGCTACTGGCAGTCCGAAGTACTATCAACAGGATGGTTGAGGCCAAAAAGAAATGTTCCGGCAAATGTCTAAAAATACTGGCGTATTGGCAAAACCTTTTACCTTTCAGAAGGCATTGTTTTTACTAATTCTCGAATTGTCGTTCTGTTTGAACAGCAAACTGAAATGCTAACGCTCTTCACAGTAGCCTTTTTGGCACCGGATAGTGTATGGCACGTGCCCGTCAATTGTTGTATGGGCCACAAATGTCGCACAACATCGAATCGTTAGTAAGTGCGTGTAAGGTTCGCTGCAAGTTTCAAAATGAGCAGCAACGGAAACCGTTAATTTCTGCTGGCATCTCCGAATGCTTTCTTTTGTAAAACTGGCGTTGACTCTGTGACTTTGAAAAATATTCATTATTTGGGTTCTTGCTCACTATTTTTTTAATTTCCTAAAATGATTGTTTTGCCGAATACAACTGCAAAACCTGTTGCAAAGCATCTGCATGCAATATATGTTTTTGCACGATTCTACATTCTTAATGTGACATTATTCAATAATACAATTTATCAATACCCAGGGTTTTTAACGTTTGCGTACGACTAAAGTTTTAAAACTACAGCATCTGCTCCCAATTACCACCAAAGCAATGCCTAAGTCAAAGGTACAATTTAACTTTCAAACGTGTGCTTAAAAAAAGGTTGACTAATGAAAACAAAAATCCTTGTTAGTCATTGCTCGAGTTTCACAATACTCCGGTGTATCAATCTTGTTGGTGGTACAGAATTTTAATATAGCTTTGAAAAAAGCTGTTTGAGCCATAAGCTTTTCTTGACGCTCTCATCAGTGGCAATATCGCGTCAAAAGGGAAGATCTATGAGTGAGTAAGTGTTTTATGTGATTAATTTGGACGTTAGGCAATCAAGACAAGCCAATGATAGCGCTAGTATTGCAAAGCGCGCCAAAGAAAGATTTCGCAATAGCAAAAGTTAGAGAAAGCGCAGCAGGAGCCAAATGCCGCGATTATCGAAAGAGTTTGAGAGTTTAAACTCTTTCTGTCTGCATAAACCGGACGATGGGAGTTGATATATGCAGCCTCTAAAAAATAAAGGTGGAAAGAGCTGCGTGTTGTGACAAGGAATGAAAACCGCTGATATCATAGTTTAATGCACGTTGATCATTTGCTAAAAGATGTTGACCAATGACAGAGTCACAATCCAGTTTGGTGTTGTTTCGTTTGCACGATCTGTGTGATTGAGATCGGCGTGGACGGGCCAATTGTTGTCTTAACCATTGCGGAACATGTTGCTTGATGCGATCCTGTAGCCGTTGAGATGTTCGCCCTACGTACCGATTATCACAGTGGCACTTACTGTACATTCATATATGACAAAACTTTTCTGAGTGGTAGGTAAAACATCCTTGCAGGCCACAGGCAGAATGCGCTTTGACGTAAAGACCAAGCGGATGCTGACGGAATCATAGCAGCTTTAACTTCTTTTTCCAAGTTTGTAGAGGGCTTCCTTATGGAAGGGACCCTCAAGTACACCGGGCACTTTTCTGGGCCAAATCGCTTAAGGGTGAAAAACTGAGCGGGTTTTTTCGGGAATCTGAGCGTTGATGACGTTTTTAGGATAGCCGTTGTCCAGTAATCTTTTCTTAATCTGTTCTATTTCTCCATTGAGTCTAAGCTTAGTGCAAATCATTAGGGCTCGATGCACTAATGTAGGTATTAGACTTATTTTACGTTTGAGAGGACCAAAGGACTCCCAACGTAAATACTGGCCGGTGAAAGTGGTTGGCTTTGAAACCAGTATGATGTAAATATGTAGCGCGTCAGGTGTAAACGTTGTTTGTAATTTGTTGCTTGATAACTGCGCGTTAGTTTAATGCTAGCCTGAAGCACTAGGATCCAATCATTGTTTTCTGTTACAGTTGTGTTTCTTATCAGTTCAGTGTTAAGTCGCTTTTGTTAGTCTTACTAGTGCTTCAGTTTAAATCTTTAGTTTAGGCGTTCTTGTTTGTATATGTTCTATTTATTTTTATGTTTTTAGATATCAAGCGTTTTAGTTGATTAAAGCCAGATTTATGAGGCTTATGGTATAATTTGGTATATGCGTCGAGGTAGCTAGAACGCAACACAGTATATACCGGAAAACCACTTTCACCGGCCAATATTTACGTTGGGAGTCCTTTGGTCCTCTCAAACGTAAAATAAGTCTAATATCTACATTAGTGCATCGAGCCCTAATGATTTGCACTAAGCTTAGACTCAATGGAGAAATAGAACAGATTAAGAAAAGATTACTGGACAACGGCTATCCTAACATTCTATTTGAATAAGGTTATATGTTGGTAAGGTGTTTTGTAGTGTTTGGTAAACGGTATAAATTATTATTGATATTTAACACTTGCAATTTCATTTCTATCTGCAAATTTGTTGGAAACTGCTACAATTTCATTTCTATCTGCAAATTCTTTTGGGAACTGCTACTTGTAATATTGCATCTAAAATGACATCTCAGGAATTGGCTGTAGTTCTGGAAAAGCTGGCTAAAATTGAACACAAACAAGATGAGTATCAGTCAAATTTTTTGAATTCACCAAGTGTAAATGACAACGCTGATGCTTCTGCCTTTGTTTCAGGTACCAGTAGTGGCAAAGGTCAAAAAGAACTGCTGGAAGAACTGACGCAATCAATAACTGCAATCAAAGCTACAATAAAGGATTTAGCTAAACAAATTGAAGAAAAAGAAAAAAGAATGGATGATCTTGAGCAGTATGGAAGGAGCAACTGCCTTATTCTACATGGATGTGTTGACCTTCCCAAAGAAAATGCAGGTTATGTAACTTTTGAAAATTTTGTGCTAGATACTCTGAATTCTAGACTAAAATTTGCCCATCCTATTCACAATAACGACATTGATATTTGTCATGTATTGCCTTTTCGAAAAGGAAAAAATCCAATAATCATTAAATTTGTCAGAAGATCTATCAGAAATCAACGATTTAACAATAAATCATTATTGAAAGCAACTAAGGAATCAGATCCCAAACTTGCCATAACAGAATCTTTGACAAGGCGCAGATCTAAATTGCTGGAACAATCTAAAAAAGTTTTTGGGTTTCAAAACGTTTGGACACAGAAAGGTAATATATTTTGCAGTTTTGAAGGTAAACGACATAGAATCGATGATTTTGCTAACATTGCTAGAATTAGATTTCCTGAAAAATAGTCTCTTACTGCTTTTTTGATGTACTAGCTGCTAATTATATGCCGCAAGCCATCACTATTTCTAGCAGCACAATAAACAACACAATACAAAGGCTATTGTGCATTGTAGCGCAACGGTCTTTCCTTTAGCTGGCAATACAGCACACAGTAGGTGTTTCTTGAACAGCACGTGTTGTCGGAAAAGAGAGCGAATAATACTGTACAGCGCTTATATAGTTAGTCGGCGTTATGACGTCACAATACAAATATGGGGAGCGAAGGCATGGCGTTCGCTACAGTCCTCCACCGCCCCGCAAAATATTTAAGCAACTCAGCGAATACACAAAGCATTTTTACAAAGCAAATTTACAGCACAAACACAAAGCAACACAAAGTAAATTCACAGCACATACGATAGCATTTACAAGGACTGATTTTGTGCCACAACTAAACATGATGAGCCTATGGCAATTTGCAAGGGTGACGACCAGTGCTTCTGAAATTAAGGTGTGTAATCTGTCAGGTGAATAGGCCGTCTCACAGATCGGCCAGTGCGTGTCGTGTATGTTGTGTAAGTGTCGCGGTCGAAAGTGTAAGGAGGTTGTGTTGAAGGAGACATTGCAATGGAGTTGGTAAGAGCGTCTTGGTTTAGCGTGTCGAGACTTAATTGGGCAGACTTTAAGCGATCAATAGTGACTTTGTCCGTGTGCGTGCGGAAATCGATGATGAAGTACTTTTCTCTTTTGTCCAGCACTTTGAACGGCCCCTTGTAAACAGGATGCAACGGGGGTTTATGACTGTCTATTCTTAAATATACGTGGGTTGTTTCCGGCAGAAAAAGCGCTTTTTCAACGTACGAAGGACGGTTGTGTTGACGTGGGGAGTTATAACGCACGGACGCGATATATTTGGCAAGATTATTCGCAAATAGTGTGTGTTCAAGGTGTTCATCTTTCGATTCAAAAAACTCACCAGGTAGTCGCATAGATTCTCCAAATACCAGCTCACAAGGAGAAGCGTGGCATAGGTCTTCTTTTGGAGTGTTCCGCAGGGCGAGTAATACCCAAGGTAGATGATCGTACCATAAAGACGGATTGCCTGTACAACGTAAACTTGATTTTAAGGTTCGGTTAAAGCGTTCCACCATGCCTTGCGCTTGAGGATGGTAAGCAGTGGAATGATGTAACTGGCACCCGAGGTACTCACACATTGACTTCCATGTCGATGACGTAAACTGGGTTCCTCTGTCTGTGAAGAGATGCTGTGGGCAGCCTACCCACGCGACCCAATGTCGAATAAATGCATCGGTACATTCCTGAGCTGAAATCCCGACCATGGGTATTGCATTCATAAAGCGTGAAAAACGGTCTACGATGACCAGCAAGTAATTATAATCATGACTCAACCCCAGAGGCCCAGTAATGTCTACATAAACATGAGTGAATCGTCCCTGAGGGGGGGGAGTAACCGTTTCCAATGGAGCAACATTATGGCGAACAATCTTTGCTCGGGCACACTGTTGGCATTCTCGAGCCCATTTGGTAATATCTCGCCGCATGTCAGGCCATACAAAAGACCGTTGAATTAACTTCCTGCTGGCCATAATTCCGGGGTGTGATAAGGAGTGGTAAAACTGAAAAATCTTATGGCGCCAACTTTGAGGCACCAGAGGTCGCAGTCTACCAGCGGACTGGTCACATAAAATGGTGGTGTGATGTTCGGCAAGGGGAACTTGTTTCAAAACTAGCGACGTTGTGTTGTTTGACAACAGCTCCATTAAATCAGAGTCGTTTGCTTGAGCTTCTGCAAGCTCCAAAAAGTTAATGGTGGCTGACGTAGTGGGTAGAATAGCATTTAGTTTTGGCTGCACAATCGGACGGCTTGGTAAGTCAGCCACGTTGGATTCTCCCTTGACATATTCGACTTGGTTAGTCATTTGGGCAATATAATCGAAATGCCGGTGGTGCCTAGGTGTTAAGGAACTCGAGGTGTTATGGAAATGACGCACAATTGGCTTGTGGTCGGTGCGCAAAACAAAATCCTTGGCGTCAAGAAAATGACGGAAGTGGCGAATCGAAGAATAGCATGCTAGTAATTCACGATCAAATGTTGACCACTGGCGCTGGTTTCGAGTAAAAGCTTTTGACCAGAAGGCAAGAGGCTCACGATTTCCATTTCGAACCTGTTCCAATACGCCTCCCATAAAATCTCCGCTGGCGTCGGTGACCAGTTCGAGTTTGGCGGTGGGATCCGGAAAAGCTAGCAAGGTCCTTTTCACCAACGCGGCCTTACTCAATTCAAAATAATGTTTTTGGTTTTTACTCCACAACAATGGTCGATTATTCGGAGATTGAGCTACTAAGTCGTGCAGTGGCTGCAGCCATTTAGCGCAGTTTTTGACAAACTGACTATAAAATTGATACATTCCTAAATATCGTCGTAATTGCCGTTTGGTACGAGGCAAGTCCACATTTTGAATCGCAGCCACTTTAGCTTCTGATGGAGCAACACCCGTACTAGAAACACGGTAACCCAGAAAAAGCAGGCTGTGAACAGCAATGACACACTTACGGGAGTTGAGAATCAATCCGTGATCTCGCAGGCGACTCAAAAGGGTGCGCAGAACCCGTTTATGTTCCTTAAGGTCACGCGTCATCACTATGATATCATCGAGATAACAAAAAACATTACTCATTCCAGTCACAACTTCGTTCATTAAGCGCTGATAATATGCGGAACTAGAAGCGAGGCCCATCGGCAAATATTTATAAGAAAAGTTCCCGAGGGGGCACGTAATTGTCAATTTATGGCGATCGGATTCCTTTACAGGGATATTATAATACGCGTCTTTTACATCAAGAGAAGAAAACCAATTACAGCCGTGTGCCAACGACACGAAATCATTGATGTTGGGCAAGGAATGCTTTTGAACTTTGAGGATTTTGTTCAGTGCCACTAGATCCGCGCAGAGTCGGAATGAACCATCTTGTTTTGACACCATGACAATTGGGCAAGACCATGCGCTTTGGCTTCTTTCTAGTATCCCTTGGTCAAGTAATCGTTTTATCTCGGCCTGAAGCCCACGAAACTTTTCTGGGCTTAATTTGCGCGAACGGGCAGTGACGGGTATTTCGGTAGTAGTCTCTACTGAGGCAATGATCGAGTGTCTAATAATGCGTGAGCGGCGGGAAGGGTCGAATACCTCTGGAAATTCAGATTGGAGAGTTTGTAAAAGGTTGGCATCAGGCGGGGTGTCACTAGAAGTTAAGAAGCCATCTTCGCTCTCCACGGAGTCATGAAAAGTGGCACGCTCCACTTCTAAACATTCAATCAACTGTCTAGCTGTTAAATTTACGGTTAAGCCATGTCTTGTCAGGAAATCTGCGCCTATGATGTCATAAGCTAAATCTACAACATAAAAATTAAAAGGTAATAAACGTGACAACCCCAAGTTTAAGGTGGCTTTCAAAGTGCCAGTGATTTGGATGTTGCCGCCAATGGTAGGAAGGGTTTTTGAGGGACTGGGTTGAATAGAGGCTGTGTTTGTGTGTGACAATGGAAAAATGCTGCATGATGCGCCTGTGTCAATTAGAAAACGGACACCAGAAGACTTGTCTATTACAAAAAGTAGGGGATCATTGAACGCTGCCCCGTTACTCCACTCCCCTATGCCGTGAAGTTGGGGCGATCGTTTTTTGACATGGACAAACGTCCGGGACGATATTTGGCACAACCATGGCCAGTACAGCGGTATGCTCTGTCTCCATAGGTGCTATGGAAATAACAAAGGCTTTTGGATGCTTGTGTGTTTGTTTGTGAACTGGTGTCGCAACTATGTAGATTGGGTCTTTCTGAAGGGGAACCAGTGCCGCCGGGAGGAAATGAGTTTGAATCCAATGGAGGCATGTTATGCAAACGATGCCGAATCGTGCTATCTGCCAGATTATTTACACACTCTTGTATGCTTTTTAAACGACTTTCCAAGAGCTCGTTGATGACGTGTTGATTGTGAGGGGGCGGGGAAACAGGGGTACTTGACAGTGTGTGCGCAGAGCTAAAGGTACGGAGTCCCTGTTTACATTGCAAAAGTTGGTCAGCATGCTTGACAAACTCGTCAAGGGGTAAATGTTCATAATGATACAAGTTCATTCGTACGTCTACGTCAACGGAATTCAACAAGCAATGGCGAAGCAGCTCTGTTTGGAAGTTTGATTCGGGCTCAAAAGCGTCGCCTAGGGTCGTTTTAAGTCGCTGGAAATAATCAAGCACTGAATCGTCACCACGTCGGCGAGTGTGCAAAAGAGCAGAGACACTGTCACTTGTGGTACTGGAATATTTTTTTAACAGGAAAGCTTTTAAACTGGAGTAGGGGCGGTCATTTGGGATATTTTGCAAAATGTCTGTTATTTTAGGAAACACAGCATGGTTCTTTTGCAATGAATCGAGAAGCTTAGCGTACTTGGTAACTTCGTCTGAGACATTTGCGTGGTCGAACAATATTTCAGCGGTTTGAAAATATCCACGTACATTACTATGCCAGAAATCAGGTAATCGAAACGGTTCTACGTCAACCAAGCTAATCAGAGAGTTAGTAGCGCTTGCTAGTCTGGGTCTAGGCAAGGGAATGGGGGTCGATTGATGACGTGAATTACATGACGAAAACTGCTTGCCTGAAATGCTAGTGTCGCCACTCGAAGATGAAGCGTGCCTACTGGAACTAGCTGATAAGCCTAATGCATCGGGTCGATGCCTTTGTACATCGCGAAACATAAAATAATATAGACCTAGCATGCATGCAATTGTTATTAGGCTTACAATCACAGAACTGCTGTAAAGCAGGAGCACATATTCAAGGCCCATTGTATTGTTCATTTGAACTCACTTCACTGCTCTTTAAGTTTCCAGTTTGATTCCAGTTTTGAATTCCAAAAGGCGTCGGGGTCACCAATGTAGCGCAACGGTCTTTCTTTTAGCTGGCAATACAGCACACAGTAGGTGTTTCTTGAACAGCACGTGTTGTCGGAAAAGAGAGCGAATAATACTGTACAGCGCTTATATAGTTAGTCGGCGTTATGACGTCACAATACAAATATGGGGAGCGAAGGCATGGCGTTCGCTACAGCATTTTTTTCAACTCTGCCAGTAGTCTAATTGTAAGTCAATTTTTGAGCCAAATTTACATTTGCAACATTACCCTATTATGCACCTAAATGAAAATAAATGCTATCCAAACCTCTCATATGATCTAGATATCTCAGCTGATTACATGAATTCCTTATTTGATATTCCTCAAACTGGTAACAACAATGTAGATGACAGTTTATTTCATAGCTGTAGCCAGTACATTAATACTTCAAACATACATGACATTGCAATTAATCACAACTTCACCAACCAATTTCTTGTCATGAGTGTAAATATGAGATCACTTGTAAATACTGCAAACTTCACTAAACTTGAAGCATTAATTTTTTCCTTACCAAGAAAACCAGATATAATAGCCATTACTGAAACGTGGATTACACCACTTAATTCAGGCCCATACAATAATCTTGATAATTATATTCTTGTACAAAATCCAAGAAAAAATTTGAAAAGTGGAGGTGTAGCTTTTATATAAAAAATAATTTGCAATTTACAGTAATTGATGAACTCTCTATTATGAATGAAAAAGTTTTTGAGTCTATTTTTGTGAAAATTGAATTGAAACATGATACTATTACATGTGAGACCATATACAGATCACCAATGACAGACTCCAACTCCAACCAACAATTTATTTCTAATTTAAGTAGTGTGATAAGTCATCTCAAACCAAATACTAAATGCTTTATATATGGAGATTATAATTATGACCTTTTACAAGCAGAAAACAAATACACTAGTAAATTTATTGAAACAATGTTTGACCACTGTTTTTACTCATTGATAAATAAACCAACACGCATTACCAGTTCCAGTGCAACAGTTTTAGACCATGTCTGGACAAACATATATTCTTATGTCATAAAAGCAAAAATTCTTCTTCACCCCATCTCTGACCACCTGCCTCTGATCACATGTTTTGAAGCATACCAGCATAAAAATATTCACAATTCAAAGATCAGAATCTTCAACCCAGAAAATATTAACAACTTTCACGATACATTAGACTCTACTTTTGACATTGACATAGTTTTAAGGAAATCAGACCCTAATTTAGCTTATGAATTATTCATAAACCATTACTATAAAGTTTTTGATGCGTGTTTCCCCCTAACCAATCCGAGGCCAAAAACACACTCTAGCAACTGGTTTGATAAAGATCTTCAAGTACTTATGTATGAGAAAGAAAAACTTTTTAAAAAGTATGTAAATAAGAAAACACTGACTGCAAAAGTGAAGTATAACAAAGCTAGAAATCTTTACTATCATACAATTCAACAGAAAAAGAAATTGCATTATTCATCTCTTTTTGATAAACTAAAAAATAATTTGAAACAAACGTGGAAAACCCTAAATAAACTACTTGGAAGGAAAAAAAGTAAAATCACTCAATGCCCCTCTCTGATAAATAATAGATGGTAAATTGTGTACTGACTCAAATCTATTAGCTAGCTACTTTAACGATTATTTTTGTAGTATTGGTGAAAAATTAGTAAACAAACTAGCAACCCCGCAAAAAAAATTCAGTGAATTTTTGGGCTCTCCAATATGCAACTCAATGTTCTTGAACCCTACATCGGTAACTGAAATCAAAAAAATTATCTCCAAAATGCAACTCCAAAACAGTACTGGAATTGATGAAATTCCAATATCAGTTGTAAAATCAAGTTCGGATTACATTCTTTTTGGTTTGTGTCATATTTTTAACTTATCTTTATCTCAAGGTCAATTTATCATAGACTTTAAAAAAGCTAAAGTGATTCCTGTACACAAAAAAGGGCAAAAAACGAATGTAAATAATTATGTTGTTGTTGTTGTTTACCCGACCCCTTCCGAGGGATGGGGGCATGGCGGAACACCATGGAGCCCCAGAAGCCGGGCAACAACCCAGGGTCTGGACCAGAGATCGTAAAGAGACAGAGAGTCGCCAAAGAGTGAGCGGCGCAAAGAGTCCGTAGCTGGACAGTGCAGAATGAGATGAGAGATGTCCTGGGACGGGTGTCCACAGGCGCTGCAAGAAGAATTCTCGATTCTGCCAATCCTGGAGAGATAGGAACCTAAAAGAAGGCTGTGTCCATTGCAGCGAAGACGAGAGAGGACACAGCGAGCATGACGAGGGAGCACAAGTTCCTCAGTGGAAATTGAGGGAACCTGTGTGTCAAAATACTTTGAAGAGACAGTACGCCTCCAGTCCAAAAAAAGACAAGAGTGGATACGAGAGATAAGAGGAGAGAGACTACAATGGATTGCGGAGGGCGCAAGCAGCGCTCCCCGTCTGGCAAGCTCATCAGCTGTGTCGTTCCCCGGTAGAAACGAGTGTCCGGGGACCCATTGTAGCCTGATAGAACAGGAGGAGAGAGAAGACAGTTCCTGCCAGATCTGCCACAGAGTTTGAGATAACAGGAAAGGTGGAGGAGAGGACAGGGTGGCGAGGACAGAACGAGAGTCAGACAGGAGAAGAAGAGAAGAAAAATGGCAGACTTTATGGTGTTGCCGAGACCAGCAAAGAGCGTGCAGAATGGCGCAGGCTTCAGCGGAAAAACTGGAACAAACTGGGCCTGCTGAAAAGGAAAGAGTGACCTCAGTGCCACAGAGAGAGCAGTTGGGAAGAACGCCGGAGCCGCCCTTGCCAAAAGGAAAAGGAACAGAGCCGTCAGTCCGGAGTACCAGATCATGAGGGGGGAGAGAGTCAAGGTGGGCGAGAGCCGCACCTTGGCGAGAGTGAGGGAGATCAGAGCGAGAGCATGGAGAGGAAAGGGTGGACTCGACCGTGAAGGAAGGCAGATGCCAAGGAGGAAAGGGAGGGCAAGCAACAAGAGCCTCCCTAGAACAAGTAGAACGAAGCATGAGCGGGTGAGTGGACGCAAAAGCTCTCCAGGACGATCGGCAGAGTCTTGGTTTCACTCCACGTCTGGCCAAACCTGAAATGGAAAAGGAGGTTGGGAGACGAAGAGCTCGCTCATGAGAAAAAGAGTGAAGTAAGTCAGAGTGACTCGTAGGGGAGGTAAAGAAGCCTCGGTGAGTAGTAGAGGGATAGGGGAGGACGAGAGGCAGCCGGTGATGGCGCGACTGGCCGCTCGGTGAAGGCGTTCCAATTTGGTGATATTGGTAGCGCTTAGGAAAGGAAACCATCCGGGTGAAGCGTAAGTGAGAAGGGACCGAAGAAAAGATTTATACAGAACAGAGAGGGACTCCTTAGAGGGGCCCCATGAGGAAGCAGAGATACATCGTAAGTCCTTGAGACGTGGGAAAAGCTTGGCCTTCAGCGAAGATACATGCTTAGTAAAGGAAAGAGTGCGGTCGAAGGTGACCCCAAGAAAAGTTGGAGTGGGATTGAAACGGAGGCGGGAGCCGAGTAAGAGGAGGTTGGGCTGGAGGTTAGCCTGGTGGGGATCCACTGAGAAGAAGGAGGCCTCACATTTGCTCGGATTGAGAGGAAGACACCAGTACTCAGACCAGCGCTCCAATCGAAACAGAGCTCCTTGTGTGGCCTCCACCGCAGTAGGGACTGAGGGGGAAGAGGACCAAATGGCCACATCGTCAGCGTAAAGAGAGCAGCTGACGGAAGAAGACAGAGAAGCCGGAAGATCATTAATGAAGAGAGAGAAAAGTACAGGGCTAAGAACGGATCCTTGCGGAACACCTCGACGGACTCGAAAGGAACGGCTTTTGTGATTTTGAAAAATCACAGAAGCGTGCCTATCAGAAAGGGAAAGATTGAGTCCAACGAGCAAAGCATGCAGGGAGGCCAGCCGAAATGAGTTTGTGGAAAAGGGCAGGATGCCAGACAGAGTCAAAAGCTTTAGAGAAATCGATAGTAGACAGGATCGTCCGAGAGCCCGGCCTGGGTTTGTTAAACCCATTCGAAATGGACTGAGAAAGGTACAGAATTTGATCGAGTGTAAACCGTCCAGGGCGGAAACCGGCCTGGCGGGGAGAGAGAATGGAATTAGATTCCAGAAAAAAGAGTAGACGGGATAGAATGATGCGTTCAAACAGCTTTGATACGCAGGAGGTGAGAGAGATAGGCCGGAAGGAAGCAGGAGAGTCGAGAGGTTTTCCCATCTTATGTATGGGAATAATAGAAGATGTCTTCCAGATGGAAGGAAAGGAATGTGAAGACCAAGAAAGATTGAAGATGTGAAGAAGCAAATCCATGCCAGAGCGAGGAAGATGCTTTAGCATGGGATAGGCAACTTTTTCTGGACCAGTGGCAGTGGATGAGGAGAGGTTGGAGGCAGCCGCAAGAAATTCAGCGGGAGAGAAGGGAGAGCAAAAGGACGAGTGAAACTCCACAGAGCACGTGGCTCGGCGGAGCTCAGTGAGGTAGCCTCTGGCTCTGCTGCGCAGGGCCTTTGGCTGAGAAACGGAAAAGTGAGACCTCAGGTAAGCGGCATAAACCGAAGCCGATTCCCGGGGAGAAGAACAGTTAGGAAAGTTAGGAGAGGAAGAAGACGAGGAAGGAGAGCCAGCGATAGAGCGAAGAAGAGAGTGCACAGATTTAGGATTAGATTTAGGTAAAAGAGAAGAGCAGGTCGTCTGCCATGCCTCAGCCTTGGCCTTGGCAATGACTGACGAGGCACGTCGAGAAGCGGAGATGTAAGCCTGGCGATCTTCATCACTTCTGTGAGCAGTAGCGAAAGCCCTGCGTTTTTCACCAACCGCTTGTTCCACCTCAGCAGACCACCAGGCTTTAGGAAGACGTTTGATGCGGCCGAAAGGAATGGAAGATTTGGCCGCATTCATTGCCAGAGAGATAAAGAGAGCAGCTGCAGAGGAAAGAGAAAGAGACGAGTATTCCTCTGCAGAAGGACAGTGAGAGTCAAAGTAGGAGGCAAAGTCATCCCAGCGAGCTTTCTGAAAATTGAAGGAAGGGGGACGCTCGTTGGGGCGAAAGACCGGAGAGAGAGGGATAGATAGAAGAATTGGTAGGTAGTCAGAACCCAGGTCCTGAAGTACCTCCCAGGAGCAAGAAAAAGCAAGAGTAGAAGGAGCAAAGGAGATGTCAAGAGAGGAGCGACTGCCAGAGGAGCGATGGAGAAGGGTGGGTGTGTCAGGGTCATTGAGGGGGAGGAGGTCTGAGGAGATGACCCAGTCGAATACTTCCTCCCCACGGGGGTCGGAAGTACCTCTTGAGTCCCAAAGCGGGTGATGGCAATTGAAGTCCCCCAGAATGAAGAGATTTCTGGAGGAGGGAAGAATGGAGGGAGAGAAGGAATTGGTTCTGCCATTCGTTGGGGAGGAGCAAATAGGGGAGGCGTACACATTAAGAAATGACACCGAGGAGGAGTTGTTAAGAGAGATGTTGACCCCTACATAATCAGAGTAGGGATCGAGCGAAGAAAGAGAGGTGGTAGAAAGTTCAGAAAAGGATAGGCCCTGTCTGACGAAAATGACAACGCCGCCACTGGCATGCGAGGCATCAGAAGAGAGAATGCCAGACCGGGAGTGGGTGCGATCAGAACGCAGAACAGAGAATCCAGGAATCCGGAAAGAGGAAGATGAGTTAAGATTGGATTCCTGAATGCAGATAAGGTCGACTGGATGGGATGAAAGAAAGTGAAGTAGTTCAGTGCTTCTGGGTCGAAGACCTCCAGCATTCCATTGAAGAACCCTGAGAGAGTCAGGGGGAGGAGAGGAGGCAGGAGGTGCAGAAGTATAGCCAGGAGCAAGGGACGGTGGTGGGAGGGCAGTGGAAGGAGATATAAGATAGGCAGACGGGGGATAAGAAGTTTGGAGACGAGGGTGGGGCAAGAGTGCAGCATTAGCACAGAGGGGGCCGGATTCCACAGTGGAGGTATACGTGCCGGAGGAGTCCGAGGAGGGGGGAGTCACAGTGTTATGGCAGGGGGGGGGGCAGCTCCAAGAGTGAGAGCTGCCAAGAGCTCTGAAGTTAGATAAAGAAAGTTGTGAGCACCTTAGATGGACCCATTTGGAGCAAGCGCAGCATTGCACTGACTTGCCCCGCCAGGTCACATTTACAGCGCACACAGAGCAAGGAAAGATGGGGCCAGGGTTAGGATGAACGTTACCGCTCATCAGGAGAAGAAGAAGAATGAGGAGACGAAGGAGGGCAAGAGTAAGGCAGGAGAAAAGAAAAAGTGCGAACAGGCGACCGATTTTAAAGATGCTGTGTGCTGCCCTTCTGCGGTCGTTCAGGGGGCAGCATAGCAAAAAAATGTAGGGGAGTGCCCGGGGTAACTGGGACCCTTGGGGAGGCCAACAGCCATTTTGACCCAACCCAAACGGGGCCGGGGACCGCACCACCACGTTGAGGCGGCTGTTGATTGGTGCAGGTAAATAATTATCGGCCAATTAGTCTGCTCCCAGTACTGTCTAAGATATTAGAAAAGATTGTATATAATCGACTGTATTCATTTTTGTCACAATCAAACTTTTTGTATGATTTACAATTTGGATTTAGAAAAAATCACTCCACTAGTCATGCCGCTGCTGTAATGGTTGAAAATATCACCAAATCTTTTGAAGATAAAGAATATACTCTTGGTGTATTTTTAGATCTCTCCAAAGCTTTTGACACCATTGATCACAGTATACTTTTGGCTAAACTAAATCACTTTGGTGTTAGAGGGGTAGCAAACGAATGGTTCAGAAGCTATTTAAACGGTCGCTTGATGCAAATGGAAGTTAATGGAAAAATTTCAAATTCCAAGCCAATCGAGGTAGGGGTACCACAGGGATCAATTCTTGGCCCCCTTCTATTTTTAATTTACATAAATGATTTTCCTAAATGCTTAACATCAGGCAAAGCGATAATGTTTGCGGACGACACCAATATATTTTTTAACAGCAGTTCTTAAAAAGCATTATATGAGGTTACAAATACTCAATTGAAACATGTCGAGGCCTGGCTTTCTGCAAATAAATTAACACTTAATACTGATAAAACCATATATGTTGCGTTTAGAACTCCAAATAGTCTTCCTCCACCTGCTGCGTTGTCAATTCAATTCAAAAACAAGCATCTAAAACGAGTAAACAGTTGCAAATTTTTGGGTTTAACCATCAATAAACATCTTTCATGGAAGCCACATATGCAGTGGTTGCTGCAAAAACTCAGATGTAGCTACCATGTAATTAACAAAGTAAAAGAGTATCTTGATAAAAGTTCATTACTAACTTTATATCACTCTCTTATTAATAGCTATGTGCAATATTGTGTAATATCCTGGTGCCATAGTAACGCATCTATGATTCAAAAGTTGCAAAAAGTTTCAACCAAAGCAATTAATTTGATTAATACTAAGCAAAAAAACAGTAACGTTTTTCAACAACACAATCTGCTAACAATACAACAGTCTAAACAACTTGAAATTGCCAAATTTATGCACAAATATTTTAATAAATCTCTTTCTCCTGCTTTTTCAAACATCTTTGATTCTAACTTTCTTAGCGAGAAAGCCACTCTTCGTACTCGATCCAAGTCGAAATTGTGCCCTCAATATTGCAGAATAAAACTCACACAACAAACACTGAAATTTAGAGGCCCAATGTTATGGAATAAACTACCTGTAGCACTCAAAGATATTAAATCACTTCCCAGGTTCATCAAATGCTTTAAAGAATATATTATAAATCAGTAGATTAATATTTATTATGTTTTAAGACTGGAAACCTACTTGTTTTGATTGCTTAAAGATATACCTAATTGTAAAACGAGCTTGCAAAGTAGGATAAAAAGTAAAAGAATAGGTATTTGCTGTTTTTCTTTCTTTTTCAGAATCTGCCAATCACTTTCGAACTACCAATTAAAAAGAGCGAATGATTATCTTATACTCCATCTCCAACTTCAGGCGACAACTGCTCCTCGAAATATTTTCGGATGAAGAAGAATAAGGAAAATTCAACTGCGATATAGGTCCATGAAACTTCAGTCTATTCATTAGAATAAATGATTAATTTTTATTTGAGTAAAAAAGACAGGGACACTTCCAATGGTTTACTTAAGTTATCCACAATCACGTGATTAAAATCAGGTCATAAAAATTCAAACGCAATGTTATGGTGCTACTGTTTATCTGCAAATTGGAAGGTCATGGGCAGTAAGACTATAACTGCATACGGCGACAGGGTCCTTCCTAGAGTGTAATGGAGCTAACTCTTTAACTGTCGTTGCTCCCAGGTCACCCTTGGGCAAGGTGTAGTACCTGCTAGCCCCCCTCGTTAGGGTAACAACAGTTTGGCACTGAGAGGAATGTATTTCTTTTAGCTATTGGGTTTTATACATAGGGTAAAATTTTGTTTATTTGGCTGACTGCTTTTTTAGTTTCTTTTTTGTTGTGTTTTTTTTATTTAAATTTTTTTGCTCGATGTTTTTGTCAAGTGCGGTGACCATGCCCCTCTCTACAATCTTTTTAATGTAATCTTAAAAAATTTGGGTATGTTTAACGTCAATTCGTTTTGTCACCTGCATTCCTTTTTCGCTTGTTGTTTTTATTCTTTCGTTGAGTTTTTTGTGTTGAGAAAACAGAAGCGAAATAAATTGCCAACTACCAACTAAAAACGTCATCAACGCTCAGATTCCCGAAAAAACCCGCTCAGTTTTTCACCCTTAAGCGATTTGGCCCAGAAAAGTGCCCGGTGTACTTGAGGGTCCCTTCCATAAGGAAGCCCTCTACAAACTTGGAAAAAGAAGTTAAAGCTGCTATGATTCCGTCAGTATCCGCTTGGTCTTTACGTCAAAGCGCATTCTGCCTGTGGCCTGCAAGGATGTTTTACCTACCACTCAGAAAAGTTTTGTCATATATGAATGTACAGTAAGTGCCACTGTGATAATCGGTACGTAGGGCGAACATCTCAACGGCTACAGGATCGCATCAAGCAACATGTTCCGCAATGGTTAAGACAACAATTGGCCCGTCCACGCCGATCTCAATCACACAGATCGTGCAAACGAAACAACACCAAACTGGATTGTGACTCTGTCATTGGTCAACATCTTTTAGCAAATGATCAACGTGCATTAAACTATGATATCAGCGGTTTTCATTCCTTGTCACAACACGCAGCTCTTTCCACCTTTATTTTTTAGAGGCTGCATATATCAACTCCCATCGTCCGGTTTATGCAGACAGAAAGAGTTTAAACTCTCAAACTCTTTCGATAATCGCGGCATTTGGCTCCTGCTGCGCTTTCTCTAACTTTTGCTATTGCGAAATCTTTCTTTGGCGCGCTTTGCAATACTAGCGCTATCATTGGCTTGTCTTGATTGCCTAACGTCCAAATTAATCACATAAAACACTTACTCACTCATAGATCTTCCCTTTTGACGCGATATTGCCACTGATGAGAGCGTCAAGAAAAGCTTATGGCTCAAACAGCTTTTTTCAAAGCTATCTTGAAACTCTTGTATGTGATCTACCGCTTTTTCTTGCTCAAATATTAGTGAGTAAGCGAATGCTTAGCAAATTTCTTTGTGCTTGCAATTTGATTGAACCTTTTGTTGTTCATGTAACTGACTTTTGAAGTGATGTACATTCTCGTCATCAGGATTATCATAATTGAGGCATTAAGCTGCTATTTGCTCTCAAAAAAGAGGGAAAGTGTATTGCACACAGTATAATCGTAGAGAACAAACCGGTATTACTGATCGTGATGCTCACCATCGTTTATATGCAGTGCAAGGCCAACATGGTTTAGTTCGGCAAAACAGACGCCATCTGTTCAGAGTTAACCCTGCTGCTAATCTTAAAGGAAATGATCAATGTCTTGACAATTCTAATTGCTATGCAAATTTTGCGTGTAATAATTTCTGAAACCTCATTTGCGCAACTACTTGTTACCTAGGACGTGGCGTTGCGATCGCTGTTTTACCCACCCTCGAACATTTAACAGTTGTTTGTCTAGGTTAGCCTAGAACAATTGTTCTTCCAGTAGAGGAAAGAACAAACAATTTAAGCCAAAAGCCACATATTTATTTTTAACCCTGCGCTCGGCCTGTCACGCCAAGCATCTTTGTAAAAGAGTACGGAGAAGCAAATAAATCACTCCCCTAGAAGTCAGAAAACAAAAAACAAAACTAGTAAAACCTTCACTGAAATCGTTAAAATCTTGAAAGCCGACAAAGGAAACTGTACAGTAGTAATGCCCAGTAAGGAATATGATAAAAAAATGCGTGCACTTTTGGATGATAAGCAAACATGTTGTAAATCAACGAAAAAATTTATTCCTCTTTATAAAAATCACCAAGGACGTAGATAAATTTGTGTATAACCTGTTAAAACAAAGCAAAATTGATGGAAAGATGCATTATTTTTTGTCTTGCAGCAAAGGTATAATGTCACGTTTTTGTGGCTTAGCAAAAATTCACAAAACTAATGTTCCTCTCTGCTCTATTGTTTTATTTGTCAACTAGCCCTCTTACGATCTCTCCAAATTTTTGTCAAATGTGCTTAGTGTACCGGTATTTGTAACCAACAGATATAGCGTTAAAAACTCCATTGAATTCATTGAACGCACAAAAGATGTGGTTGTTAAAGAAATTTGAAACTTTGGTGTTGTTTGATGCTGTTGGTCTTTTTACATCTATTCCTATTGACAGAGCTGTATCTCTTATTGTGGATATGTTTTCCTCTTGATGACTTACTGACATACACACCATTCCGCCAGTCCCGTAGCACTCCAACTTCGGGCCCCCCCCCCAAAGTAAGCGCAAGAGCCCCTGCGCACAGGTCATATCACTTTAGAGGTGTAAAATTGAAAAGCTGCATTAAGAAAATACACCACAATTTGTACATAAGTAAACAGGCTAATGTCAGAATAAAGCATGCCGATACCGAAGGTGCAAGTCATAAAAAATTCGGCACCGATGCCAGAGTTCAGTAGCACATTTATGCAGACACTGCGAAACGAAAGCAATGACACTGAAAAACATGAAAAAGTTATAAAAACACGGTATCATTTAAATAGTCTGGAGCGAACCTTTTTGTTCGCAAATGCTGTTATGACATTGTCATAATCAAGAGATCGGGCGCAGTCATTTTCGATTGACAACATGGCTAATGAAGATAGGTTCTATTAAAGAGGTTCTACTAAAAGTTTTGATCAGTTTCAATTTGCTGAAGCTTCTTTCAGCGCTGGCAACAGTCACGGGGCAAGTTAGTAAGATTCGAAGTGCGATGTACACATTCGGATACAATTCAAATAAATGAGTCTTTAGAAGATAGTTCAGAAAGTCTTGAGCCGTTTTGAGATTGCGTTTTTTTGTAAAATTAAAACAAACCGCTGTAGCTCAGCGCTCATTTCATCAGAATCAATCTCACCGAACTTTTTTTGGAACTCTTTACAGCAAGTAAGAAGAGCATTTTCTTGTTGCACAAGCAAAAGTTTGTCTCGTGTGTACAAAAACGAAAAGGCGGAAGAAACCTCACGTAACAAATTAAAGCGCTCCTTTATTGACATAATAGCCTGGTCTACTAATGGATAGAAAAAGTTGCTTTTAAATTTCAGTTCAGGAGTAGCTCGTTGTTCCTCTTCACCTTGGTAATCAAACAATCTTCTTTTCTTTCCACTTCTTGACGGAGGAAAAGAAGGATCAATATCCAATTCCTGTGCTATTTCAACAGCAAATGTTGCGGCACTGTCATAACCCGTTGTGCGATAGTTTTGCAAAAACTTTTCAGTTGCCTGGATTTCCGTTTCCATTGTATGAAGGGAGACTCCATACGATTGAAGAATCTTGCTTGCTTTATTGACTTGGAATAGGATATCATACCAAATAAACACCGACAAAAGAAAACTCCATTTTGATAAATGAGCTATCAACGATTTTGTTTCTGAGGCAGCTCTTCCATCTTTTCTTTCTATGGAAATGGCTTCCAAGTCTTTCAGTGCCAGCAACACCTCTTTTAAATTGTATCGAAGAGGTTTGATGCATTTAATTCTGCTTTCCCAACGAGTATCAGATTGTGACTTTATGGACAGCTCCACATGTTTCTTCAAAATTTCCCAACGCTGAGCAGAGGAAGAAAACAGCACATACAACCTTGTAAGTACTCCAAAAAATGTCAATGCTTCCGTCGATGAATTAGCACTGTCAACAACAACTAAGTTAAGGGTATGGTTTGCACAGGGCACGTAAACAGCTTTGGGATTGATGTCTAGCATTCTTGCTTGGACCCCAGAATGTTTTCCTTTCATGTTAGCACCATTATCATATGACTGACCTCGACAATCAGACAATTCGAGTTGCAGTTCGGTCGCTTTTTCTAAGAAAGCGTCCAACAAGCCTTTCCCAGTACTGTCACTTATTCTCAAGTAGCCAAAAAATGTTTCTTTAACAACAGCAGCTTCTTCATTACATAGTACATAACGGAGAATGACAGACATTTGTTCATGATGTGACATATCTGGAGTGCAGTCCAAAATTATAGAAAAATATTTTGCCAATTTCAATTGCTGTAAATTTTCTTTTTCAACTTCTGTCGCTAGCAATTCAATTAGTTCATTTTGTATGGTAGGACTCAAATAGTGATCTTTAGTGTTTTTATTCTTGATTCTGTCTTGAAGCTCTTTTAGGATCGGATCTCTTCTTGCCAAAAGCTCAAATATACCCAGAAAATTTCCATTGTGAGGAGATCCTAAGACTTCTTCAGATCCTCTAAAAGCAAGATTCCTTTCCGATAGAAACAAGGCAATGTCGATAAGTCTCTCTAAAACATTTCTCCAAAAACGTCTTTCATTGAAAAAAATATTCATCTCGCGTTTGTCGATAGTGGATGAATTTCTTATCCCTTCAGCTAGCAACATCCATTGACTGCAGCATTCTTGGTGGGAAATGCCGTTTTCATGGTCTTTCAGTTTTTTCGAAAAACCCTCCCATGTATTTATACCACTACAAAAGGGGCTTAGTGTTTTTCCAAATAGCTTACAACAAAAGCAAAAAACTTGATCTGATTCCCCAGAATAAACTAGCCACGACCGTGAAACACTTTCACCATTAGGTAACACACGTTTATAATGGTTGGAGGAAAAACGTCGCCTTGGAGTTGTGTTATTATATGGAAAATTCATTATTAGTTGATGTGGTCCACGCTTTACTATATCACATCGTTGAGCATCAGAAATACGTTCAGGCCATTTACATGGGTCATCAGGGATAGGGGTAAATTGAGATTCAGTTATTTTTGATATTGAAGGTTGCGTATTGGCAGGTAAATCACAACTTACATTTTCTGGAAATTCACAATCACTTTGATGCTGATCGTCATAGTCTTCTTTTTCTTGTACACTATAGTTTTCTTCATCCCTCTCGGTACTAGTGCCAGGTCTACTCTGCTCAGAAATCTTGAAAAAATCTGTCATCTTGGGCACTTTCGCTACAGCATCTCGAGCAGTGGCTGCTTCTTTTCTCTTTTGAGCACCACTTTTTGAACGTTTCATTCTATACAATGTCAATAAAATACTTTATCTGCACTCTGCAGTGTATATATATTGTCCCGGTATTTATAGCCAAACAGAATTCCAGACCATTCTATGATTGTTGCGTAACAACGGCATTGTTAAGTCAATCGAATATTCAAGATTCTACCAGAAAATCAATCGAAATATTCTAGATTCTGCGAGATAAAATGACGTTGCATTCACTTATGATGTCACAAGCCAATTTCTTCCTACAGTTTAAATCGGTTGTAAACAAGTCTGCTGAACTGAAAATAGTCACGTAGCCAAAAAGCAATTTCAGACTAACTTGGGCCCCCAAAGTTGGCCTGGGCCCCCCCCAATTGGGGGGTTTGGGGGGCGGCTGCTACGTCTCTGCATTCCGCGTAGCTGATATTAATACTGACCTTGAAATCTGCTTCAAATCTACTGTTTTTTCATATCAAAACGCTTTGGACAAGTGTACCTTTGGTCTGATCTCTTCCGTTGTGGCCAACATATTCATGAAACACACAGCGCTTTCCATTTTTCACACTCCACTCAAACTCTGACTTGGTTATGCAAATGACACATTTTGCGTATTAAAATCAAATCTCATAGCACAATTTTACCAACACGTCAATTCGATCTGCAGCCTCATACAGGTCACAATAGAAGAGGAACAAAACCTCCCTTTGCCTTTCTTGTCGTCGGACATAGCTGCAAGCTACACACAGGTGTACAAGAAACCCACTCACACTCACAGATATTTCCACTACAATTCACACCACTCTGTACATCAGAAACTAACAGTTGCCAAAACGCTGTATGACAGAGCCAAAACACACAGCACAAACAAGCAAGACCAAATACACGAGACCAACATCATTTTTTTGTGTTACAACTTAGTGATTTTCCTCTTCGTCATTCTTATCCTGGCCCCAGGGTCAAACACACCTTCACAGCAAAGATCTATCAATATTTCACCACTATTCCATTTGTATAAAGTCTTTCAGAGGAGTTTCAACGTAATTTGAATGATGTGGTGGTCAAAGTAGCCATGAAACTGGTTAAGATTATTGGAAAGTTTTTGCCATCTCCCAAAGATCCTGATGAATACCACAAAAAAGCACGTGGTTTATAAGATTCCCTGTGCAGGTTGGGATTACGTAATGTTGAACAAACTAAACGTGATTTAAAATCTCGTATAGCGGAGCACAAGCGATTTATTAAATTTCAGAGACCTGAAAAATCGGCTTTGTGCGAGCATCTGACGGAGTTCGATCACGCAGTTAATTGGAGTGGTTTTACTATTCTGAAATATTCATTCATTCTTATTTTATTCATGACCACCACCATTACACACAACACTGAACAACAATAATAATGAGAGAAATGGAGTCAAGAAAAGGAAGAAGCGACACAACGTCAGACGTTAAAACATGCAAATGAAGACAGTGGATCCATAAAACTAGAGCAATAGTTGCATGGCCGCTAAACCCTAAGTTCAAGCAATTAAAGGACAGTTTAATTGAATTGAAAAAAACAAACAGAACAAAACAAAAACGCAGGAGTTTTTATAGTTGTAGATCATATTATTTTGTAAATAAGAAGTTAGAACATTCGAAATAGTAAGGATCAGAAAGATGACCAGTGCGAGACACGGCTACGTAGGTGGTCAATGGGTGGCGCAACCGGCCTATAAGGCTGTTTTTTAGCTCATCTGAGCATGGTGAGGAAAGAAAAACCACCCTGGAAATGAAACCTCACCGGGTCCGGAAACCCTTTCATTACGTAACTGGTCGAAGAAAAAAAAAAAAAAAGAACACAACACATTTAATATCTACGAAACACATGTACATTATTAACTTACAAGACACGTAGCTTAGCTCATCTCAGCACAAAGGTTTTAATGTGTTACCTGAGAGTAACAGTTCATCAATAAGTAGTTCGTCCTACAGCCCCAGTTCTTACGTTTGCATGATTGTTAGTAGTTTGTTACTTGCAGAATTAAAAGAGTAAAATTTTACCTTCACTTCGCGTACCTGTATTTTTGATGAGAAAGCAGTGTTGAGAGGAGCCAAGCGTAAACATACGACACAACAACATAATCATTTAAACAGATGATAATTCTATTTTACATTAAGAGATGATATCTGCAATGCACATACTATACTTGATTATAATAATGTGGTTGTCATGTTTCGAGCACTAATTGCTCTGCCAAGTGGTGTTACATATAGAAATAGCACTGTTCCATAAATTGTGAATTTAACAACTGCCAACCGTTGTGTTAGAAACTGGCCTATTATGTTGCAACATATTAAAATGTGGGTAGTATTACTATTCTTTTACAGTCGATAGAATTAAGAAGGTGATTATGCTCACAATATAAGGTTAGAGTATACTAAAATATTCAAGTTTAGGTAGTAGTAATTTGGTAACATGAGTTTCGATTGTTATCTTCTTCTTCTTCGTATGGAGGCGATGTTTCTTAGATTGTTATTATTATAATCTATTGCTGCCCAATGTCCAATGTTACAAGAAGTTGTTGATGATTGGTTGTTGTATTTGGAAGCCTTCAGAAGAATCGCCCCTGCATGATGATGATGATGTTTCCTTCGATCGCACCGCGTACATTATCTGTAAGCAAAAGAAGCGAACCAGCAATCTGTTCAAATACCAATGGAGTTTGTGCACAAGTAATTTCGCAACTTTGCGCTGAATGTGACAACAGATATTTTTTCATTTTTGAAAAAAATTGGCAATTTGCTCCAGATGGCGGGACCTTGGTACGAAATAGACTGCTGACATAAACTGCTAGAGCAAGGTTTTGGTATTAATTTAGATCTATTTCTGGTAATATATTGTGAAATGCTTTTTACAAATACATTTCGAAATACGTCAGGATTTTTTCCAGAGTTCTGTTTGAACATAAATACTGCAATCTCCTTAGTTAGTAACTGGTTTATAGTAAGTAGCTGGTGAGTTTTTCTTACATCAGTTACATCTCTGTAGTGCCTTAGGTTGCATGCCATCCTTATGAATTTGTTGCATGTTTTTTTGTAGTTTATTTATCAATGTTTTATTTCCAATGCACCAATTAGTAATACAATATTGTAAGTGACTGTTGATTAGAGAGTGGTACAAAGTTAACATGGAGCCTTGCCTTAGAAAAGGTTTGATTCTGCTTACCACGCCAAGAGTGGACCTTAATTTATTTTGAAGATGTCTAATATGTCCTGTCCAAGTTAAGTGCTCATCAATATGTACACCTAGAAATTTCATTGTAGTAACCTGTTCAATTTTTATATTTCTAAGTGTAACAGTTAAGTTAGTAGGAGGTGGTTTAGATTTAGAGGATCTGAATAGAATGCATTTAGTTTTAGATACATTTATTGAAAGATTATTGGCTACCATCCATTTTTCAATATAGTGTAACTCTTCTTGAGCACGTTCATAAAGTGTTGCTATGTTTTTATTTTCTAAAAATATGCTTGTGTCATCTGCAAACATAACGGATTCGGAGAATTTTAAACAGTTTTGGAAATCATTAACATAAACTAGAAATAACAATGGGCCTAAATTTGAACCTTGAGGCACCCCTCTTGTCACTGGGTTGATTATGTTTGATAGAGTGCCATTACATTCCACTTGCTGCGTTCTACCAGTCAGGTAACTCTTAAACCAGTCATAAGCTATGCCTCTGACTCCATAATGTTGCAATTTGTGAAGCAGTATATCATGATCTATTGTGTCAAAAGCCTTAGACAGGTCAAGAAAAATACCGAGTGTGGGTACTTTATGGGAAAGGGATTCGGTTATTTTGTGTACCATAAACGTTATTGCATGTGAGGTGTTATGATGTTTTCTAAAGCCAAATTGATGGACAGAGAAAAAATTACTTTGGTCCAAAAATGTGCACAGACGCCTATACATAATTTTTTCCAAAATCTTTGAAACATTTGATAACAAACTTATAGGCCTGTAGTTATTAATGTTGCTGCTGTCACCTTTTTTATAGATTGGACATACTTTAGCTAGTTTGAAATCATTAATGAATTCTCCTTTGCTAAGCGATAAGTTAAAGATGTGGCTTAGTGCAACTAATATGTTATCTGGTGACGACTTCAATAGCTTTGATGGTATTTGATCTATGCCAGCACTTAATTTGGATTTCATGCTATGCAATATTTTTGAAATTTCCATGGGACAAGTAGGCCATACAAACATTGTCGAGCGTGAGGATGGTTTTAAATATTCACTGTATTTGGCTTCACTTGGTGGAAGTTCATCCATCAGTTTGGAGGCTATGGTGGAAAAGTGGTTGTTGAAATGATTTGCAAGAGCCTGTGGTTCATATATTTCTTTACCATCAATTTTGAGTTTTTTGCAATCTGATTTTCTTTGTTTTCCAATCAAGTTGCTAATAAGACGCCATGTATTTTTTATATCACCCTTGAATATGTTAAATTTTGACTTATAAAAAGTCTGTTTTTTCTCTTTTATGATTCTGTAATAGTAATTTCTAGCTTGGGTAAACAATGTTTTTGAGTGGTTTGTTTTGGTTTTCATGTAGTGTTTAAAAAGGTTTTCTTTATTGTCCAGCAATTCCTGAGCTTCTCTATCAAACCAACTCTTGTTTGGTTTGTTTTTAAAACTGACCTTCTTTAATGGAAACGATTTTTTAAAGTCAGTCATATACTGCTTTTTCAGCTGGTTGTATGCGTCATCGGGATCAGACTTTTCCAAGATAGGAGTAATGTCAAGTTCAGATACACATTGGGTAAACGAGGCTATTTTTGTGTCACTGAAGGAGCGGTAATACTCAATATTTTTAGTCTGTGATTTCTTGATGGACATGCATATCATTGTTACTAGATGATCAGATATTGAGTAAGTAATTATACAACTCTTTAGTTTTTGTGCATTGCAACAGTTAGTCCAAATGTGGTCTAGAAGTGTGCCATTGGTTTGTGTGATTCTAGTTGGCCTATTGATTAATGACCTATATCCATTTTCCAACATCACTTCAATGAAGTTGCCAACATTAGGTTCATCGCAGTCAAGGAGGTTTATGTTGAAGTCTCCAAACAATAAACATTCCCTTTTGCTTATTTTGTGCAGTGTATTTTCTAGAATTGATTGAAACAAGGATTGGGCATTAGCATCTTTACTAGGAGAGTGGTAAATATTTCCACAAGTTATTGTTTTATTTTTGAACATAATATCAACAAAGATTGCTTCAAATACTTTTTCATTCATTATTTCTAGGTCAGTACGACGAGAGTAAACCACATCATTTTTGATATAGAAACCTACTCCTCCACCTCGAAATTTTGATCGAGGGTTAGATATGAATATATAATCCTGTAAGTTTGTGTGTGGTCCTGATTGGTTTGGCTTTAGCCAAGTTTCTGTTACAGCAATTAGGCTCGGCTTAAATGCTAGTGATGATAACAATCCTTCAAGTTTTGCCAAATTTTTGTAGTTGTTTAATGATCTTATATTCAGACTAATAGCAGTGAAGTTGTTATCTGAGGAATTATTAATGTCATTCAGTAAATTGGTATGAGCTTTACTACTGGTTACGTATCGATCATTTGTATCAAACAGACAAATTTCATCAACGTCTGTTAAGTCATCACTTTCAGTGCATGTGATTTCATTAAAACCACCAAAACTGCCATCAAATATTTTGTTTAGTTCATAAGCAGATAGCAAGGTAGCGTTAGGATTTGTTTGGTTAGATTTGTACAATTCATCAAATTCAACATCAGAACAAGAAGAAAAGGGAAAAGAAAAATCATTGCACAGGTTACACTTCCAGGTGCCTATCCCATTATTATTTGTTTGACTGTTCTTACCAGTGCATTTAGCATAAATTATCTGTAAACATTGTGAGCAGATTAATGATTTTTGGTTTTTTCGAACTGTTTTCAAACAATTGCAACATGTTTTATCAGTTTGTTTTGGCATAAGATAGTTCAAAACTTAGAGCAAAATAAGTTCTGTAAAGAAAAGAGCTTGCTGAAGAAACTGTACAGTTGGCTAGTAGACCAGGCTATGATTATGCAACAACTACTTAGTTTGGCTAATTTGCATTTATCAGTTGCGAAAATTACGTAAATATTTTCGGCATATTCGCTAGTTACACAGAAGCAGCATGATGATGAGCAATGCATAACAATACAACACTAATGATATGAAATGAATACAGGATTTAGTACTAATATCTAGAAACTATTTATATCTCATCATTAACAATAGCATCAATATCACCAAAGTCTTCAATTACTAACCTTTTGTTGTCCTGGATGCAGTATACATTACCATTGGTCGTCCACACATTGAAAAATCCAAATTCTTTCCTGGCCTCCACCACAAGTTGTAGTCGACGTTTCGTGAGGGACTCTGTGATCGACAGCTTTTCCAGACTTCCATCAGATTTCAACCTCCGCTTGTTGTTGTACACCAGGTCCCGTACTGATCTCCTCACGAATTTGATGATGATAGGTATCACTCCCTTTTTTCTGGAAGGAAGTACATGACATGTATCAATATCATGAGATTTGATCTTATAATCAAGTGTTAGCCTAGCATTTAATTTTTCAGTTACATATTTTTCAAAATCGATGTAACTCCCCTGCATTAGAATGTTCTTGCATCCATGGAGGATCAGGCAGTTGCGTCGGCCTTACTGTTCCAGGTCATCAATTCTCATCTCATTCTCTCTTGTCGCTCGTGCCACCTCCTTCACGATTTTCTCCAACCTGTTGATAGCCTCTTCCATATTCTTAAGCTGCTGACCTTGGGTGTCGTTTGCAGTATTACCATCACCTGCAACAAAAGACAAACTGGCAGAACCAGCAGTTTGGGGTTGTAGGTACTGTTCAGCATACCTTTGTTGAGTGGACTTGATAGTCTGGATTTCCTCCATCACACTCTCCAGGGTATATTTACTTCCGACCAAAGCCATGACAGATATCCAATACTTTACAAAATCAAGATATTCTAAAATTTAGCCTATAGGAATATTAGCCTAGTACTACTACCAACTTAGCATAAAACTCAGCAGATCATCTGAAATCTTATTTAAATAGAATGGGAGAGCAATTACCACCGAAGATTAAGAGCGGAGAGTTGGTTTATCAACGCACACCCCAAGATCATTAACCGTTCTGATGGTGACAGGCTGCTAGAAATATATTGTCCTTTATTTAAATTGTTTAAGTTACCATAATCTTTATTTCAACCGCACTTGTTTTCACTCGAATTAGTTTTATCTCTGAAGAAAAAGTTTTAAGTGCTAATTCTTATCAGACAACTAAACATCTGGTCAATTATGTTTACTGCTACGACTTAGCAATCGTCCGTCACAGCTTGTCAAAAGTTTAGGTCTTTTACAGTACAGTAGGGGAAAGGAGGGCGATTTGATATGGAAGGTGATTTGATACAACACCCTTACCGAATTCCATAAAATAAATTTTAGTTAATTAACTCTACCACGTGAAAGAAAATGTCGAAAAACTGCATCCGGGTTATAGGAAAAGCTGGTTTAAATGAATTTGAAAGAAATAAAGAAGAAAAGTTGGTTTCGAAAAGTTTTTGTAAAATTTCGTCTACAAATTTTAACTTGGCTGCAGAATTAAAGAAAGGGTCAACAAAGCTGCCAATATGGTGGAGTAATTTTTACTAGACTAGGTTGTCATCTAGTGCAGTTGTTTTTTTCAATTACTTTTCCTATGATGTTAGTTGTCGAATTTCTATCCGAAGTGCTGGAAGGGAGATTTGATGCGGTGCATTAAAGGCAATTTGATACAGTGTATCAAATCACCTTCCATATTATAACAACATGGTATGAATAATTTATGAACCTTTTTGGTGTCTTGGGGCATGGAAGACAATTAAAAATACGCAGGGCACCTAATCAGTAGTTGGGTTGCCTACAAAAAGATTTATTAGCCGGTTTCGTCTTCTGATATAACTGCACAGTAATTATTGTATGGTGCTGGTAGCATTCATAAGCTAGCAATTACTCTTATTTCAGATATTTTGTGTTTTAGTTTTTGCCCTATTTGATAGAACTTTTACTTTATTTAAACTTACTTTTACTCTATTACAGTAATCGCACGACTAAACAATATGCCGTTTAAATATGAAAGAAAAGCTAATCGATGTTTTCGATCATCGCCAGATGTGTTAGAAAGAGCAGCTAAATGTGCCACCGAAGAAAGTATGTCTTATCGCAAGGCTCTGCCAATTTTAATGTCGGCAAAATAACACTAATGCGGTCTATGAAAAAGGAGGCAAATCCCACTTGCACTATTAGTTATCAAGCTACCATTTTAAACAATCAAATTTTTTTGCCAGGGATGGAACAACAGTTATCATCTCACATTGTGTACTTGGATGATATATTATTTGGACTGTCAGTTGAAAAATGCAAAAAACTTGCTTTTCAATTTCAAATTATCTATTCCACATTCTTGAGAAGTAAATAAGAAAGCTGGAAAAGAGTGGTGGAAAGGGTTCAAAGAGAGGCACCAACTTTCAATTAAAACTCCTGAAACCACATCAATTGACAGCGTATCAGCTTTCAATCATCACAATGTAAAAGAATATTTTGACAATCTTGGCATTGTATTATGTAAGCATCAGCTTACTACGGATCGAATTTAGATGAAACTGGTGTAACTGCCGTTCAAAATCTAAAAAAGGTTGTAACTGCAACTGGAACAAAAAGTGTGGGTTCTATAACATCTGGAGAAAGAGGCGAGCTTGTCACTGTTCTTTATGCAGTGTGTGTGCTGCAGGGCATGCTTTGGCTCATATGCTGATCTTCCCACGAGTGAAGTACAGGATACACTTTGTTCGTGGCGGTCCACCTGGTTGAACCGGAAGAGCAACCAGATCAGATTGGATCAATGCAGATATTTTTGTTGATTTTTTAAAGCACATTAGCGAGCTTACTGGCTGCTCACCAGATGCAAGATTTTATTGCTTATAGACAGTCATGAATCACATTTGTCTATTGCTGCAATTGACAACGCAATAGATTTAGATATTGTTCTTTTAACAATAGCTCCAAAAACATCCCATAAACGTAGCTTTTGGATGTGTCTGTTTATTGGCCATTTAAGACTAGATACAACATGGGATGAAGACTAACCCAGAAAAGAATTGAAAATTTATGAAGTTCCGTCGTTAGTTAAGGAAGCCCAAATGGTTGCAATGACTCCATGAAATATTATATGAGGATTTCTTTCGACATATAACTGACCATATAACCCACAAATTTTTGACGAAACTGATTTTACCCCTGCTTTTGTTACTGATCGTGACATTATTCAAAATTCTAGGAGCAGTTCTGCAGATCCTCAAACTTTTCAAAGTGAATTGGGCAATGAACAAGCCTGCTGTTCTTCTTTGGATACTAGTCACCGCGACAATGCTTCAGGTGGTGTTAATCAGTCAGCAAATTTTCTCGAAAAAGCAACTCCCACTTCATCAAGTCTTGACACGGCTTCTAATTTTGTATCTCCTGAAGATGTTTTGCCTCTTCCCAAAGCGGCATCAAAAAAAATTCTAATAAAAGAAGACGTAAAACAAGAATATATACCGACACTCCTGTTCGTGATAAAGTAGAAAAAGACAACCACAGAAACCCCCTAAAAAGTTAGCTGATGGTGGAAAAAGTACTAAAAGAAAATTGTTTTCCAAAAAAAAGCAACATTAGTGGTCAGATCATCTTCTGCTGATGAGGAAGACATGGAACTTATATACAATGATAACAGTGACTGCGAGTTGGAGGAGAAAATTGAAATTAAGGTGGGTGAGCACGCAATTGTTTTGGTGGCTGGAAAATCAAGATCATTAAAGTTTTTAGTTCGGATCGACAACTATGATGAAGATGACTGTGAATATGAAAGAGTGTTTCTCCAAAAAGTCAGCAGCAAAATTGATTCTGGAATGGGAGATAAAGAACAAACTTTTGTTGTAAATGAAAAAGATGCTGCTTCATTTGCCCCTATCGACATTGTGCTTATACTTCCTGCTCCAGTTGCTGTTTGTGGGTCAGAAAGAAGAAGTAATCAATTGCGGTTTAATTTTGACTTTAGCAAATTAGACCTAGCTTGAAGTTTTTCAAGGTTGTTCCAATAATTTCTAATATAAGCTGAATCTATTTCTAAATACTAGAAGAGCAAACATTTTCCCAACACCACACAAAACAGCTATTATGTTAATTCTTTGAAATTTGTTTGGATTTTTCAACCTTGTTGCTTGCGCTTGATTATTCTTTTAACATGTTTTATTTTTAGTGTACGTATTAAAAGCAAAATACAATATGATTCGGCTTTCACATCCATTAGTGTTGATGCTTTTAGTCTACCATAAAGTTCTTGTAGTAGAAACTTGACCAACTAGGGTTGGAATCGAGCCACTATTTGATGATTCACTCAAAGTAATAATCATTACAATATTGAAAAAATTATTCAACTATAGCTTATAAAAGTGTAAAAGCTTATTATTGAAGCAGTGAAACCTCAAAAAATAAGCTTTCTCAAGTATACCGTATCAACTCACCTCCCCAGGAAGGAGAGTTCATACATTTGGGTTCCACTTTTTAACTAGTAGTTGAGTAAAAAGTAATTAGGATAGAACATCGTAGTTTTTCCCGAAAAGTGAGCTAAAGAGCCTAGTTTTATTTGTGCCATCAACCAAATATCTATCACAAGCTGTTTGGAATTGAAATACAAAAATGTAAAAAGTGTCTCAAATCACCTTTTCTTCCCCTAGCTTAATTTGGCGAGTTGTGCTGTTTTTTGTGTTCTGACTAAGAGAGGAGTGATTTAGTCACTTTTACATGCTCTTTTATGAAGATGCAAAGCGTGCCCGGCCGACCGTAACGTGAAAAATAAATACCTAGCTTTTAAAAAAGAATTAATATAATAAACTCGGTAAAATATCTAAAAGTGCTCAATAACAACAGTTAGAGCAAATTGATATATATTTATTACCAAAAATACAATTGCCTGTTTCGCCGTTAACCCATTGAGGAATAATGTACCATATATGTTACATAATTGTTAATTGTTATGTCTTTATGACGGAATAACCATTTTTCTAAAATTCATTGTGATTTTGTTGTTACCAAACAATCAATCAATTGTCTCAAATTTAATGAATTAAAATCTCATGATCCTTAAAGGGTTAAGGCTCCTTAGGTATTTCTGCAAAAAAAAAACGAAAAATGAACTCAAAACAAACTGAAAATAAAGTATTATTTATGGTTGTTGGGGGGAAAAAGCAAAAGTAGTAGAGTAGCAACTAAAACCTATTAAACTAAGGAAAAACTAATATTGAAAAATAACCTTTTCTGCTTGTTCTTTCGCAAACAGCAATTTCATCTGGGTAGCTAAGAACTATAAAGAATGGTATGAAAGTCATAATGATGTAATACGAAAGACATGCAAACCGAGCATGAGCTCATACGCGTGAATGAATGATTGATGTAATAATGGAAACATGTATAGGGAACAGGTATACTTGATATGGTAAACGATAAGTTGTGAAAGTGAAATAGACGAAAAAGAAAGCTTTTGGTTAAGCTTTAAAAATTTTTAACATAGCTTTTAGCTATAGTTGTTTGTTTTTTCCTCTACCGGAAGAACAGTTATTCTAGGCTAACCTAAATAAATTTCAGAATGCCCGGTGGACAAACAGATCACTCTTATTCAGTATTTGACAACTGTGTTTCAGTCTAACACGCTTCGTGCTTCCTTCGTTAAAAAGGGTGATATGGCATATTGGTTTAGTGCTTCCGACAAATTTATCAATGGCTCTGTAGTGAAACCTCGAGGTACGCTGTCGCATAAGTTATTGTCATGACGACGCTCATGCGCTTTTCTTTTTTTAATAGGATTAAACTTGGAGCTAAATGTGCATAGTGGTATTGCTACAATAAACTGTAAACAACTAAATGGCTTGGGAGCTTAACTATGTTAAGTCATATTTTTACGTTGGAAACAATATTGAGTTTACAGTTTACAGTTAAAACAATATTGAGTTACAATATTGAGTTTACAGTTTACAGTTTGCTGCAAACTGTAACTAGGCGAATTGGTTAGCACTGCTGATAGTTTTTGTACTATCAGCAGTGCTAAGCAATTCACCTAATTTTTAAATAACAAAAACTCTTGTACACTTGATAGCAAAAATGAATAAACGAGTGTTTCCAGAGATGCAGCGCATATTCGAAGCTGCCACATCAATAATTAATCGAGAAAGCGATATCTCTTAGAGAAACGCCGTAATCAAATTGCAGAAACGTTCTCTATATACAACCTTTGTTGACCTGACAAACCCTCTAACACAGGAGTAGATGGCCTCCAAACTTCTCGATATAAACATGTTCTTCTTTAACAATATGAATGGAAATGTTCAGTGGGATAGATCATCTTCAGCTCTTTCCGAATGATAGCGGTGTATTTCAAGTGATATCGAACAGCATCGACAGCATTCTCTTCAATCTTGCATGCTTCCACGTAACGATCATGGTTAGCAAAATTCTTATTCAAAGATTCTCCTCGCTGTCGATGCTGTGCTCACCGCCTACCGCGAAGAAGCATTTCAACGTCTCGTCGCCTGCTTCGTTAGCGCCTGCACCGAAATGACCTCCCGATCAGTCTCGAGAGGATCTACGTCATGAACCAAGATGTCAGCTCCATCACTTACTTTTTCATTGGCGATTGCACGCTGTGCGGTCTCGGTAAACTGAGCATCAGACTCAAAACCGCAAGTTAAACACTCAGAGCTTTGCGTTGCATGAGTTGCAGGTATAGACGTGAAGGTGAGAAGGCTTGAGGCTAAAACCCTCCAGTTTGTTTTCAGCTCCCCCAAAACAAATTTTTTGAAAAATGGGCAAAACAGTCACTTTCTAATCGGTAATCTCCAAAAATATTTATCTTTGTTTTAAGGCAAACATGTCTTCAGACTCCCTTCCCCTTAGAAACTTGAAAAATCGGGAAAATACTTTTGTTTGAGACTTCTCAATTTCAAACTATGACTTACGTCAATTGCAACATCTATGGGCAGTTTTTGACCCGAAAATGCAAGGTCATTTTGCAATGTCTCAAACTCTCTATTCATCTTATGCTGAATGAATTGAACAAGTTTTCATCACACTTAAATTTGATGACAGAATTACCGATCTTGGTTCTATCATCTCCAACACCATATCTATGGAAACTGAGTTGAATGTGCATTTTGGCGAGAGGGCTTTTAAGAGCGAACGTGGCATAACAACCCGTTTACGAGCTACCCCAAGATGAAAGTATACCAAGCTTGTGGGGTGACTACCCTTTTCTATGACAGCAAAACATGGACCCTTTGCTCCCGCTAGGAACGTAAAATAAGTGCTTTGTATCTAAACTTATGCTTTGTTTGAGAGTTTTTTGGCATCACGTGGGAAGATCGTGTCACCAGCAAAAGCGTGCTGGTTTAGGAAGGAATGACGAGTAAGTTTACCTCGTTGAACCGGAAAAGCATCTGCTGGCTGGGTCACGCCAGCGAGATGGACGATGGCTGGATTACAAAAAAATTTACGGTGTGAAAAATTTTTCATTAGTACCAGGACAACAGGGTGACATAATTTATCAATTAAAGACGTATGGGATACGACCTGAAGGTGGATAAAATTGATCTATCAAACCAAGAGAAGGCAGCTTCAAATCTCGCCATCTGATGTTTCTCAGTAAAAGCCGTCGTCATGCAAGCACGGAAAGGAGAAAAGACGAACAGGAAGAACAGAGGACCAGTAAACAAATAGGCTGCAGCCGGCATTCATAAGAGTTCGAGCAAATACATATACAAGCAGCAAATGCAAATATTCTGTCATCCACGCATAAGACTTTATAATTATTGCAGGCGTTGCAACGCAACTCTAAACTACACAAAACGTTGTAAACGTCTTGCGGGGCCCCTCTATACTATTTATTATTGTGCATAAAGAAGAAAAGAATTGCAAGTGCAAAGTGGCCATTCTCAACCTTTCTAATATTTTTTTTATATATTCTTCAGAAATTTTCTATATCCTAAAAATTTCTCATGGCGGAAAATTTTATAAAAATTGAAAAACGAAAAAGACTCTATACACCCTTTTATTAAATAGTTGTCTTTTTAACCAATTTTATTTTTATATATTTTTTATTCAGGAAAAAGCGGAGCGATTTTTTTGAATCCAACTGTACATCAAAATGTCTGACATTGCTCTACATTCATGAAAAATCTAAAGCCTATTTTGTCTTACGCGGGTGTGAAAGGTCTCCAAACTTGAGCAAAAGTTTAGCCCTTTAGTCATGATTTTAGATTTTCCTGTTTCCATGGATAATGGTTTGAGATTCATTGCATTTTCAACATAAAAGAAATTGGTAATAGTTTTCTTGGAGCTAATGGGCAAGTTTAGAAATACAAAATAGAGAAATAGAGATATTTTGCAAAACACCAAGTTGCAATTTTTTTCTTTGTGTGTCATAGTAAGGTTTTTTAGATGGTAACTATTAATGAAATCATTAAGTCAAAATTTATGCTACAGCATGAATGGGAGGCAGCTCAAAACATAACTTTACACGTGGTAAGATACGTTATTAATTAATCTGGTTACTACTGGTTTGACTGCTGGGCGCTGACTGGCTGAGTGCACACTTGTGATTGCATCAGCAAGATCACGCCTCGGGCCGGCCGCCAGAGGATCGAGATGACCGAGATTGTCGCCTTTTGAAAAAAAAATGCGGGGCCCCTCTCAGCGCAGGGCCCGATTTGGAGCAATCGGTCAAATCGGCCTAAGGCCGCCCCTGATTGCAGGCGTTGCAACGCAACTCTAAACTACACAAAACGTTGTAAACGTCCTTCTCTTACAAGGCAGAAGAATGCCATCAAAATAACTCCATTACTGCAACAAGAGAATTGAAAAAATAGATTTATTTCCAGATAAAAGATGGCAACTGGCTGCCAGTAGACCGCAGACGGCCTGAATCTATGTTTGATGCAGTACGCAAATCCCTTTTCAAAATTTCTTAATTATTTTTTTACGGGTTTTAAAAAAATTTATCCAGCTGAATGCGAAAATTAAATTTAAGCTAGCAAAATTTTCCAATTAAGATAGCAAAAACCGTAAAATGGAACAAACGGCTAGAAGGAGCTAGAGTTTGAGACAATGAGAAAAAAATTGTCTGACTTTTTTGGTGCCGCAGGTTCGCGAATACTTGCAGAATAGCGCTGAATTCAGCGGAAAAATGCAGCAAACCGGACCCGCTCAAAAATAGCTATTTTAGTGCAAAAGTGAGCAAAGACACCAAAACGACCATATTAAGAAAAATGACGGACTGAGCCATCAATCCAGATTGCAAGATTCTAATTAGAGAGGGAGTCACGATGAGCAAGGGCAGCATCTTGACAAAAAAGAGGAGGGTCAAATTCAGAGCATAAGGTGTCGAAAGAATGAGTTCCACGTCAAACTAAAAGAGATTCCCGGGAGGAAAAGGGAAGCTAGTAAAAACTCTAAGAAATAGGAAGAAGACAGAATGTGTAATAGGTGTAACAAAAGTCTCTAAAACACTTGATAAGCCTTGATTTATCGTATTTCAGGCAAATTCAGAATGACACAAACCACAAAACGATTGCACTACATTTGCCATAATGACATCATCACATTTGCAGCACGTATACAGGCTACAATAAAACTCAATCCTACATCTCCCATTAAAATTATGAAGGAGTTCAAGGTATTTACGACATATTAAAATCTATCGTATTTCCGACGATCCGGTGGCTTTGATAAGCGGTCACAACGAATAATGCAAAGAAACAACCTTTTCCTCTTCGACATTGTCACTAACGGTGGTATCACAATTTGAATTAATATCAGGTTCAATATGATCATTTTCAACACATGGTTTTAGATACTTTCGATTACGGATGACAGTTTCACGAGTAGCAGACAAATTGACAACATAGAAACGAGATTGATCCTCAGATCTGACATGCGTCCTCGCAAAATTTTGTAATATCCGTCATGGACGTAAATATTACAACTGTTTTTTACAATTGGTAAAGTGCGTGCATTGTAGCCTTTGTCAAAATTACACCTTCCATTCTGCTTTTATTGGTTCCTACTTTTTTCGAAAATTATGCAAAATTGATCGTTTTGGTTCAAGTGAAGTGCACAAAGCAGGCACTGCATTTAGTAAAGATCTGTCTATCAATAGTTTCGCAGAACTATAACCTGATTTAAGTATTGATGTAAGATACGTTAATCATGCGAGATAATGATCGACAGACATTTTTGAACAGTTTTTGATGTTCTGCTTCTCCATTGCTCTTCTTGGACCACTAAAAGAGTGAACAAAGTCATACCACTTCGCAAACTTTCGAAAAGTAAAGGAAGAAAGCTGTGAGCTCCCTACTGACACAAATTTGTTAGGAATTCAAAATTTAGCGAAACTACATTTTCAATGTGGTATTACGTCTATACTGTTATTCTGGCTACCAGGTATTTTTGATAAATTCATTTTATTTAGCTCTTCTGGTAATGATAACGTTTATTCAAGTTGATACAAGTTCTTACCGAGCATGCAAAAAACTTCAATATCCGTCAACGTTTCGAACAGCTATGCAGCTGTTCTTCATCAGGACTAATAATAAACGAAAGAACAGCTGTATCGCTGTTCGAAACGTTGACGGATATTGAAGTTTTTTGCATGCTCGGTAAGAACTTGTATCTCGGTAAGAACTTACCGAGCATGCAAAAAACTTCAATATCCGTCAACGTTTCGAACAGCGATACAGCTGTTCTTTCGTTTATTATTAGTCCTGATGAAGAACAGCTGCATAGCTGTTCGAAACGTTGACGGATATTGAAGTTTTTTGCATGCTCGGTAAGAACTTGTATCAACTTGAATAAACGTTATCATTACCAGAAGAGCCAAATAAAGTGGTATTACGTCACTGGATTTTGTTTCGCAGTCTGATAAAGTATGTTCGATCCATCGAGATAAATTATCAGTCATAAGTAAACATAAATGATTGTTAAAGTATACCGTAAAACGGGATGAATAGGAACATGAAGGTGAATAGGAACAAATTTTTGGAATGAAATTTTTTTTAAATATATATTTTCGTTTGCATTGTTTTACATTAATTACACGATATTTTGTTTAAGTACACTATAGGGTGTTAACAAGTAGTAACATTGGATTTGTAATTATTTTGCTATAGTTAAAAATTAGGGGTGTTTGAAGAGCTTGTGAGGGGGCAATTTTACAAACCGGAACAAACTTGTCTTTCCCACAAGTGGTCACGCGACTTAGAACATCGGCTTATTACTAAAGACTTCTAGTGTGGTAAGTAGTTTGCTTTCTTATGTTTTGTTTTGACAAGATTCAAATATGCATGGTGTGAGCATAAAAAATTGGAATCTCACTCCAGGTTTTGAATTTTTAGGGGTGAAAAGGAACGCAATGCCTCGGACATACAAACCAGATCCCAGAGGAAAGAAATATGTAAAACACACTCCAGAGGCCATTAACAGTGCTTTGGCGGATCATAGACGTGGTATGTCTTTTCGGGCATGCTCTAGAAAGCATGGAATTCCAATAGCAGTGCTATGTAGAAGGGCACGATACCTTGATAAACGTGGCTTGGTCATGTCAAAGTTCAAAAACAATATGCCGAGTAAAGACTGGGTCAATTCTTTTGTAGGGAGAAATCAAGAAATAATTTCTCTTAGAATATGTCAAAACATAAAACCAACAAGGGCATCATTGTCACCATCTACCGTAAAGGATGCGTTACGGTGATGCCTCAAAATCAAAAGTTTCAAAACGGAAAAAGCTGAACGTTGAGCCAGGAAAGAGCGTTGGATTGGCTGACTTTCCATCTACCTCTACTGATAAGAACCTTGAAGAAGAAAGCGAAGCCAACAGCAAAGAAGATTATGATGACAATGAATTAGATGATTCCAGATATTTTGTTGGAAACTTTGTGAAATTTGTGTATGAAGGTGAATGTTTTCCAGGCCAGATAATATCTACAAATGAAAGTGGTTGTGTGATAAAGTCCATGACTAGAAGTGGTTTCAATTGGAGGTGGCCCCAACATGATGACGTCATGCATTACCCATTTTCAGATATTAAGACCAAAATTGCTCCTCCAATGCCAAAGAAACGAGGAGTTTTTTCTGTTCCAGAACTGGATGACGAGTGGGGATTCAAGTTGTGATAAAAAAAATTTTTGTTTGAGATTTAAACGCTGTTTATTGACTTTGATTTGTTACTGGGGTGTTTTCTTCTTTGGCATTTATTTAAAAAAATAAATATTTCGTTTCGTACAAACAAACTTTTGCTTGCTACTTTCCAGCCTGTTATGCTATTAGCATTGCTGTGTTGATCAGCCGTAGTTTAGACTCGTTCCTGTTTGTTTATATATCGGGTAGATTAGAAATAGCCACTGGTTAAATAGAGCTGTTCCTATTGACCCCAAAATTGGGAGTGAAAAAAAACATGACATTTTTGCAAATAGCTTCAAAAGTACACAAGGAAAACAAAAGTTTTTTTGTCATCTCTCCGAATCAGGATTCCAAACAATATTAAACACTAACTTTATAGATTTTATCAATATCTTGAAAATGCCACTAAAAAATATGTTCAAAATGTTCCTATTCACCCCGTTTTACGGTAACACATTACCGGCAACTTTTTGCCGAGAACGATCTGGCAATACAGATCGCAACACAGTTCTGTGTGGATAGACCAATTTTGCCCACACAAACTATAACTTTTAACAAATGTTTCAATATCCCTACTCAGTCTAGGCCACCATATTGTTCATGGTCGAACTCTAGGGGAGAGCCGGGTGAGTCGGGACAGAGGATACATCCGGAAAGCTAAAATGTTTTTTAGTGGCTCATTCAAATGTCACGTGCCTTCATGATCGTGTAGTTGCAGTAATTGTTTTCCTTCTTTATTAATTTCAAATAGCTTCAACGAGGCTGCTAGTTGTTTCAACTAATTTTGTAAAACAAGGAAACATTTTATGCTTGCAATAAATTCAAATCATAATTTATTCTTTCTCTGTTAGCAATAAGAGACCATATGCTAAGTATACCTAACACTTATCAAACGTTTAGACATAATTAGGTTTCAACCAAGTAGTTATGTATACTTGCAGCGTTTGCAGATTAGGAGTAAGGGCCACCATTCTAATGTGGATGCGTGAAGGCATATTGGGGCAATTATGGGTAGGACACTTTGGATCGCAACTTATCCGGCGACAAATTTAAGTATTGTTCAACAACTTTTTGTTGTGCTGTTTTTATGCAGAGAAGTTGATAATAGCGTGATTGGAGCAGATATTTTCCAAAAAAGCAATGAGGTTAGGAAGCATTACAAGCGAATCTAGGTAGGTGGGAATCGGATTTCCTTAAATTTTTGAGGTCATGTTCTACTAGTAGCCTATTGTTTTATGTCTCACAATTAATTACAAATTTCGATTTAAAAGCCGTCAAAATAGCTTCTTGTTAACCAAAACGAGCAAAAAAAAAAACGCATTCCAATAGTTGATATTTGAAAAATATCTTCAAGTTGAGAAACAAACAAAAAATACGTAATTAAATTACATTAATTAATAGATATTGAGACAAATTGGATCTGAAATTCTAATTCTAATTAAATTACGCTACTATTTACATAATTTAGGCAGTTTGTACTTCCTCCCCAAACAAAAAGTTAGTTCCGCCTATGAGCATATTAAACTATCTGTTATTAACTTGAGCTATCGGACCAACGCTTTTCAAAGAAATTTTTTTGACCAAATTTGCTGGAAGTCGAAATTATATCCTGCGAGCGAAAGACTTATTGGACGTTTGAGTTACTGCACTGCACTTTGTTGTCAGTTGCTTAACTTTCTCATCTTGCATAAGAAAAGGCCTGACCAAAGAATTAGAAACACGTTGCTTTAAGGGTTTAAGTAATTATATGTAAAAAAGTTGCATTGATAGCCTTTTTCGGTTTTATTTTGCGGTGAATTTTAGGAGAAAAATAAGCTCAATCAATTTTACCGAGCTTGCCAGATCAAAACTTTTGACGTGTTGCTGAGACTGTGCTTTTTTGGTTTTTACTGCTTGATTTTTCTTCGGTTGAATAAGCAACAGTGCGTGGAAGATCCTGATCTTCCGCAAGTGACGCTTAGAACAAAAGATTTATCTCCGTCAAGAGGTGAATCCAATAACAACTTGTTTATCAAATTATTTTGCAGGCTTCTAATATACCTCGTATATATAATAGGTTTCAGGATGCAACACGTTTGACAACTTGAACGAGGAAAACTCAGCTAGTCGCGGAGCAAATTAATAGATCAATAAATAAGGGCGAAAAATGTGAGATATCACCTGCAACTAGGTTAAAAAACAATTCTTTCACCTGTTCCAAAACAAAGTAAATTATTACCATTCTAAGATAACAATGAGTTTCTATAAAGGAGTTTTCAAAATCTTCTCCTCTACATTGGATTCAAAGTTGACAGAACACTTAACGGCCTTTTTCGACAAATTTCATGGACTTACTTAAAAGTAAAAGAGTGATGTTATCAGTTTGGAATTGCCAATAATGTTCAAGTTACGACATTTTGGTCTACAAATTGAAGAGCTGATAATCACCGATTGCGGCTATTTATGAAATGACATAATCCTGCACTTCAAAAATCAAAAGCTACTCATTTATAGGAGCGACGTCTTTCATTAAAAAAATGTTGAAATATTTGTTTTAATTTAAGCCAGTTTATTGATAAATACATCAGTACAAGTTTACTCCATCACTTTGTGATGCAGCAAAAACCGAACCAAAACCTGTCCAAAACTCTGAAGCAGTTGTGATTGCAAAAGGAAACAGAAAAGTTGGCGCCATCTGATCTGAAGGAAGAGGTAAATTACTCTATGCACCATTAATGCAGAAAGTTAGTTTTTACCAGTGTCTATCTTTTAATATTTCCAAAAAAAGCGACTATAAGATATCTTTCTTGGGGAAGCCCCATCTGGTTCTACCTGTTTTGCAATAAAATCTACATTGTAGAATAAACGATGACTTAGAGATTTCGTTACCATAATTAAAGCACTTTGCAGCCAAGAGTAATGTGGCAAAAGAAAGTTCTGCTTTGTCAATTACTGATAAACACTCTTCTCGTAATATTATTTAAGTTGTAAACTTTGCTAGAGTCTGGGATATTACGTGTTTTGCTTTCACTTTAGCTTCACCCCACGCATAAAATGCAGCTATTAGATTTACGTATCTACCATGCCACATGCATCTCCCAAGAGCTCTATCCTTTTGTCCAACTTACCCTCAATTGAGGGCTTTTGCGACGAAATTGCAATGCTCCTCTAAACGCTGCAAGGACAAAATGAATTCGTATCCTTGCTTGTCACCTAATTGCACTAGTTTGTTGACGAGAGCTCGTTCATATGTAAAGTATTTTCTGACAGCAAAATAGCTATTAAATTCGATCTTGACGATGTTGCAGTTCGCGAATTGTTTATTCGTAAGTTGAAAAGATGATAGAATGTTGTCAGCTTTATCCTCTAGAAGGTACGTCATCGTTTTCACTTACGTTTGTCACTTTTTTCTGAGAGCTTTGATGCAAATCTGTAACGCTGTAATCCACTGATTCAACTTGGCCTCTGCCCGGGATTATGAAAGTTAAATGAGTCAGGTGCTTGAGAATTGAAAATGCCGTAGCTTTTTAACCGATAAAATGAATATGAGCGAATCTTTATCGTTTTAACTTCCTCAATTCTGTCACTTCTGACACCATGTCGTGTTAACTCTATTCCAGCCAAACTCAAAATGACGCAAAGCGCAAAACGTTTGCACAACATTTGCCGAAATAATATCATCGCACGCAGTATCGTAGAATAGCCAAGCCACTGCTGTGTCCATCGCCGTTTATACATGCAATAAAACTCAATTCTATAAATAAGCCGTTCCTATAGTTGGGAAAGTGGGTAGCAAACAAAAACCCCGTTTGTAGGAGGACAGGATAAAATAAGTCAACGTGTTTGAGAGATGTCTCAGAAAAAAATATACGAGGGATGTTTGAAAAGTAACGGGACTGTGTAAATAATTATTTTATTTGAAATACCACGTAAAAATTACAAGTTGTCCCCTTCAAAGTAATCTCCTTGAGCTCGAATGCACTTTTCTAATCTCTGCCGCCATGCTTCTATGCACTTCTGGAAAGATTCCATTGGGATCGCTCGTAGTTCCTTCGTTACGGCTGTTGTTATGGCTTTTGAGTCTTGAAAATGGGTTCCTTTAACGACTCCCTTGAGCTTAGGGAACAAGAAAAAATCACAGGGAGCCAGATCTGGCGAGTAGGGTGGTTGCTTCAGCACGGCAATATTATTTTCTGCAAGAAATTGTCGTATGCTTAAGGCATTGTGAGCAGGAGCATTGTCATGATGAAGCAGCCATGACTTTGTCTCCCACAATTCTCTTCTTTTCTCCCTTACCGAACGCATCAAACGTCGCAAGATGTCTTTGTAAACATTCTGGTTAATGGTTTTGCCCTGTGGCAAGAATTCTAGATGAACAATTCCATGAACATCAAAGAAAACAATCAGCATCACCTTAATTTTGGACTTGAACAGCCTTGCTTTCTTGGGTCTTGGTGAGTATGCACTCTTCCATTCATGGCTCTGCCGTTTGGTGAATGGATCGTACTCGAAGATCCACGACTCATCATCGTTAACAACTCTACTCAGCAGATCTGGTGTAATTTCAAGTTGTTTCAGAATGTCTTGACACACTTGCACACGATTTTCCTTTTGCCCATCATTCAGCAACCTTGGTACCTTTTTCGTACACACCTTCCTCATCCCCAGATCTTCTGTGATGATCCTCCACACCCTCTCACTATTCATATTCAACTCATCTGCTATCATTCTAACAGTAAGGCGGCGGTCACTGCGCACTTTTTCTCTCACACGCTCAACATTTTTGTTTGTTCTGCTTGTTGTTGGCCTTCCACTCCTAGGATCATCTTCCACATCCTCTCTTCCGTCACTGAACCTCTTGTGCCACTCAAAAATCCGAGTTCTTGACATCGTAGCATCTCCGTAAACTTCTTGGAGCGAATTGAATGTTTCAGTTGGAGTTTTTCCAAGTCGAACGAGAAACTTCAAGTTGATTCTTTGTTCAATGCCCATTATTTGTTAACAAAAGAAGAAAAAAAAAAATATTTACCAAATAAATTATCCCAAAACGAACTACAGTAAAGCGCCTTTCAAGAAAAACCTGTAAAAACGCATATGGTTGTCACAGAATGCTGAAACTACATTTTTACAACCACAAGACATTGCGCCATCTTAAAAAACAAGCTTTTATCACTGTTGCAAGTGTTGTTTGTGCAAAGTATACAGTCCCGATATTTTTCAAACACACCTCGTATAAGCGAGGACGAGAAAGCAACCGGTGATTGTGCGGCTGAGCATGTAATTATGCATCAAAGGATAGCACTATAAACACGGTGCTGTGATTCCTGACCTTGTTGGGTCAAAATAACCTTTCTGTGAGTCAAAGGAACCCCCCGCACTTCTCATTTAGAAGAAGCTAGTACTTGTTACGTCGTAATATGTTTCAATACGCGAGTGCTGCAAATATTTTTTTCTACCCATCATTATCATCATTAAGTCGCGACTACAAATAGCAGTTGGTCTACGAAACACCATTTTGGAAAATATATTGCTGTGTCGTGCTAATGTAACCAATTGCCTCATTCTTTGTTCAGTTTATTGTTTGATGTAATCCATCGTCGTTCTCTTGCTCTTCTTTCCTCGATCTTCCTGGTCGGTACCACTGGCAGAACTTGTGCATTATAAGAGAATTAAAATAACATTACATTATAACTACCAATTTCATCCAATGCTGACAGGTTAGTTTTTTCTGCTTCTACGGAATTTCCAACATTCAAGGGTGACACTACATCTGGAACGCCCTTAACAATTTGCTGGTGCGACATTCACTGTCCATGTATCTGAAGCGTATTGTAGGACCAGATGTAACACTGAAGGAATTGTGGTATGATGTGCATGTTTAGCTTTTGATTTATTAGCAGTGCTTTAATCATTACAAGTAGATTTTTGGTATGCACAATTCACCACTAAACTAACAATTACACCAGCAATCATCTGTCATCATCGATTCAAGATAAACAAAGGATCTAACAGGGATGTGGAAGCGGTCCTTTTTCTGTGGAAGCGGAAGCGCAAAAAATGTACCGCTTCCGCTTCCACATAGGTTATTTGACTTGAAGAGTAACTTGGCGAAAAAGTTTTGTCCATTTCCTAGTGTGGATTAAACGGTGAAGTTGCACTATAAGTCTGCTTGAACGAGCGATATCAGTAGCGCGAGAGAACAAGAAAAAGTAATACTAGCATCACATTTTATATCGATTACGGGTAAGAAAAAGGTAGTTTGGACAATGAACCGTAGCTAATAAAATGATGATTTGATTAAACTTAACTAACCTTGGTTAGGGGTTGAAAATGTTGAAAAAGAAATTACTCACGACGGAAACAACTTGATCATTCCACATCAATGCTCTTCAACAGGGGTTTCGCAAAACATGCAGTTGTGTTCCGTGAGTTTTAGGGGTTCCGTGAGGGGACGCGAAGGTTCTTTGTTTATTACAAGTATTTATTTCTTATTTCAGTGTATTGATTTCTTATATGTAGTGGTGTTTCGTGTATATAAATAGTGATCGAATCTTGTGATAGCAAGTTGCAGATTGTGACGTAATTCTGTTTACAACTTTAAGAACATTTGAATTTGCTAACTCCCTTTCTTACGTAAATGTGCGTCTGTAATTTTAGTTTTGCTGTTGTTGTTGTTTCCCGACCTCTTCCGAGGAATGGATTGATGGTGGAAAAATGAGGCCCCAGAAACCGGGCAGCTCTCCAGGGCCTGGGCCAGAGGTCGTACAGAGACAGAAAATTGCCAAAGAGCAAGCGACGCAAAGATTCCGTAGCTGGACGGTGAAGAATGAGATGAGAGGTGTCCTGGGACGAGTGTCCGCAAGCGCTGCAAGAAGGATTTTCGATTCTGCCAATTCTAGAGAGATAGGAGATTAACAGAAGACTGTGTCCGTTGCCGCGAAGGCGAGAGAGAACACAGTGAGCATGACGTAGAAGCACAAGCTCCTCAGTGGAAATCGAGGGAAGCTGTGTGTCGAAGAATTCAGATGAAACAGTAGGCCTCCAGTCCGAGAAAATATAAGGGTCGATACCAGAGATAAGAGAAGAGAGTCTACAAGGGATTGCTGAGGGAACAAGTAGCGCTCCCCGTCTGGCCAGCTCATCAGCCGAGTCGTTGGCCGGGAGAAACTAGTGTCCGGGGACCCATTGTAGCCTGATAGAACAGGAGAAAAGAGAAAACAGTTCCTGCCACAGATTAAGGTAAAAGGAAAGATGGAGGAGAGAACAGAGCGAGAACCAGATAGGAGGAGGAGACAAGCGGCAGACTTGTTGGTGCTGCCGAGACCAGTAAAGAGCTTGCAGAATGGCGCAGGCTTCAGCGGAAAAACTTGAGCGGGATGGGCCTACTGAAAAGAAAATGGTGGCCTCAGTACCACAGAGAGAGCAATTGGCAAGTACACCAGAGCCGTCTTTGCCAAAAGGGAACAAAACAGAGCCGTCTGTCCACAGCACCAGATCGTAAGGAGGGCATTCAGTGTCAGAGAAGTAAAGAGAACAGCTGCAAAGGAAAGTAATACAGAAGTATTCCTCTGCAGAAGAACAGTGATAGTTGAAGTAAAAAGCAAAGTCATCCCAACGAGCTTTCTGAAAATTCAAGAAAGGGAGACGTTCGTTGGGGCAAAAGACCGGAGAAAGTGTAAAGGGTTCGTGGAGCAGAGACCCTTGGGGGTAGTCTCCGAACCCGAGACAGATTGTAGTGAAGCTGAAGTTGTAAATAGATGAAACGCGCTTTTCCTCTCGTCACGCTGTTATTGTCTGACTTTCTTGAATAAATTCTTTGATAAATTTTTATTGGTAATACGCAAAGCTGAAAATGGAAATAATGAAAATGATAAGCAGATATGAAGAAACAGATGGATTGGCTTCGGCGACGTTGGCGTTGTTAGTTGTGTAGCAGTTAGCGTAGTTAGCGTTGTAGCGGCGTAGCGGCGTGGCGGCGTAGCGGTTTCAAACTATTTTGACCCCCAAGTACTTTCTTCTTTACTACAGCTCCAACACAGTATCAATCAACAAAGAAACAGCTCAACCAACTTTTCTCTACGTTGGCATCTACGAGCTTCTTTGATAGTCCTTTGACTTCTACTCAAACGTGCAGGTTTTACAAACAACGTAATCCTTCTTGCAACGTGTCAACTTGAGAATAATGTAAAGGTGTGTTAACAAGGCAGTTACTACTGCGTCGCTCGAGGGTCAACCTCGCCAATCCAACGACTAATCAATAAGAGACGATAACTCAAGAGAAACAAACATAACAACCACACAACGCGGGTTCGAATCACAGATTGGCTACGCAAACTAGATTTAAAGCATTAAATGTTGCCAAATATTGTAACAATATTTACAGAAAGAGAGACGGTTAGTAGAATTGTTAGGTGATCAGAACCCAGATTCTGAAGCACCTCCCACAATCAAGATAGGGCGAGAGAGAAAAGACCAAAGGAGATGTAAGGAGAGGAGCGATGAAGAATAGTAGGTCTGTCAGAGTCATTGAGAGGGAGAAGGTCAGAAGAGATGAGCCAATCGAATGCTTTCTCCCCACAGAGCCGGAAGTACTTTTTGAGTCCTAGAGAGGGTGATGACAATTGAAGTCTCCCAGAATAAAAAGATATGTGGAGGAGGGAAGAATGAAGAGAGAAAAGAAATTTGTTTTGCTATCCTTCTGAGAAGAGCGAATAGGGGGAGCATAAACATTAAGAAAAGAGAGCAAGGAGGAGTTGTTTAGAGAGATGTTAACCTCTACATAATCAGAGTAGGGGTGAAGCCAAGGAAGAGAGGAGGTAGAAGGCTCAGAGAAGGATAAGCCCTGCCTGACGAAAATAATGACGCCGCCGCTAGCGTCTGTGACATCTGTAGAAAAATACCAGACCGGGAGGGGCTGCAATCAGATCGCAGAGCAGAGAATCCAGGGATCCGGAAAGAGTAAGATAAATTAAGGTTACATTCCTGGATACAAATAAGGTCAACGGGATGAGACGAAATAAAGTGAAGCAGTTTAGTGCTCCTGGCTCGGAGACCCCTAGCATTCCATTGAAGAACCTTGAGGGAGTCAGAGAGGGGAAGAAAAAGTAGGAGGTAAAGAGAAACAGCCAGGATTATGAGGCGACGGTGAGGATGCAGAGGGAGAAGATACAGAGTGGGCGGAAAAAGGATAAGAGGTTTGAAGGCGAGGGTGGGGTGCAAGTGCTGCATTAGCAGAAAGGGGTCAGATAAGCCAGATTGAGCAGTGGAGGTATACTAGCTGGAGAAGTCCAAGGAGGTAGTCATAGTGCTGGTAGGTGTGGGATCTACAAAAAAGCAGGAATGCAGCAGGGAGGGCAGTTCCAGGAGTGAGAGCTGTCAAGAGTTCTGAATCTAGAAAAGGAGAGTAGCGATCACTTTAAATAAACCCAATTAGAGCATGTGCAGCATTGCACTGACTTACCCCGCCAGGTGACAATTCCAGCGCACACTGAACAGGGAAAGACGGGAAAAGGGTTAGGATGAACGTTGCCGCTCATCAGGAGGAGGAGAAGAATGAAAAGACGGGCAAGAGAAAGGCAGGAAAAGAGAGAAGACAGGTCAAGACAAGTGGCTGCGTGCTACCCTTCTGCGATCGCTCAGGGGAAGCATGGCGAAAAAATGGTTTGTGCGAGGGGAGTGCCCGGGGAACTGGGACCCTCGGGAAGGCCAACAGCCATCTTAACCCAGCGCAAACGGGGTTGGAGACCGCACTATCACGTTGAGTCGGCTGATGATTGGTGCAGTTCAATTTCGCTCGCTTTACATGTATATGCTATATCTACGACAGAAATTTCGCACTTTACTATCCAAAAAGATCGGAGTCAATACGTGTTTTGGAGATGGACAGAAAGTCCGTAATGATAATTAGAGTTAAAGTTAACTCAAAGTCAGAGTTAGTTGAGGATAGAGAGGGAAAATAGGCGCTATACGGTATAATTTGTTGTTGTGACGACAGGGTATTGTCGAGAGCTTTAATATGTGGTCATACAGTTTACATCTGAGAAGCATTAGGTTAACTGTTGTAAAAGTGGTTGTGAGTAGTAAAGAAACTTGTAATAACTGTCTATTTGTTGAAGTGTTAAATCATTTTTTGAAATTTCGCGCAAAAAGGACAACTCCAACCAAGGACAACCTGAACCTGGCCTACTCTGAGTTCACAACACTACTAAAAGTTGTTGCTGCCAAGGACTCCATCCCACGTGGTTACAGAAAGTCATACATATCCAATTGGGACACTGAGTGCGAGAAACGGTACAAAGCATACCCACGATCTGAAGGAACCAGCGAACAACAGAAAAATGCAAGTGCCTTGTTTGATTATCTTGACAGCAAACGTCACGAACGATGGATAGACACTATTACAAGCATAGATTTTACGCACTCATCACGAAAGGCTTGGAGAACCTTAAACAAAATCACAGGAAGGAAAATAACGCCCAAGAAATGCCCTGTACCACCAAACCAACTTGCAAAACAACTGCAAGACAATGGAAGATACCCCAATGTAAGCAGAAAATTTACGAAAGCGATCCTAAAAGAATCAGACGAACTAAAGAACAGAAACACCCACTCAGATCATCACCACTTAGAAAGCGACATCACAACTCCTGAGATTTCATCTGCAATTAAATCACTGAAGTTAGGCAAAGCACCGGGTCGAGACGGCATCCATAATGAATTTATTAAGAATTGCGGAACCAAGCTGGTACATTGGCTAAATGAATTTCTAAATATATGTTATCGCCATATACGGATCCCAAAGCAGTGGCGTCACGCTAATGTTATTAGTCTTCTCAAACCAGGCAAACCTGAAGCCTCGCCTCGAAGCTACCGCCCAATTTCCCTACTGTGCACAACATACACACTGCTTGTGTAAATACTCTTAACACGAATTGAACCCATAATAGACAAGCTATTACGCAAAGAACAGGCAGGATTTCGAAAGGGTCGCAGCACTGTCGACCAAGTGACGAAACTTACTGAAACAATTGAGGATGCATTGGACAAAAAAGAGATAACAGGATCAGTGTTCATTGACCTCACCGCTGCCTATGATACAGTCTGGCATCAGGGCTTGCGTGTGAAACTGCAACGAATGCTTACCTCCAACCACCTAATTTATTTCATAATGGAATTACTGTACACTAGGTCGTTCACCCTGTTCACAAGTGATGGACAAAAAAGCCGGTCCTTTAGATTGAAAAATGGCGTAGCCCAAGGATATGTTCTGGCCCCTACTCTATATAACATCTACACAGCTGATTTCCCGAAAACATCTGGCAACTGCTTCATGTATGCAGACGACGTAGCAATCACCTATTCTGCATCAAGTATTGCCAAAGTCGAAGAAAACTTATCTAATGACATGAAGACCATATGCCAGTACCTACATGACTGGCATTTAAAGCTTTCCCAATCAAAAACGGTGTCATTATTGTTCCACCTTAAGAACCATCTGGCTTCGAAATCCATTAAAGTTACCTTGGACCACAACACAATCCTGAACTGTGAGCGATATCCTACATACCTTGGAATCACCCTGGATCGGAGTCTAACATACAAAAACCATTTGCACAAACTGAAACAAAAAGTGTCTTCCCGAGTGGTACTGGTGAGAAAATTGTCGGGAACTAACTGGGGTACCTCATTTGACACTTTACGAACCTCCGCTACAGCACTTGTATTTGCACCAGCTGAGTATTATTCTGGTGCCAAAGCACCCACACAAAAACACTAGACGTACCTTTGAATGAAGCAATGCGGATCGTCTCTGGCTGCATCCGCCCCACCCCTTTGAATTTTTTACGACCACTCTCGGGAATACAGCTACCAAGTTGTCGCCGGAAAAAACTCTGTAAACGCTTATACTACAAAGCAGATAACACTGATCATCTTCTACACAACACCTTGTACAGCAAAATCCTTCCCAAAAGGCTTAAATCTCGCAAACCTCTTCGCCCATTTCTGGAATCACTACAAGGCTATGACCCTCAGCAAGAACCGATACCACATAAACTGCAACCACACATCCAAGACTGGTCAAACAAACCCCTAGGACATGGCCTCCCACGAAAAGCCTGGGTCCAACTAAATAGATTGCGAACCAGAATAGGAAAATTTGGTGACTCAATGGTGAAATGGGGATTTGGTATTGACAATCTATGCCAATGTGGAGAACTCCAAACTGCATACCACATTGTCAATGACTGCAAATCAATAGGACCTCCCTGCAACCTAACCGATGTTGACAACCCTATGCTCAAACGATATCTGATGAACTGCAACTTCTGATGAGATTGTCATACGAACGAACGATTTTTTGAATTGTAGTAACAAAATATTTGATTTTCTTGCAAGCATATTGTGATTTCTAAATTTTTTTTAGTGGGGGTTTCGTGACAAACGCGAAAGTACATTAGGGGTTCCGCGATGAAAAAAGATTGAAAAGCAGTGTTCTACATTCAACACGAGTTCTAATATCTAAATAAGAGAAACACAGAGTAGTTCGGAACAATAAGCTCAAGCGAAGTAGGTAAAGTAATAGCCATAAATGAAGGTTTTTGTCCCCTCAAAAAGATAGAATGTAGGAGAAGGCAGGTTACAGACCCACAAAAGTTAAAAAAAATTGTCAACGGTCGTTTTCTCATTTTTTGTTAGTGGAAGCGGAAGTGGTTGAAAAATAACCGCTTCCACATCCCTGGGATCTAATTAGTTCAATAGGGACTTATTTAATAGTTGCTTGTGATTGCTTGAAGTGATGTGGCGAAACAAGCTTGAACATAATCATAATCTTAGTTTTTGCTGCATTTATTTTCAATCCACATTTCAGACTCCTTGATTAATTATATCTAGCATTTGCTTCAAGTCATTCTCATTGCCAGCCTATAGCAGAGTGTTTTCTGTGCATCTTACATGATTGATTCTTCTACCGTTTATCACTATTCCAATATTCTTACAATCTTCTTTGCACCTCCAGAAGATGAATTCAGAGTAGATATTGAATAGTACAGGTGATGTAACACATTCTTGTTACACTTTTCACCCAATTCAAATGTAGCCCACAAACTCATTGTCCACTTGAAAGGCGACTTGATGATTTTAATACTACATGAAAATAAACAAATACGTACAAACATGAAAATAAACGCTGGTTATGTGGCTTTGCATTTACGTAGTTGACACATTTTATAAAACAGTTCAGTGTATCATGCTGTTCCTTAGATAAACTTTTTGCTACAAGTGCTTGTCTATGGAGAAAACAATGCCTTTATTGTACGTTTATATCTTTGACTCGTTTTACTACTCCCGAATTTATGCCAGTATATGCTGCTGCTCTGTCGGTACAAATTCCGGCACATTTATCCCAAGATATAGAATTATCACTAAGAATCCATCAATAATTTTGACGATGTCTTCACCTCTAGTATGCAGCTGTAGAGCTTTGTAAAACAGAAGCTCTTTTAACATTTACTTCTGTAAATGTTGTTGAAACACTTTTCTGTAACGCAATTGATTGCAATTGATTAATTTACGTTCAAAAAACTCTGCTGGTTTATCGACGCAGCGTGGATAATTTGTAGTTAAAGGACGTTGTAGTTTATCTTTCTTCATTGATTCTTCTGAAAGAATTTTTAAACAAACAACGTGTAGCAATCTCAGCAACTACAAACCACAAGCAGTAAGTCACCAACAACACTTGGCTTTATATACGAATCGACATCTACGATAACTAGCTACTATGATAGAAGCGACCAGTCGCCACATGAAGTGCACTCATCTTAACTTGGATTACAGTCAGATGTCTGCCGTTGCGCTACAATGGTGACTCCGACGCGATAGAGTTACATCTTCTCCGATGTAATTGAATGGCAGCGTTTTCAATCAAGCAGCACAAGCCGTCGCCGAGCCCTAACGTTAAGACCGCCTTCCAATTGATTTTCTGGCAGGAATCTCACTAACTTCGGCCAGCAAACCTCACTCTCTCAACGTTGGCAGGGAAGGCATGTTGCAGCCTCAACAACTTCCTTCCTTCTTACGCACATCTCCGCTAGCTGCGCGTGCTTGAGGAGAGATTTGTGTAGCAATCTCAACAACTTTAACTATAAACCACAAACAGAAAGTCGCCAACCACACTTGGCTTTATATATGGGTCGACATCTACTTTCAGAAGCTATCATGATAAAAATGACTAGTCGCCACACCGAGTGCACTCATTTTAATTTGGACTACAGTCGGATGCCTGCCGTTGCGCAACAAGGGTGGCCCCGACGTGATTGCAAGAAGGAAGAAAGAAAACAACAAAAAGAAGGAAGAAGGAGCTAAATCATTCACTAAATTTGCAGAAGAAAATTGACTATTCTTGTCGTGAATTTAAAAGTTAAGTGTTTATTTTTCGTTTGTTTCTGTATATTTTTTTTAATCCAACACTTTTCAAGTATGATACGCCAGAAATCGGCCTACCGTGCGTCCTTAAAACGCCAAGGACCCATAAGGCGGCAGCAATTGACCAGAGGCTCAAGTGCATAACCTTCGGTGTTGCCGGATTCACTAGCAAAGAACCCTGTTGGTGTTAAGACCTTGGGCAGTGATGGTGATAGCCCGTCTCAAGCAACCTGTCGGACATACCCTCAGTTCTTAAAGTCCAAGGTAGAATTCCACAATCCCCAGGTTGGTGCGTCCTGCGATGATGCTGCTGAAGCCGGCCCGGTCTTGTGTTCGTTGAAAGTTCCTGAAGTTCTTCCACCCCGGTCAACGGGACCGCCCATCGGTGTCGGGGCGCCCGATTTCTCTGAGCCTCATCCCACTGCCGCTATGGGTAATACTACCATTAACCTTTCCAAGTTTTGGGAAAATGACGTCAGTCTGTGGCTCCTTATGGTAGAGAACATTTTTGACATGAGGAAGATTGCTTCCGAGTGTCAGAGCCACGAGCTTTAATGAAGTTCTTTAGATCTGCGACATTTACAACGTGTCGAGCACGTGCTGCTGGACCTAGACCCTGTATACCCGTATTTTTATTTAAAGGCGGCACTTGTCGAGATTTTTGGCCAAACCGAAGAGCACCAGTTAGACCAGTTGCTTCATGCTTGTGAGTTAGGCAACCCCAAGCCCACGGAGTTGCTTGCCAAGATGCGCAAGCTGCTAGGGGCTAAAGACTCCCCTGTTCTGCTGAAGAAATTATTCATGGATAGATTGCCCTCAAACGTGAGGCGAGTTCTTGTAGCTGGCCCCATTGACAACTTGGATGACGTAGCACATGGTGCCGATCGTGTAGTTGCAGAAGACCGATCACCGACCTCTGACCCCCGTTTTGTGGCAGCTCCAGATAAACTCTTTGTAGACAAGGTTGATCGACTAGAGGAGTCGTTCAACTCATTTTTCCAGCAGAGCCCAGCCCCGTAAACCGTCAAGTTACAAACTAATTCTTTTGCTCTTTCACCCATGGAATCAAGCAATCGAGATAGTAATTTTCAGCGCCTTCATTTTTACGTCCTAGGTTTAGCAGTACTCCTTACCGAGGGCCTCGTAGGGGTCGTTTTTCGCCCGCTCCTCGCCCACCGTTGGGAGATTTATGTTTTTACCACGCAAAGTTTGGCGGCTATGCTTTTCACTGCATATCGCCTTATGCTTGAAGGGGCCTGTTGCTCGCCGCCCACAAAACACTAATGCTACTTTACCAAAAAACGAGTAGTGCATTCTGGCTTTGTAGTGGGGTGCCTAGATGTTATGGATTGTAAAGCGCTAAAGGCGGGAATGTTAATTGTACGCAATCGTAAAACCCACATTGAATTTATGGTGGACAGTGGTAGCCGCCGTTTTGTGATCCCATGCCATAGGCCTGCCACACACCCGAGTGTAACCGGATTTATGTCTTGCCTAAACGGGTTTGAACTACCAACTTTTGCGAGCGTAGATTTGGAGTTAACATTAAACTTAGGTCGTTCATTTACTTGGACTTTTGTCAAGGCCGACGTCTTGTTCGCTACATTGGGGCTGAATTTTCTGAACCATTTTGGTCTCTTAGTCGACGTCCGCCGAGGCAGGTTAGTGCTTTTAGACGAGAACTTTGTTGAACCGTCTTACATTTTTGGAGACTCGCGTTCCAGCGAGGCCGTCGCTGGCACGTCCCCTGAGATTGATTGCCCTTCACCACCTCTCTGCATTGATAGTGAGGTCACGCCCGTTGAGGACCCCAAGGAGTTGTTCGATCGATACTCCGACGTTTTCGATTCAGAGAATTTTTAAAAAACGGCGCGGTATAAGACCAAGCATTTTATTAATACCCGGGACCTCTTACCTGTCAATGAGTGCGACACCTGTCGCCGGAGAAGTTGAAAATTTTTACGAGTGGAGCTGCAGAAGCTGCAGGATTTGAATGTCATTGAGCCGGCTAGTTCTCCATACGGGAATCCTGTTCATCTTGTCCCTAAGAAAGACGGTTCTTGCAGAGTAACGGGTGACTTTCGGCTCTTAAATAAACAAACCGTGCCGGCTAGGTACGCATTGCCACTAGTCCCCGATTTTGTGAATTTTTTGTCTGGTAGCAAGCGCTTTTTGAGTTTGGACTTGTATAAATCTTACCATCAAATCGAAATTGCCGAACAAGATATTGCTAAGACTGCCATGGTGAAGCTTCTTGGTAGCTACCGTTTTCGTAAAATTTTTGTTAATGAAGTTTTAAGGGTACTGCTCTTCGTATTTGTGTATAATGACGACGTCTTAATTTTTTCGAAGACACGAGAAGAACACATAAAGCACCTTAGCCTTGGTTTTAAAGGATTAAAGTATTATGGCCTCATTTTAAATAAGAACAAGTGCATTTTTGACGTTGACGAAATCGTGTTTCTCGGTCATAAGGTGAACCAGGAGGGAGTAGCGCCCCTTGAATCCAAGGTAACCGCCATTCAAAACTTCCCGAGGCCCAGTAACATGAAACAGTTGCGTAAATTTTTAGGCATGTTGAATTATTGCCGGAGATTTATCCCTGCGGCTGCAACCACCTTGCAACCTTTGAATAGAATGCTTTCCCCGCGTAAGTACAGCCGAAAAATCCTACGTTGGAACGAAGAGGCAGAAGAAGCTTTTTCTGCCATCAAAACCAAGCTTGCCAGTGCGACCTTACTCGCTTTCCCTGTGTTAGGTGCCGAGACACAGGTGGTGGTAGACGCCTCGACATCTGCAGTTGGCACGGTAGTGCAGCAAGTTATTGATGGTCATGCTAAACCGTTAGCTTTCTTTTCTAAGGCTCTTAACTCTACCCTAGTTAACTATTCTGTGTTCGACCGGGAATCGCTCGCAATGTACTTGTCATTGCGACATTTCAGGTACTTTTTGGAGGGTCGCGCTTTTACCCTTTTCACCGATCACAAGCCATTATTCAGTGCCGTTACATCTCCCATGAAACAAGCTACTGCCCGGCAGCTGCGCCAGCTTTCGTATGTAGCACAACTGACCGCCGATGTAAGATATATTTTGGCGAAAATAATGCTGTCGCCGATTGTTTGAGCCGACCACCGGATATAAATGCTTTGTGCAACGAAGTCCAAGCTAAATATAGCAGGCATTCCTCGTATGACGAGTGTAACGATATTTCAATCAGACCACTTCGTTCTTTCGACAATTTATTATTCAAATTTAACGTTTCGCTCCCCTTAGTTACCGGGGAGCTTCTTCAGAACACGGTAGATGTTAATAATGTAACATACAAACTGTACAACATAAAAATATAAAGACTACCTGTATTACTAAATACTAAAAATTATTTATCAACAGGGCAGGCAATCACGTAATAACAAAAACATTGTTACATCACAGATACAGGAGTGGCCAGATGAAAAGTGTTGTGAGAAACATAAGACATTATTTATTGGAGACAAACACACTATAAACAGTCGGAAAATTTGCACCATCATTGCGATTAATAACATTACATAAACAAAACTTTCCGCAACGCGACGTCTGTATGCATGTGATTCTGACTTCAGTATTTTGACATTATCCCAATCTATTCTATGAACGAAATCCATAACATGTTGACTCCGCGCTGACTTTTTAGCGTTAAAAGTCTTGACCGCATCAACATGTTCCCGTTTTCTGGTTCTTGGGATAACGTCAAAATACTGAAGTCAGAATCACATGCATACAGACGTCGCGTTGCGGAAAGTTTTTTTGATAAACCAAAAGGCTTGTTCATGTAATGTTATTAATCGCAATGATGGTGCAAATTTTCCGACTGTTTATAGTGTGTTTGTCTCCAATAAATAATGTCTTATGTTTCTCACAACACTTTTCATCTGGCCACTCCTGTATCTGTGATGTAACAATGTTTTTGTTATTACGTGATTGCCTGCCCTGTTGATACATAATTTTTAGTATTTAGTAATACAGGTAGTCTTTATATTTTTATGTTGTACAGTTTGTATGTTACATTATTAACATCTACCGTGTTCTGAAGAAGCTCCCCGGTAACTAAGGGGAGCGAAACGTTAAATTTGAATAATAAATTGTCGAAAGAACGAAGTGGTCTGATTGAAATATGAAGTCCAAGCTGTGGATTTCGCCGTCATAAGTCGCGCGCAGCAGACCGACCATTCAATTATCACCCTATTAAGGACCGATCATTCTTTAAATATTGTGAGGAAGTCGGTGCCTGGCTGTGACCAGCCTCTGCTTTGGGACATTTCTCTAGGAGTTTTTTGACCGCTAGTCCTTGTTGGCTTTCGAAAAAAAGATTTTCGATACGTTGCATGCTTTGTCACATCCTGGAGTTCAGGATAGCTAGAAGCTTGTCGGCCAGAAATTTTTTTGGTTCAGAATGAGGTCTGACATCAGAACTTTTGTTCAGACGTGTCTTAAATGTCAACAAGCGAAGGTTATAAGACACAATCGAGCACCGTTGCATTCGTTTAAGGCTCCTAATGCAAGGTTTTCGCACATTCATGTTGACATCGTTGGCCCCATACCGGTTTCCCATGGTTACTCTTACCTTTTGTCCATCATATGCCGTTTCAACAGACACGTAGAGTTAGTCCCCTTGCGTGACGTAACTGCGATTGAGTGTGCAAACGCGTTTCTTTTACACTGGGTTGGACGTTTTGGCTGTCCCACTCTATCGGTAGTCATCTGAGTGACAATTTAGGTCGGAATTTATCTCTTACTTGTGAAAGGAAATGTGCGAGTTCCTGGGGACCAAGTTGTCACACACCACAGTGTAGCACCCCGAGGCCAATGGGATGGTTGAACGCGTTTATCGTACGGTTAAAACACCGCTTAAGTGCAACAATAATCCCTCCGCCTGGTACGAAAATCTCGGCCTCGTTTTACTTGGTATCCACTCCATGGTCAAGGAGGATATTGGCTGCAGCTTTCCTGAGCTTATACTTGGCACCACGCTGCGCTTGCCAGGACAATTTTTTCAGACAATGACAAAACGGTTTCGCACACAGAATATTGTCGACGACTTCTCACTTTCATGAAATCACTCAAACCTTCTCTGCCTAGAGAGTCCTGTCGCCGTAATTCCTATTTGGACAAGGCTCTACGTACTTGCACGCACGCCTTTGTGCGAGATGATGGTTCTGCAACGTCATTGCAACCGGCGTACACAGGACCTTTCCCGTTTTCCATAAGGAAGACAATTACTTTATTTTAGATCTAGGAGACCGAACTGATTCGGTCTCAATTGCAGAACACTGAGCGAGTCAGTGAGAAGAGGAAGCAGGAGATATAGAAAAACAACCAGGAACACGAGGGGATGGAAAGGGTGCCTAGGGAGAAGATACGAAATAGGCGGAAGAAAGATAAGAAGTTTGAAGGCGAGGTTGAGGCGGAGCGCTGCGTTAGCAGAGGAGGGGCCAGATGGACCAGGTTGAACAGTGGAGGTGTACAAGCTGGAGGAGTCCGAAGAGGAAAAGACAGTGTTGCAAGGTGTGGGATCTCCAGAGGAAGCATGAAAAACCAAAGAGGACAGCTCCAGGAGTGGGAGTTGACCAGACTTTTGAATCTAGAAAAGGAGAGTATGGGGTACTTTAAATCGACCGATTTGGAGTAGGTGCAGCATTGCACTGACCTACCCCGCTAGGTCACATTTCCAGCGCACATTGAACAGAGAAAAACGTGGCTAGGGTTAGGACGAACGTTGCCGATCATCAAGAGAAGGAGAAGAATGAGAAGACGGACAAGAGAGAAATGGTCGACCGACTTCAGAGAGGCTGCGTGCTGCCCTTCTGCGGTTGTTCAGATTGCAGCCCAGCGAAAACATGGTTTGTGTAAAGGGAGTGCCTGGGGAAACTGGGACCATCGGAAAGGCTAATAGTCATTTGACCCAGCCCAAACGGGGTCGGGTACCGCTCCACCACGTTGAGGCGGCTGTTGATTGGTGCAGTACCAGGCTTATCGCTAACCAGGCTGAATTATTAACTCCTTGTAGCTTAGGAAATAGCGCACTCTACCGTCGTGAGATGTTAAAATGTTTGATTATTCTACAAATAACAAAACCCAAGCTTATTATTTTTTACTTAAAAATCGTGCGTTTAATTTGATTCGAAGTAACCACTTAAGGTCGTTGTGAAGCGATTTCTAGAGCAAGCAAAACAAAATCAGATTGTTACATAAAAATTTGTTTTATGTCACTGACTCTAAAAACAGATTCCTTTGGCTCTTTAAGGCTTCGGGCCAATTTCAGGAAGGACCTGCAGCTGCAGCATCAATAGCATTTATCTTGATATGGCCCTGACCGCATGACACTACGTGCACCTGTACATTCACACGTTCTTCATGTCAGAAAGCACGCCAAACATGCGTGCTCGTTTATGACTAAATAAATCAGCAGTAGCAGGTCAAATGCGTCAATGTTTATTTTAATAACAAGACTGGTTGCTCTAGCTTCACATGCCTCTTGAAAATAGAGTGAACAAACAAATACTTTCACTATATTGTACCTCATTTGAATGAATGTAGATCAAGATCATGAAATGAAAGTATTCCTGGTTAAGCGAAATTGTTTTTAAAATAAAAGCAAAACCAATATATTAACCATGCAAGAAAAAATTATTCCAAATACAGCCTTCCAACTTATGTGGATCTTTTTTATGCTGTGTGCTGAATTGGGTGGAGGAGACAAGAGAGAAACGGATCCACACGAAAATTGGAAAGTCAGAAACTTCAGAAAGCTAGTGGCTCAACCGTGCCAACCTCATGACTCGTGTCACAATCGTTGTGTGAACGACTGGTTCACTTTTACCGCAAACGTAACGTTGGGGCACTTTAATTGTTTCTGCGACAATGACTGTGAAACATTTGGGTGAGTGGTTGATATATTTTATAAACCTAATAGTGCAATATAGATTAATCAACGAAAAAAATGAGTTGACACGGTGCGACTTGTTTGCAAGTGACGACAAAGATACGTGTTACCCCTATGGTCGTCAGCAGGGGTAGAGTAGGGTGAGAACGCTTGACAAGGACGTTTTTACACTTTTTCTTGTCTAGGAAGGCGTTTTAATATTATTTTCATAAATAGTCTTTCCAAAAATTTTTTGTATTCGGGGTTAGCATCGGTTTCCATACATTTTTACCCTCGAAACACTACAACTTTACTAAAGTCGACAATTGAAAAAGGCTCAGTAAAAAGTTAATATTCACAATTCAACAGTAAACACGTGGTTTAATGAAAGAAATGGGTTGGCTTTCCTGACTGCAACAACTCTGAGAAATTTGGTTTGGTTCAAGATTTGATAAATGAATTCCAATATCTGATGTTTTGCGTTTATTTGAATTAAAATTTTAACAGAAATTTTGCGTTTATTTGAAATAGTTGTGCGAGAAAAACCATGATTGCCAGTGCCAGTAGGGCCAGCTTACGAAAAAGAAGAATCTCGTGAAAACCCCGATTCGCAACAGTTGATGCAAATGGCAAAACCAACCAATACCAAAGCAAAGTGACAAGGCTCTCTGCTTACATTCTTCACAAGCTCTTTATTTTACTCCCTCAGAAAGAAACAATTCTTTTTGTATGACTTGCATAGGGCCTTTTAGTTCTATACCAGAGGTCGGCTACCTGCAACTCTGCTGCCGCACACGGCTCTTTCATCTTTACGCTGCAGCTCCCGTTGCTCGAGTAAATCTATACTATAGAACAGAGTGCTTTCAGTGCGTAAATGCGTTCGCTTATTTAATAGCTTATTACTGTATTTGCTTAATAGCATATTTAATTTGTACATCTCAGGCAGTAGGTTAACGCGTGCGGGTAGAAATATAGCTGTGCATGGCTGACAGGTAAATAACACCTATTTAAATCAACTAAAGATAGACATTGCAGTTTTAGTTTCTGCTTTTGAAAGTTATAGGAGAGTGCTTTAACGTGGTGCCATTTCATTCCATTCAACTGAAACAAGTAGCCTACAATGTTGGTACAGCGTTAACGCCAACGCATTTGCAAAGCAGTAATGGCTAGTTTGAAGCACCAAATTCAAACACATCAAAAAATTGTTTGCCGATAGCATTCCCACATTTTATATTTTACTTCTACAAACTTGGTCGTCAACTACAAAACTTTTCCTAATACAAGGTGGTATTAAACGATATATAAACTAACGGTTTTTTCAAAAATCAATTTTTTAAGATATATTGAAGGGTGTCTTTAGGTTGAATGATGTATGTGTGGGTGAACTAACGTCATTACTTTGACATAAATGACTTACCAAGTTTAATCAGTCTTTTGCTAATTCTTGTAAAGTCAAAATAAAGCAAATCGTTGAGCATGATCAAAAAAATATCACTTTATAACGACTGATTAATGGATTAAAACAATTGCATAAAACAGTTAAGCATGATCAACGTTCACAATTTAAAATTAGTTATAAATTTATAAATTTGTACGCCAGCAAAATCGAAACAAGAAAACAGTAATCAAACCCTTGTAGGAGAGTCTGTCCATGCGAATGGACTGCGTATTCGTAAGTTTTTCAAAAGTCTGCTATCAATAAATAGTAGTAAAGTCAGCTTAGACATTTATTTGTGATAAGAAAAAATGGTTCTGCTAACGCACCCTCAATTTTTGTAAAGATTAAAAATCGCAAAGAACACATTAGTATACTTCAAACAAACAAAAATAACTTACAAATGGTATAAACAATATCATGAAACACGAATAGACCCACAAAAGAATTTCAATAAAGCGAAAAACTGGAAAGAGTAAGTAGAAAAGACTAAAAGACCCTGAAGGAAGATCAAAAAGCTTACCCGTAAGTATGAAAAATAATAATACCCCAAATTTGAGTGGCTAGAATATAAGAAACTACAAAGAAAAGACCAAAAGAAAACCAAAAAATATCTATACTCCAGAAGAAAACGAGAAAATAATAGGGTATTCCTAATCCCAAACCACTGATAAACAAAAAGTCTGTGTAAAAAATATTGGGTATAAGCATTACACGATTAAAAAAGATGTAAAATATCTAACAACGATCAGATTGATTAAAATATTTTAGATAGGCCGTTGTATAGATTTAATGGAATTGCTTTTGCAATCTTGGCAAAGCACTTTCTCAAGTCTTTTAACTCGTGTCCGGAAAATTTTTCTCTCAAAGATATAACAAAGCATCTGATGTACTGTATTCTAAACTTGCTGTATCTCAAAGATATAACAACGCATCTGATCTACTGTATTCTGAAAGCTTGCGGTCTCAAGTTTTTCATGGAATGTTCAAAGATGTTCAATGTGAGCACCGTTGGTCACGCGGCACACATCAAGCCGATAGCCCAATTCTTGTCAAACGCATTCCAGCGTTGCGTGGTCAATGGTTGCAATAGCTTCCGTTATTCAGGCCTTCAGTACATCTTTTGGAAGTAGAGGCATACAGACCAGTCCTTTCACAAATCCCCAAGCCATTTTAATATGGACTTCCTTTCTGGTGCCTGTTTTCGTAATTTTGTGCGAAATGCAAGTTAGACAAGTGTCCATGATTCAGTTTTTGCAAATTCAAGGACGCAAAACGTCTTTTCTGGTTGAGTAAAAGCCGTTAGTGGATCTTATTTATCTTAGTTATTTAGGCTACACGAAAAGATCCGTAAAGATACAAAAAAAAGAATCATTAGCATTGCGAACAACTTATTGAATTTAACTTTAAAATGATACCAGTATCATCCTACTACCACTTATAGTTCAGCAGATATGAGGACTTGAAATGTGCCCAAGACTTCTGAAACACCCTGCATTTAAGTTTATTGACACTGAATAGTCTTAATTGACATTACTAATAAATCATGAACAATATCGACCACTTCAAACAGTGAATATAAAATGTCCTTTTCGGCATTATTTGAACAAGAGCTCCTGAAACCGGACAGCTTACATTTTATCTGACTGATTTTGGCTTTTTGTTGCCACTAAAACGCTTCAGTGGCTACGAAATGATAATTCACCTGAATTGATCAACGACCGGTATTGAATTGAATTGAATTGAATATACTGTTCATGAATTGATCCATATTCAGCGCAAAAAACTGATACATAACTCAAAAACATGGAGCGTGAAAAATAAAGTATTTAATTAAATATGTGAGTCAAGTTTGAAGCGATAACATCAAAGAGACCACAAAAAAAAATATAACCCTGTAATTTCATAGTTAATTATCAATTTCAACAAATTTATTGACACTGGTCGACGCAATTTTGGTGCATGCCAGTAACGACCGACTTACAGTACAATAATTACATTTGAAGGCTATGAAATACGATCATTTTTTATGCTGTACTTCTCCATAACGTTGAGATTTCAATTTGCTATTTTAGTACTATATTGCTAATTCTGTAATTGTTTCGCTATATGCTCTTCTATTAATGCACAATGAAACCCTTTCTTTTGTTTTAATTAAACTGCTGTGACATTAAAAGTTGTTTTACTGTATTGTTAGTTAACAATTACAATAAAAAAACAGAAGTTTCAATGCAAGTTTTAAGCATGCAATCAACAATGCCCCTCCTGCATAACGTGAAATACTTAGCTATAAAGCTAAACTATTAATATATATGCACATTATCGTTTTGAGTACATTGAAACGCTACGTTAAGCGCAACCCGATAAAATACAAAACGGGGGTGGCAAAAGCTATCCCGATCTGGTTTTGCATTTATTCGGGTGAAGATGCCATAGCGTTGCAGTTACAGAAAGCTTATTGTCTGCACAAAATTCGATGTCTATAACTACATTAGTCAGCTCTGCTATCATCGCCCGCGAGGCTATTGAAAGTGACCTAGGGTTGAAATTATCAATTCAACTGGTCGTGCTGGCTTCTCCAAAGAACATTTTTGACAAGAGTAAGAAAGCGTTGTAATGAATATAGCATCGCTTTAGACCCACAGTTTCTATCCTAGCATTTTTCCGTCCGGATCGGTCTTACTCACAAACACCCTGTCATTACACAAAATATTCTGTTTTCCTTGCAATAAGTGTCGGGGCTTCACGGCAAAGTTGTGAGTGGGCCCCAAAATAGTGGTCGTTTTTTAATACAGAAATAAGTTGTAGGTTGGTGGGTTTATTTGACGGCTTAGTGCGACTATTATCATAATGATATTTGTGAGTATAACGCCAAGTTGTATGACTGCACTTGTGTGCCCTGGTCCGGGAATATGACGAAAAGGACCGCGTCTGCCCAGCAATGCCGGGCATCGTGTACCGTAAGGCCTATTTTTTAACCGGTTGTAATTACATTTCAACAATTATTACCGGATAGATACTGGTTTTAAGCGGATAATCCACCGACCAGATATTTGTGCTACAGAGAAGAATACAATTTTTTTAATTCTGTAACATTTTAGATCAAAATTTAGCATTTTGTTCGACTTGGTTACACGTGATCAATGGGCAATATATTGAAGATTAAGATTAATCCGGCACGACACGACTGTACGAAGTATTCCAACCTGGAGTCGAACCACAGTTCAGTTATTGCGATTTTCGCACTTGTCATTGCATAAATAAAAAAATTTATGCCGATATGTTAGCACTGTATAATGTCGTTTTACTCTAACAAGCTGCATGTCAGCAATAGGCTTTACTGTTTGCGTTCATTTTCACGACTGTGGATAAAAGTGCAACTGCTATTTACTGCAGTTTTCACCAAAATCGTATTAAACAACACTGTGACGTCACTTAACATAGCGAATAATAGTTCTTTTAGGAAATTTTTAGGAAAATCATGCTTAAAATGATTAAAAGAAGAATCTCTGGCTGGGTTGTTTGTAATCATCCAATCGTCACAAAATTTATTTTGTCGGAATTAGCCTGTTATTTTTTTCTACAATTGGCATTTTTTGAGAAAATGAAGAAAACAAATTCTACAATCAATTGTCAATTATGACTTCATTGTACTCCTTGAGTAGGTAAATCAGGGACTTGCTTTTGTTCGAGCAAAAGCATTTTTTTTCGTCAAGAAATACAAATAAAAAAATTATCTTTGATAATGATGACACTTACCGCAAGGCGGTGACCAGTTATGCCACGCTTCATGTTTGTATATCGAGTAATCTCTTCAGAAAAGTTGAAGCGAACGCAGGTACTTGTACACTTACGGAAAAAACTTTGTTTTAAACTATAGATATTTTATATTAAGGAGAAATGCTGTACTTACTTAAGTTTTTAAATCATGCACTGAAAGATTTGCATTGCGTGATAATACCACTATCATCAATAATAAATGGCAAATATTTGAAAAATTTGGTCTGTTAGAAAAAAATTGGGTTAGATTTAATCTGAATGAATATGATATTACCAGAAAGAAGTAAGTCTATCTACATACGAAAAAAAGCCTTCTTTTGTCGACCATTAGGGTTATCTGTATGCTATATAGCACCATTCTGGATGTGCGTGCGTCTGCGCTTTCTTTCTTCCAAAACTATTGGCCGTAGAACAACGTAACTGCTCTCCATTGATCACAACCTTTGGGTGAAAGTTATAAGGGGGCTAGTGACGTCATGAAAACGTTACAGCTAAAGATAATTTTTAAAAATCAGCACCTCTGGTCAACTGCCGGTTTGAGGGAATTCCACAAATATTGTCGGTCAAGTGAAGTCGACCCTCTTGTTGACGGGGGAGCCTCACTTACCCGACAAAAGTGAAGAAGCTGACAGCTGTTGACGAACAACTGACTGTTTTGGAAAATTTCTTTTGTTGTCGATCAACTGCCGGTTTGAGGAAATTCCACAAATTTTGTCGGTCAAGTGACGTCGACCTCTTTTGACGGAGAAAAGCGATTTTCGACTTAATCAAAAACAGTTTCGAACTTACTGACATACAAAACTATAACTATTCAGGGTGTAAGATAACGTTGGGATAAACATTACTTCGCAGAATTTATTTTCCTTCTTTTCTCAAAAACAACTGACAGTACAAAGGCAAAAAAGCACTTGTCTAAAAGACATTAGAAACTGCTTACGATGAAAAAAATTTACAACAATTTAAGCTTATAGGCGGCGCGACAAGCAATTCTTATTGTTAAGCATGTGTCTTCTTTTTTAAAAGCTTTAAACAAACCGCTGTTTTGACATAACGCTTAGTAATGTCAGAATGCTGTTAGATATAATTTTGGCAAAAACAGCAGCATTTGCAGTTATTTTTCGCTGTTATTTTACAAGCTAACTCAAATACAGTAGTTACGCAAATTACTGATTAGCTAGGTAAAGAAGAAAAATACGTTACAGATATAAATATTTGGTTTTTATAATGCAGTATTTCTCAATTTTTTCAACTCGCGTACCATTGAAAGGTTTCGTACTATGTTGGCGTACCACCAACATTTGGATAATTGAATAGGTCAGAAATACACAGTAACAATGCTTTTATCGAACTAGCATCAGCCCAGAGTTGAAAAAAAACTAAAAAATGACTGAAAACACAATAATAGTTTTGATGAGATGGATGTAGTTGTTTTTTCTCCACTAATCGGTCAATTAGAGGAATAACTAATTGGTCAATTGGAGGAATTGGAATAACTTTGCTTACAGCGCATCTAAATCATGGTCAGGCGCAGCAAGGCGGTTCCGGCTTTTCGATTTTATGCTCATTAAAGCCGAGAAACCCTGCTCGCACTCCTAAATTTACGGAAAAATCAATAATTGTGGAACAGCGAGAGTGGCTAGGTTTCCAGAAATTCATAGAACAGCCGCATTCCTTATGCTTAATCTTTTCTGTCTCATTAGTTTATATGTCTATTAGCTCTTCTTGTTCTCCAGTTCTCACAGGCAGATCGGCTGGATCAACAAAAATGGGTTAATAAAATAAGCGCAAAATGCAACGTCAAGAAAGTAATGCATCAACTCCTTTTTTAGTTGCGAAAGATGGCAGACAATTTCTTCAGAAAATTCATCATTAGGTTTGTCCTCAACCGAGGTGAGGAGTTTGAACATTGAGTACTTTTTATTCTTCACGTTCTCTATTCAGAGGGCCAGTTTACGAAAGAACGCTTCTAGCTTTGGAGTATACTCAGATAAAGTTCCGTTGGAACCTTGGAATGACATATTGAAGTTGTTTAGAACTTCAAAAATGTCGGATAAATAGGCCAATCTTGCAACAAACTCCTTACTCTCAAGACATACCTAAAAATCGTGATTCTTTTCCCTGAAAAATTGAAGTAGTTCATCCCGCAGTTCAAAAAGACGCCTTGTCGCATTACCTCTGGAGAGCCAGTGCACTTCCGTGTAATAAAAAAGACAGATAGGTTTGGAGCCAATATTTTGGCAAAGTCGCTTAAACAATCGGTATTTACGGCAGATGTTTTTACAAAATTTACGAGTTTGATAACTCGCTTTAGACATAATAGCATTTTCTCAGGAAGCATCTTTGCACAAATGGCAAATCTATGTATGAAGCAATGAACAATAGTAGCGTTTGATGAAACAGTTTCCACGTAAGTTGTAAACCCAGATTTACGTCCCAGCATGGAGGGAGCCCCGTCGATTGTACAGCCAATCAACTTTTTCCAGTCTAGTTCATTCTGTTTGAAAATATTGTCCAAAACCTCAAAAAACATCCTTTTCTTTTGTTGGGCTGGAAAGTTTTTTGCTTATCGGCAACTCAGTTTTTGCATCGTATGAGTGGTATAGCGAACATAGACGAGTAATTTAGCATTGTTTGTTATGTCTGTCGAGTAGTGCAGTTGCGTAGAAAACCCAAACTTTGAGTCTTTCATACCTGAAATTACTTGATCGGCAATATCGAAGGGCATCTCCTCCATTCGATTTTTAACCGCTTTGTTAGAGAGGGATGCAGTTTTTAACTTCGCAGCCGCCTCCACTTCAATTACATTCTTAATCAAAATCTTTGCTGCTGGCATTACCAGAGACTCGCCAATTGCAAGTGCTTTCATGCCTTAAGCAACTCGGAGAGCAACTTCATACGATGCTATGACAACACCCTTCTTTTTCTGGTAAATCACGCCAGTCTTGTCTAGGCGTTGTTTTTTTTGCATTCTCTCCAAGTCGCTGGAAATAACTCTCGTCTTGTTCTTTCTCTTTAACATGATTTGTCACAAGGTGACCCTTGAGAAGGCTGGGTTTTATAGCTGAATCAGAAAGTGTGTTCTTCATACAAATTACACATTGTAGCAGAGATTCTCCCCCATGCTCAATGGCTATGAACCCATACTTTATGTACGTTGGACAGTACTTTCGCTTCGGCATTTAGAAAAATATTTTATATGTTCCAACAATTGACCTTACAGCACCAACCAACTTTGTATCCATTTTATTTATTAGACAATTGACCTTTCTATTGGCGGGTAAAGCCCAAATAAAAACAATTATGACCTAATAATTTTAAAGCATTTTCAATTTTAAATATTTATTATTGTAGCTTATCAACTTTAGTAAGTTGCTTGCGAACCACCTGAAAGGCTCTCGTGTACCACTAGTGGCGCGTAGCACAGTTTGGGAATCACTATTCTAATGCAATGGCAAGTAGAAAAATCACAATAGCTGTAAACTGTAAGTGGACTCTACTTTAGACTTACTTGTATTTGCTCATAGTCGTGTCGCACACCTAGCAAATTCAAACCCCAGGACTTCTTATTTACGTGAAGTAAAAAGGAACCGGATGACAAGTTTAGATGTGAACTCCTATCGCATTCAGAATAAATTGTCTTTTTCTTTTGCTCAAAACTTTGATCAGTGAGTTATCCTCGTACGCCAGGGGTTCCAGCCTGTGGCCCGCGAGGTCTTCTCGAAATCCAAAGAATATTATACATGTCTGAAATATCAAGCTAATATCGATATATCTGAGATCTGTGTCGAACCTACAACTGTGCGTCAAACCACGACTTTTGTTGTTTTGCAAAAACGCGCCTTTTTTCGGAGCGCCTGCGACTCGCACGTGAACAAACGTCATCAAAATGCGCTTTGGAAAAAAGTGGCTGACCACTTTCAGTATTTTTGCATTGAATTAAATAGGAGTGATATCGTTTTTTGCAAATCAAATAAATAAACGAGACAGTTGTTAAATGAACGTTAAATATGTTGTTTTACTGATGTTAAGGCATGAATCTGAAGTCAAAGTAAGATAAGAGGTGCTAAGGTTTGCTTGTTTTTGCTAATAGCTGGGCTAATTTTATGGGTTAAACATGCAGGCTTATTTTTAGCCAGCTTCTGTGAGGGTTTCATATTCGATTAATCAGAGTGTTTGGGAATGCTGAGTCTAAGTTAATGGTAATGTGCAACTTATCGAATATATAAAGCGTAATTCTGTCTGTGTGTCTGTTTTAACTCCTCTGAAACTGCTAGAGTTACAAGCATTAAACTTAGCACGATTGATCACCACCCTATGGTGAGTGTCATATGGGTGTTGGTGATGTCACGATAACGTCATAATGAACAACTTTTTTTTAATTTGCATTACTTGACAAGGGAGAATCCCTTTTTGCTCAAACGAAAATCAGCTTCTGACTTACCACACTACAAAAACTTTCATTTGTTTGGGGGTCTAAAATGACGTCACAATCAACGATTCATTGAACAATCTGTTTTTTGTTCTTTCTCAAAAAGTACTCATCGCACAAACGCGATTAAAGGTTTTTTCAGAAGATATTGATAAAGTTATTTGGACAAAATAATTCTACAACAATTATTGCTTATTTCACCATGCGACGAGCACTTCTTTATTCAAGAACTTTAAGCCATATAAGCATTTTTGTTCTCTATTTCGCTTGCACGCTTAAAACCTGCTCTATGATGTCATAATATGTCCCGTACGATTAACACAAACTTTTGGCTACCGCAGATCACAATATAAAGATGTTTTCAAAACTTGCAACCTTTCTGCAAAATCAGTTTATTAAAAAACTGATTTGTGGCTTCGTTTCTCAACCGATTTTCAAACTTTTTTCAACAAATTAACGGTTATTTGAATGCGATTCCGATAGTGTATAATATGGACAATTAATGTTTGTTTTTATACTGAAAAAACTGTAACTTTTTACTTCTCCCAAAAAGTGGTAAGCTCAGTAAAAACAGGTAACTTCAATACAACAACGTTATAGTAAGGTAGCCTACTAACAATTACTGTCTTTTGAAAGCTTAGGAAATTCGCTTTCCAGCAATGTATAACTCCAATTACTTAAGGTTAAGAATTAGTTTATAATGTGTGATCAAAAATTGGCTGCCATATACCATGCTTCATTTTTTGTTGAACAATTATCCTACTAGAGCTAACAAACTTGCAATCGTTAAACCAAAGTTAGTTCTTTGGTACATTTTGACTACTTTTTCTTACAAGCACGGTTCTTTTGCATTATCTGTTGACGTTTTCAAAAATATTCATCAAAAACTGAAGTCTGTAAATGTTTATGAAATGTAGTCTACCGGTTAAAAAAGCGCAAAATTTTGTTGCCTACATTTCACAAAATTCCAATTCCAAGAAAAACTAAGTCCTTTAGTATATCTTGGCTTTTCTTTCTCGATACCATGGATCTTTGGCATTATCAATCAAAACATTTAAAAAGATTCATCGAAAAATGAAGTCGACAAACTTTAATATGTAGCCTACTTCAAGCAAAAGACTTGGCGATTACCCAAGAAAAAGACAAGATAGCAAAGATGGTCCTTTCTTATGGTTTGCAACAAAATGTGTCGAGCTACATATGATTTAAATCAGGGGTGCACAACCTTTTCACTACTGCCGGCCGCAAAATATCCTATAAATGCACTAACGGCCGCCACTAATTAAAGTCATTTTTTACGAATTTATGTTTAAACCTTACAATTTAACTGCCGTAAATGCGGTCTTCACTACTCATGCTAAACATTTGAAAAAGTCAAATTTTCAAGTTTGGAGAATTTATTCAATCATCAATCACAAAATTGTACTTAATGACTTCATTGATCTTACACCTCCTCAGATAAACTTGCGAAGTTAGGTGGCTCGCTGGATATCATGAGTCGTAGTCCACATTCCAGATTGCTGTCGGACAATCGGGTTCGATACTTGTTCTTCAAATATTTCATTCTTGAAAATCCTGCTTCGCACACGTACGTGCTTCCAAAAAGAAGGAGAGTTTTTCTGGCCGATTCTTGTAGATTCGGATATTTAACAGCTCCTCTCCACGTATCTAGCAGATCTTCTTCGTCTTTAAATTTTTTGACGAACTGTTCGTCGCTCTTCAACTCGACGAGTTCCATTTGAAGATTCAAGGGTGCAGCTTCGATTTCGACCAGATATGGATAAGTAACTAGCCTTGTTGTATCGGAAATCCTCTCAAAGTCTTGGAAACGATTAGAAAAGTCTTGCAAAACCCCATCAAAAGCACTTGAGAAAAGAATTTCTTTGCTGTCAATCAGAGCCTTCATCTGCAGAAAATGAAAAAAGTTACGCTGATGCAGATGACTTTTAAGAAAACGACATTTGTCACGGAAATCTTGTACTTTTTTGTACACGAGACACACTGTTGGTGCCTTTCCCTGCAGACTTTGATTCAAGAAATTAACCTGGGTAAGAAAATCCACCAAAAAACCAAGCGACATGAGAAAGTCTTTGTCGAGCAAGGGACACTCCTTGTTTTTGGTTGAATAGTATTCTACTATTTCCTTTCGCAATTGCAATACACGGCGGGAAGTTTCTCCTATAGACTACCAACGAACTGCGGAGTGATAAAGTATGTCCTCAGCAGATGTTTCACTTGAGCATAAAATTTCTCGAAATTGTCGATGATGCAAAGCATTTGCGCGAATAAAAAGATAATACGATTCACACCCTTCAGAATGGTATTTAAAGCAACGGATTTGGCACATAGTGCTTGCTGGTGGATAATGCAGTGAAGGTTGATGAGTTCTTTATTGTCATATTCCTTGGACACGTAATCCGAAAATCTTGTAACAAATTCCTGTTGGTTACCTATCATTGCAGGCGCACCGTCCGTGCAAATGCCCCAAAGGTATTTTAGATCTAATCCAGAGCGAATGCAGGCATTTTTTAACTGCAATAAATATGCCTTCTCAACGGGTGCGAGTAGCCAGTGTTTCCATGGAAAGGAAATCCTCTCACAATTCAAAGCTTGAAGAAAGACAACGAACGAAGATTAACAATTGCGCGGAGTGGTTGATATCTGTTGATTCATCAACAGCAAGTGAAAATAAACTTTCTTTCTTGTTTATTTTTGCTTGCAGAGAGAGTTTTAACTGCTAAGCGATATCATCTTGCCTGCGTTGTATTGTAACACGCGAGAGAGAAATTGAAGAATAATCAGCTTCCTTCCCATGGTAAATGCAAATAACAACGTCTATCAAGCATCGCTTCACGAGTTCGCCATCGGAATAAGGTTTTCCCGCAACGCCAAGATGATATGCCACTCTGTATGATGCTTCACAGCGGCTATTGGTGGACTCAGCAAAAGTTGTTATGCTAGCTGTCTGCTTTCGCACACTCTTTTTCATATTTTTAAAGCAGATCTTTCTCAAATCCCCTTTTAGTTTCGCGCAAGAGTGCGATTCGTGACCACGAAAGTGCTGCTTTGCTTTTCCCTTTACAGTCTTCACAACTTAATTGCATATTAGACAAATCATAGAATGTGTTGCTGTCTCAATTATAAAGTAATCCAGCTCGCTTTTTAAATTAAATGCTCGTTTTTCTTCTGTTAGTGTTCTTTTCCGTTTCAATAACATGAAAATACTTGCAAATTTTAATGTAGATACGTAATTTAAGTGTAAATATGTAAATTAAAAATGCTACCAAATTTTAAAACTTAATTCTGAAAAATATGGTAGATTACTAAAATATGCTGGAAAATGCTAGATCCAAAAGAAATACGCTAGATTTTAATTTTTAAAAAAATATGTTGAAAAAACTGCTAAATATTTTTGAGCGTAAATATATTTTTACAATTAGATTTTACAGTTTAAATAAATCAGCATAAATATCTGTTTACATATGTTTTGCAATTTCACGACCGCAAAAAAATCCTTTTGCGGCCGCAGGTTGTGCACCCCTGATCTAAATGCTGAAGCAATTACTTTTGCAATTGGGCAAGGCTATCACAGCAGCCAGCTGATTTGATGTTCTTAACCTTGATATTATTAATGGGGCCCCCCGCTACTGCTACAAATCAACTGTGGGTGCTTCATTTCGGGCTAGTTTGCTCTTTGCATGGCGGCGCTTATGCCAGGGCCAAGGAACATGCACGCAGTCAGAGGCGTTACTTCATATGAATTTGCCTACAGTAACGAAAAAGTGGTAAGTAGCGATCCTAATAATAATGGCTCAAAATGCATTGTGAGGTCATAATGTTATATGCCATCGCAAAGCTTGCCACTACATAGTGATAACAGCAGTAGACAGCAAAACTTTTCATATCATTTTGATAGCAAACATAAATGGTCAAGCTCATTACTGATATTTGTAATTGCAAGGATATCGGTACAAACATTAATTTTTATTTAAAAGTAGGGAGGTCTGGATTAGGGGCAAAGTTAAATATAATAAAGTCCCAAATTTAAGAAAAGATCAAATTAAACAATGATAGCATCAATCTGAAACACTGGATTAAGAGGGAATGTTTTTGTTGGAAAAGAGCGTAATATTGCCCCTATTGCGATAGGTTATATGACTTAAAGGAAAGCCATAGCCCCTTTTCATGCTATGGCCGAATTAAAGCAAATAGCGCAGGCAAAAATCTTAATGTCACAAACATAAATCCAAAGAACGGAATGTTACTAAATAATTTCGTTGTTGCTCTCATAAATGTTTGTACTGCGAAGCTGGCGCAGCTGCATTAATTGACACCTTTTAAATCGGCACGGGTGATAATGTGCCCTGCCAGGGTAAAATCGCTCCATACTTAGAAGAAAAATGTTTTCTATTTTGCTTGGTAATAGCTTCATAGAGCTACCGGAATAAAACCTAAAAATTTTGGGAAAAGCAAGGACTAATTTAACTTCTATGAGCATAACTGAGCAAGGAAAAACGAATATGAATCATAGTGCGTAGCTAGCAGGATTTTCAAAAAGTTTGAGGCGAAATTAAAATAAACAACGTTACTGCGTTAAATCGCACCACGTGGAAGATATTATTGGTATTTTGTTTTATGATAGCTTTATAGAGCTACCGGGATCAAACCAAACATTTGGGGAAAAGCAAGGACTCTTTTTACCCCCCAGGGCACATCAAGCAGGGAGAAAAGAACACGCTACATAACAAGTAGCCATCGACTGTGTGAAATCGTACCACACGAACGAATTTTTTTGTTATTTTGCTGTAGAATAGCTTAGTATCAGAAATGTGATCCCTACTTCCAAACTACAGAAAACGTAACGTTTCCTTGGATTCGTGTCAGCAATGAGCAGAGCTCATAGACCTAAGCCACAGCCAGGATCTTGAAACGAAATATTCCATTAGGAAAAGGAGCACAAAAAGTCGTAAAAATCTAATGTGCAGAAAACACATAAACTTTTGGTAACTTTTCACACAAAAGCCTGATAGGAGGAGCCGGCTTGGCCGGCTGAATCGACACTCTCAATCCCGACGTTACTGATGGGGGCTCTTTGGGCGACGCCGTTGTATATATTATAAAGCAAGGATTTTTTCTTTTGCCGATATGCTATGTATTAAGGTACTTATGTCATTTTTGTCCTTACTATACAGAATTGTAATAAAATCCCAAGTTTAAGAAAAAATCAGCATAAAACCATAACCAGAACAATTTGTAAAACTGAATATAGAGAGAGCAATAGCCGCTTTTGTCGCTATGCCGGAAATAAGACAAATGGCGCAGCCAAATTAGAAACTTAATACCACAAATATAAATAGGAAAGCGGCAGCACCACACCGGAAAATAGGCCTACCAATGAATAGTTTTTTTTAATTGTGAAAGCAACCATCATTTTGTCGCTACAATCAGTTTTAATATGTACAATTCCTTCTCTCTCACAAGTATCAATATTAACAACAATCTAAGGCAAGATTCTTTGTGAGCATTGCCAGTCATGATTAAGAGAATATGATGATCGCAATTTTTTGTGCAAGAATTTTGAAAGTGCATAAAAATCAGTTTACTTTTTGCTACTGCTCACACAAAAGCCCCATGCGTGAAGCCAGCGCATCCAGTTGAACCGAAATGCCAAACCCCATCATTACTGATGGAGGGCCCCTACCGGACGATGCCGGCAGAGCCGGCTGGCACAGTATATTTAGTTGCATAAGCATACTGAAAAGTTGTAAACTTTAATTATACTGTAGCCTAAATGACAGAGCAGACTTCTGTATCGTTTGTCATATGTTCGATTAGATATGTTACACATTGGTTTTGAAAGCAGGTTGTCTTGATAGCGCGGTCCGCCTTTGGGCAGGTTCTCTGTGCGGTGTTCTAATTATGCTGATAAGGCGTGCATTGCACGCCTTTGAGAAGTACGGAAAAGGACAGTTAAGTTGATACATGGAGACGAGTAGACGCGGCGTCGTGTCACCAACTTTTAAAATAATATACGTTTTTATCTGTTTTAATCTGGTTGAAGATTGTTCCAGGAACGAATTGAAACTATAAGAAAGAAACGTAACACTGGCAAGCATGCCCAATGAATTTCTTTTGTCAGCCCCCGAAGTATTTGCTAGGACAAAGTTTTATTGGATTTTTGGCGTCGTTTGAGAGCTTTTGCGAAAGTGTGGAAGCGAAAGTTGTGAAAGTGTGGAAGCAGCAAAGCGCAATGCATTTTTGGCTAGCTTACCAGAAACTATGAAGTTTGAAATGCAGGAAGCTGATAAGCAACTCTATGAATTGTCGTATGATGTTTCAAAACAAAAGGGTACCGAAGTAGCATGTGGAGCTAACCAGTCAAACAAAGCGCGCCAGCAGTTAATTAGCCACTGCCAAGCAATCGGAGAATCAAATCAAAGTTACGTTGCTGCGCTCCATTAATTATGAGAGATTGCATATCCCGATAAGAAAGACGCCCAAACAAAAAACGACGTGTTGTACAGTGTGTTGATTAGTGGGTTGAGAGATAAGCATCTTCTCGACCGCTTAATGGTCGGAAATTCGCAAGCTGACCGTTCTAGATTTTTGGATACCGCAAAACGGCTATTTCCTTTAAATACTAATACTGTACCGGATGATTCTGCTGCTTTGTCCGCCATCGGACTTCAGAAATCGGTCAACCAAAAGAATGAGATCGAGGAATTAAAAGGTCTAATTGCAGATCTACAAAAAGAAGTACAGGATATCAGAGATATGTGCATCAAACAGAGATCTACACCTGTTATCACTTGTTATTTTTGCCGAAAAAGTGGACATCTTCAAAGAAATTGCCCAGAAAAACGGCGACAAGTCGGCGGCAATCGAGAAGTGGACCGCGACGATGACCGAGCCAATGCACGAAACCAACCGGAGAAAAATGTTTATTATGTTCCGTCAACCAGCGAAGAACTTTGTAAATATGCTAAGATTATTGTAAACGATAAATCTATGTGTGCATTAGCAGATACAGGTGCGACAGTGACGGTATTGTCTGAAGAATTTTACCGAATGTGTAGCTCTCCAACTTTGTTAAATGTATCAAATGATATTAAGTTTGTCGGCGCTGGCGGTGAACCACTCATTATGTTAGGAAAGACTGAGGTTTCTATTGCCATTGGGGACTGTAGAGTACCATTTGATGTGTATGTGTGTAAAAATCTGACCGAAACGTTTATTTTGGGTTTGGATTTCTTGCGAAACAACAGTGCGTAGTTGATTACAAACAAAAAGTCTCAAAAGCTGGGGATGTTACCCTACATCTAACAAAGCGGCTTAGCTCATTGTCTTCCTTCGATGCGAGTCTGGTTAGCACTTTAAAATTACCACCGTTTACTGAAATAATGGTGCTCTGCAAAATTATTGGTCATGAGTTTAGTGACGGCTTAGACGTTTATGTCGAGAGAAACAAAGCGTTGTTGGGTAAATACGAAATTATGTGTGGAAATGGAGTGACAAAAACTTTTGGTGACTCCGTGTAAGTCAGAATGGCTAACTTTACCCCCACCGCTAAGTGTTTACCTATGGGAGTAATTGTTGCTAAAATAAGTGTTCTTGTAAAAGTGAAGATGCTGACCTTTTGCCTTTGTGGGAGGAATTAAAATTAAATGAGTTAAACCTTAACGAGGGAGAAAAAAAGCAGTGCTTGAAATTATTAAAAAGCATTGAAAGGCTTTTTCATTGTCAAAAACCGATTTGGATCGAACTGAAGTGATTAAACATAGCATTGATACTGGCAATGCTATGACTGTACTTCAGAAGCCTCCAAGAATGTCGACAAAACAAAAACAAGAAGTAGGTAAACTTGTTGATGATATGCTGGATGACGGTGTTATTAGCACGTCTTTGTCGCCGTGGTCCAGTCCTATCGTTGTGGCGAAGAAAAAAGACGGCAGTGTCAGGTTTTGTGTCGATTACCGTGCTCTCAATAATTGTACTAAAAAGTGCAGTTATCCCTTGCCAAGAATAGACGGCAGTCTTGATGAGCTGTCCGGGTGCGGATACTTTTCCACTTTGGATTTGAAATCGGGCTACTGGCAAATTCCTATGTACGAAAAAGATAAGAAGAAAACTGCTGAAAAGATATCGGAACGATTTTATTGGCTACGTTGGAGAGAGTCTGTTACCGCATACTGTAAAGAGTGTCAACTGTGTGACCAACGGAAAAACCATCAACAACTCCAAAGGCTGAGCTTGTTCCCTCTTCGGAACTGAGCCCAATTCAGCGAAATGAGATCGATGTACTTGGTGGCTTGCCTATGACTCATACAGGAAAACGTTACATTTTAATCGCTTGCGACACACATACCAAATTTATGCAAGCGTGGCTAATGCGTTCTCAAACGGCTCAGGAAACAGGAATGACCCTGTATCGTAATTGGTTTACAGTGCATGGAGTGCCTGAACGCGTTTACTCAGATCAGGGTGGCAACTTCGAAAGCATGTTGTTTCGAGAGCTGGCCACATTAATGGGGTGTAAAAAGACAAAAACAACCGCTTACCACTCAGCTGGTAATGGGGGTGTTGAGAGATTTACGGCCCAGAAGTACGTTGAGACGCCCACATTATTATCCAGATGTTTAGCTGCACTTTGATTGTTTAACTGCACTCTACGAAATAGTATTGCACCTGGGTAATTTTGATATTATTGAATTACATCACCATGAATTGATATGTTGTAGGCTGTTTGCAATATTGTGTGTACGTATATTTCTGGCTACTTCTTTCTGTTTCAGTGGAAGAGAGAGGGTGTTACACATTGGTTTTGAACGCCGGTTGCCTTGATAGCGCGGTCCGCCTTCGGGCAGGTTCTCTGTGCGATGTTCTAATTATGCTGATAAGGCGTGCATTGCACGCCTTTGAGAAGTACGGAAAAGGACAGTTAAGTTGATACATGGAGACGAGTAGACGCGGCGTCGTGTCACCAACTTTTAAAATAATATACGTTTTTATCTGTTTTAATCTGGTTGAAGATTGTTCCAGGAACGAAACAATATTCGTCAAAAATAGCTGTTATCCACTTGCAACCAAGATTAGAAGATTTGGTGAAGAAAGTGCAGCCATAGCGCTGGTATTGAAAGGTTGAATATAAAAAGAATAAAACGTTTCTTATTTTTGTTTTTGTTAGGGGGGAAGTTTTTTGGAACTTTATTGAGCCTGAATCTCAGCAAGCTGTTTGAATAAAGTAAAATTCTAATCTTTGTGTTTAACTATTTGCGCACGATCGCCGCCCCCGAATATGATTGGCCCACTGAACATAAAGGTTGAAAACCGCTATCTTACGCCAGAGTGGTGTACTAACTGCACTGTAGCTCAAGTGCTTGACTACCAACCGCTATTTTTTATTTTAATCTTTAACTTTTCCTTTTCCTTAAACTATTTTTTGGCTATTACCTCGACTACTGGACTAAGTAGGCCAAGGATAATCAAAAATTTACGGTACCAGTGGTAATGATCTAATTATGGCTGAATTTGCTAATGTACCTACCGATATTTAATTGGCATAGAGTTATTTTTGACATAGGAATAAATGATATTTAGATGATACTTTTCTTAAGGCCATTGTTTGGCCAATTGGCTCGCCGTATTAAGTTTAGACTAGCCAACTGAAAGGCCTGATCTCAATCTGGTCGCTTTTGATTAAATTTCATTTGTTTCCGAGTAACTAACCAGCAAAAATTCATTCCAATTTTTCATTAATTCCTTGTTAATTTTCAAAATAACCTCTAAAGTTGTTGATCGCCCTATACCTTTCCAGCATAAAGTACAGGTTTTGGTTGGCCACTTTTTTCGCGCCAAATGTGTGACGTCGTGTAAAACCTTCCTATTGTGTTATGAACATCCAATCTCACTGTGAAAATGCTGATCAGCTAATCACAAAGTCAAATTAGCAATACTGAAAAACAAAACCAGACAAGTCAAATTCGTTGCTATTGGTTACCCGCCTAAGTCTGTTGTTACGAGCTGGGGAAGCTGGTTAAATGCTGCCTGATATTATGCAAAAAATTTACCAGAAGTAAAAGCGATAGGATTGCCAGAACTTCGGTTTTGGACCGAAGTCTTCGGTTGTTTTCACCAAACTTCGGTCTTCGGTTTTGGCGCCTCAAAGCTTCGATGTTTCGACCAGTCCCGTAGCACTCCAACTTCGGCGCCCCCCCCCAAAGTAAGCGCAAGAGCCCCTGCGCACAGGTCATATCACTTTAGAGGTGTAAAATTAAAAAGCTGCATTAAGAAAATACACCACAATTTGTACATAAGTAAACAGGCTAATGTCAGAATAAAGCATGCCGATACCGAAGGTGCAAGTCATAAAAAAATTCGGCACCGATGCCAGAGTTCAGTAGGACATTTATGCAGACACTGCGAAACGAAAGCAATGACACTGAAAAACATGAAAAAGTTATAAAAACACAGTATCATTTAAATACTCTGGAGCGAACCTTTTTGTTCGCAAATGCTGTTATGACATTGTCATAATCAAGAGATCGGGCGCAGTCATTTTCGATTGACAACATGGCTAATGAAGATAGTCTACTGTCGGTCATAGACGTTCTATTAAAAGTTTTGATCAGTTTCAATTTGCTGAAGCTTCTTTCAGCGCTGGCAACAGTCACGGGGCAAGTTAGTAAGATTCGAAGTGCGATGTACACATTCGGATACAATTCAAATAAATGAGTCTTTAGAAGATAGTTCAGAAAGTCTTGAGCCGTTTTGAGATTGCGTTTTTTTTGTAAAATTAAAACAAACCGCTGTAGCTCAGCGCTCATTTCATCAGAATCAATGTCACCGAACTTTTTTTGGAACTCTTTACAGCAAGTGAGAAGAGCATTTTCTTGTTGCACAAGCAAAAGTTTGTCTCGTGTGTACAAAAACGAAAAGGCGGAAGAAACCTCACGTAACAAATTAAAGCGCTCCTTTATTGACATAATAGCCTGGTCTACTAATGGATAGAAAATGTTGCTTTTAAATTTCAGTTCAGGAGTAGCTCGTTGTTCCTCTTCACCTTGGTAATCAAACAATCTTCTTTTCTTTCCACTTCTTGACGGAGGAAAAGAAGGATCAATATCCAATTCCTGTGCTATTTCAACAGCAGATGTTGCGGCACTGTCATAACCCGTTGTGCGATAGTTTTGCAAAAACTTTTCAGTTGCCTGGATTTCCGTTTCCATTGTATGAAGGGAGACTCCATACGATTGAAGAATCTTGCTTGCTTTATTGACTTGGAATAGGATATCATACCAAATAAACACCGACAAAAGAAAACTCCATTTTGATAAATGAGCTATCAACGATTTTGTTTCTGAGGCAGCTCTTCCATCTTTTCTTTCTATGGAAATGGCTTCCAAGTCTTTCAGTGCCAGCAACACCTCTTTTAAATTGTATCGAAGAGGTTTGATGCATTTAATTCTGCTTTCCCAACGAGTATCAGATTGTGACTTTATGGACAGCTCCACATGTTTCTTCAAAATTTCCCAACGCTGAGCTGAGGAAGAAAACAGCACATACAACCTTGTAAGTACTCCAAAAAATGTCAATGCTTCCGTCGATGAATTAGCACTGTCAACAACAACTAAGTTAAGGGTATGGTTTGCACAGGGCACGTAAACAGCTTTGGGATTGATGTCTAGCATTCTTGCTTGGACCCCAGAATGTTTTCCTTTCATGTTAGTACCATTATCATATGACTGACCTCGACAATCAGACAATTCGAGTTGCAGTTCGGTCGCTTTTTCTAAGAAAGCGTCCAACAAGCCTTTCCCAGTACTGTCACTTATTCTCAAGTAGCCAAAAAATGTTTCTTTAACAACAGCAGCTTCTTCATTACATAGTACATAACGGAGAATGACAGACATTTGTTCATGATGTGACATATCTGGAGTGCAGTCCAAAATTATAGAAAAATATTTTGCCAATTTCAATTGCTGTAAATTTTCTTTTTCAACTTCTGTCGCTAGCAATTCAATTAGTTCATTTTGTATGGTGGGACTCAAATAGTGATCTTTAGTGTTTTTATTCTTGATTCTGTCTTGAAGCTCTTTTAGGATCGGATCTCTTCTTGCCAAAAGCTCAAATATACCCAGAAAATTTCCATTGTGAGGAGATCCTAAGACTTCTTCAGATCTTCTAAAAGCAAGATTCCTTTCCGATAGAAACAAGGCAATGTCGATAAGTCTCTCTAAAACATTTCTCCAAAAACGTCTTTCATTGAAAAAAATATTCATCTCGCGTTTGTCGATAGTGGATGAATTTCTTATCCCTTCAGCTAGCAACATCCATTGACTGCAGCATTCTTGGTGGGAAATGCCGTTTTCATGGTCTTTCAGTTTTTTCGAAAAACCCTCCCATGTATTTATACCACTACAAAAGGGGCTTAGTGTTTTTCCAAATAGCTTACAACAAAAGCAAAAAACTTGATCTGATTCCCCAGAATAAACTAGCCACGACCGTGAAACACTTTCACCATTAGGTAACACACGTTTATAATGGTTGGAGGAAAAACGTCGCCTTGGAGTTGTGTTATTATATGGAAAATTCATTATTAGTTGATGTGGTCCACGCTTTACTATATCACATCGTTGAGCATCAGAAATACTTTCAGGCCATTTACATGGGTCATCAGGGATAGGGGTAAATTGAGATTCAGATATTTTTGATATTGAAGGTTGCGTATTGGCAGGTAAATCACAACTTACATTTTCTGGAAATTCACAATCACTTTGATGCTGATCGTCATAGTCTTCTTTTTCTTGTACACTATAGTTTTCTTCATCCCTCTCGGTACTAGTGCCAGGTCTACTCTGCTCAGTAATCTTGAAAAAATCTGTCATCTTGGGCAATTTCGCTACAGCATCTCGAGCAGTGGCTGCTTCTTTTCTCTTTTGAGCACCACTTTTTGAACGTTTCATTCTACACAATGCCAATAAAATACTTTATCTGCACTCTGCAGTGTATATATATTGTCCCGGTATTTATAGCCAAACGGAATTCCAGACCATTCTATGATTGTTGCGTAACAACGGCATTGTTACGTCAATCGAATATTCAAGATTCTACCAGAAAATCAATCGAAATATTCTAGATTCTGCGAGATAAAATGACGTTGCATTCACTTATGATGTCACAAGCCAATTTGTTCCTACAGTTTAAATCGGTTGTAAACAAGTCTGCTGAACTGAAAATAGTCACGTAGCCAAAAAGCAATTTCAGACTAACTTGGGCCCCCAAAGTTGGCCTGGCCCCCCCAATTGGGGGGTTTGGGGGGCGGCTGCTACGTTTCTGGTTTCGACGCTGAGTGAATTTCCTTCCCAAATTGTCCTAACTTTTTATAAAACACAATAAATTTACTTTTGTTTGTTTTTACGCTGAGGTACGAACAAACAGTTTTCATTTTTGAAATTTGGACAAGCTCATAATTCAGGTTCGTGAACATGGCCCCTAGGAATAAAAAAAAGGTGTTTCTATTAAGCCAGGACCGCCAGACAGAAGTTTTATGTTGTAGTAAGCAAAGAAGTGTTAGAATGTAGTGAATTGGCAATGCTTAAACCCTATCTCAGAAATTTAATTGACTGTAGACCTGGGGTTTATTCCCCTTGTTGAGTTATATCGAAAGACTTTAAAAAATGGCATTGCAGCAAACCTCAACTACTACAAACCATAAACAGAAAGTCACCAACAGCAATCTTAACTTATAAGCCGAACGGAATCTACGAAAGTAGCTATCATGATAGAAGTGACTAGTCGCCACATGGAGTGCACTCATTTTAATTCGGACTACAGTCGGATGCCTGCCGTTGCGCTACAATGGTGACCCCGACGTGATGAAGCTCCGTCTTCTTCGATGTAATTGAACGGCAGCGTCTTCATTCAAGCAGCACAAGCCGTCGCCAAGCCCAAACGTCAAGACCGCCTTCCAATTGAAGTCTTGGCGGGAATTTCACTGACTTCGGCCGGCAAACTTCACTCTCTCAACGTTGGTGGAGAAGGCATCTTGCGACCTCAGCAACTTCCTCCGTTCTTACGCACGTCTCCGCTAGCTGCGCGTGCTTGAAGAGGGGAGTTGTGTAGCAAACTCAACTACTACAAGCCATAAACAGAAAGTCACCAACAGCAATCTTAACTTATAAGCCGAACGGAATCTACGAAAGTAGCTATCATGATAGAAGTGACTAGTCGCCACATGGAGTGCACTCATTTTAATTCGGACTACAGTCGGATGCCTGCCGTTGCGCTACAGTATCTATAGCTTCCCTGCCTGACGCTCGGCATTTATGAGAGGTTGTGGAGAACAAGCCGGCAAGTTCAATTGTTGTGTCCTTGGGCAAGGCACTTAAGGGGACGTCCCGCCTTTATGTGGAAGACAGGTGACCGGGAAAGGACAACTCCCAAGCGAGTGCGGACTTACAGTCCAAAACATAGCGATACATCGCTTTCTCGTGAATGGAGGAAAAATATGGCAAACATTACTAGTTCCTATCTTATGCAGTCAGATAAGCCTAGTACATGTGCTGATGGCTCGGATGGAAGCTATTTGTACCATATTGATCTGGCTAAACTCTATGTCTCAAATCTCATACTATGGTTGACAGTGATACCGATTTAGCCACTGATAATGTTGCAATGCTGACTGCGAACACAGAAACAGTGGAACCAGCATTTCAGCCCATAGTAGAAGAGAAAGTAGAGCCGCAAATTTAATAGTAGTTGGCTTTCCAGGGCTAACTTTTCTTAGTGGCTAGGCAGGATTGATGACCATAAGTGCAGGTGCATTGTTTGTCAAAAATCATTCGCAATAAAACACAATGGCATTCATAGTTAAATAAAACATCAAAAATATGATGTTTTATTGAACTTGCCATGCTAACAGCATTAAGTCAAAAACTTCTTCACAGTCATTGATTTCATTTTTCCCCGAAAATGTTTCAAAAAAGACTATCGTCGTAGAAATATGCCAGGTGTTTTAAGCAATCCAACGCCACCAGAGTTATTTAAACTTAGACTGCTCTGTAAAGCTTTCGAGTAAGTTATATTGCGATTCAACGATTGCAAAAAGCCTTCAGTAAAGAAGAACAAAGGCGGAGCCTGTAACAAAAAAAAGTGTTATACCCTGAGTGTTAGATATTTTTGAGAGTGCAGATGAAACAGCCACTGCGATTTTGGAAGAGCTGCAGAGAACACTGCAAGCAGAAGGACTTAATGTTAATAATTTGGTTGCTTATGGTGCATACAATGGTTCTGTAAACTCTGGAAAGCACTGCTGAGTATTTACAAAGTTAGCAGAACAAAATTCTACTATACAAAAAGCAAACTGCTGCTGTCATATTTTTGATAATTGTTCAAGATATGCATGAAAGATTGTGTTGGATGATGTGGAAGCACTAGTACTGAAGGTATTTAATGAGTTTACGTTGTGCCGAAAGAACTGCTAAATTGAAAAGTTATTTTGAATTTGTAGAACTCTAGTGTAAAGTGCTTTTGCACCATGTTTGCACCAGATGGTTATCTCATTTTTCAGCAACAGAGTTTTTAATCAGTGCTGGCAAGCGGTAAAATAATATTTCCTGCAGCAAGGTAAAGAAGAATGTTCTCCACTAATATGGAAATTCATAAAAGACAAAGAACATCCAGTACATGATAATCTTGCTTTAAGTGATGCAACAGTTGGTGAGTGTTATTTGTATTTTTGCCATCACATCATCAATATCTTTCAAGAATCAAAAAGTAGAAAGCTCTAATGCTTTTTCTTGTCGATTACGCAATTGTAATAAGTTTATGACAAAATTTTAATAGCCATATTAATGATAAATTTTTGGTGCAAAAGCTATACAAAAGCTAAGTTACATTAGCTCATCTGAGCAACAACTATTTGTCACAAATGCTTTGCACGTTTACCGCTGAGCTATAATGTACTTGGAAAAATGATAAGACCCTGAAAATTCTCCACTGCAGTAGTAAGCAGTGTTGAACATCAATGCTTTCACTTGTGAAGCAAGCAACGATAACATTCCATCGTCTAATCGCTGCTGCGGCTCTGAATGCATCAGTTGATGAAGACAATCTGTATTAAAATGTGGTTTGTTCAAAATGCTTTGTTTATTTAAAATGCTTGCCATCACCAACAGAAAATTTCTGGACTTTAGATTTGCTTCGGTCATCATTTTTCACCACGTACAAAGCACCCGATCTGTATTCGATTGTCTCATCCACGCTTGTGGTGCAGGTTAGCAATTCCTATTCAGAAAGAGTGTTACCTCTGATGAAAAATATATGAAGTGATGACGAAATCGCATGAAAACAGTTTTAGTCAAAGCTGAATTGTGTTTACAACGTAATTTGATACGAATTGCTCTTAATTTCACTAATACCTAATGAAGCCTGATTGATTAGCTTTGCTGAAAGCAGCCAAGAGTAATTAGAAGTGATGCAAATTATTTATTAGTAAGCATGTATGGGGAGTTTGCAATTAATACACGAGCCACGTGAAGTTGCATTACTCCCTGAATGTAATAATGTAAGGATTACATTTTCATATACATCTTTGAAAAAACGGTGAAAATGCTGCTTATTTCATTGGGCTCCAGGTGCACTAATTGCGCATAACTACGAGTACTCGTATTAAATTAAATACTGATTGCGCATACTCGTATGAAATGCGATGAGCTTAATGTTTTGGTGAATTTGACGCTGATTCGTCATAGAGACTACTGTCTGAAGTTATAAGTTATCAAACCCAATCTTAAGGTAGTATGTAGCGACCAATTACATAGCAGAAAGAAAGTATTAATTTTTTTCAATTGCAATGCCAAATGATTGCAATGGTGAACGTGGCAGATACCGTGATATCAAATATCCGTATTATGTTCGAATGTATTGTTATTGTTAAAAATCTTGAGTTGCTGTTGCCTAGCTGAAAGTGAACATCGCTGATGTTGCTTACCCACAGACTAATTAAGAAGATTGAAAATTTAACTCCAATATAGATCAGTAACTAATTTAAAAACGAATTATAGGAGCTGGTGTTAGCCTGTTTAAGATATTACTTTTAATTAATGGATGTTAAGGCATATAGGCTAACTGCAATCAGTTGAATAAAATACCACTTCCACGACCGGTTTCGTTCCTATTAGAACTCGTCAGGTGGACTCAGGTATTGAACCGACGGTCACATGAATTGCTTCATGCGGTTTATGCCACTCCGCCATCGGCCCTTTCAACTGATGCTGTTTGCTTTAATTCGGCCTTTGAATGAAAAGGGGCCATGCCTTTCCTTTAAGTCATACAACCTATTGCAATAGACGCCTATTGAGCTTTTTTAAAACAAAAACATTTCCTCTTAAGCCAGTGCTACAGCGTGATGCTATTAACAGCATCAGTTGAAAGGGCCGATGGCGGAGTGGCATAAACCGCATGAAGCAATTCATGTGACCGTCGGTTCAATACCTGAGTCCACCTGACGAGTTCTAATAGGAACGAAACCGGTCGTGGAAGTGGTATTTTATTCAACTGATTGCAGTTAGCCTATATGCCTTAACATCCATTAATTAAAAGTAATAATTTAAAAACGTTTTCCTAAAGTTGTAGCACAGTTGATTGTAATTAGCTAATGTTAGGGTTTTGTTGCAACAAATATCGGTGTGTTTTTCGCGGCCAAAATGCATAGATGTATCATTAAGTACTGTGATAGCATCTGCAGTTTTCTCAAAACAAAGTTGGCCGTAAATATAGTTATATCAAAAAGTTTTGCATTGATATCACATGCCAGTTGACATCTCAACCAGTAACATTTTTGTTTTTTTAGTTTGATATGTGAAGGCTGGTTGTCTCTTTTTGCGGATTGCACAAATATTGTTTAGTGTGCTTGTTTTTGGTGTAAAGAAGAAAAAAATAAATCGATTTTACGTCATTTTTTCCGTGTTTCACAGGTTCAGACGTGCTGATGCACTGTATGTCTACTACTACACACTAGCTTTCAAACCAAACTTTGTGCTGGAGCAACATAGCACTTAAAATTCCAAATGCTCTTCTTGACGAATACCACTGTTCTTTCAATAGAGTTTGGACCTCCAGAACTTTTGTTCCGAAGCCCGCAACCATACCACTACACAACGGCAGCTACACTGCGGGCACTAGTTACCGGTATTAAATGTGGTGAGCTTGGTATAACTTTGAATTTGACACTGATTTGCCATTCATCGTATGTAGTTAACAGTGTCCAGTATTAGACGTGACCAATTGTGCAGCCGGAAGAAAGTTTGCATTTTTTCGATCTATGCAGCGCCAGGTACAACTGATACTGTGATATCAAAAATTATGTGGTATATTTTTGTTAGTATTCATGTAGCATGAGACTATTGAAAGTCATGTCTACCTGCTGTACACTTAAATGCAGGTAATAAGTAAAGAATGCGTGCATAAAGTAGCAGAACAGTCGATGGTATTTAGCTAAAGTTTGTCTGTTCATGCTTAGTTGCAACTAATATTAACGCATTTTTCAACGCTGAAATATAATTGAAACAGGGAATTATCGCATAGCTGCAGTTTTTTCTGAGTGAAGTTGATCATGAATAGAATTATGTTCAAAAACTTTGCATTAATACGTCATTAATTGTAAACTGATATTAGCTAAGCCATGTGTTTATACTATTGACGTCAACAATTCCCACACTGCGCTACACATTTACAGAGGACAAAATAACAAAAGTAACCAGTAAAACCAGGATCACTCGTAAATCTGTCGTACTGTCTTTTTCAAAAGACAGAAAAGGACTTGTGAAAAGTTGTCGAGCTGCTTAAAAAGAATGCTAAAATACGAGAAATACCGGTAAACCGCCATCCATCCCCAAGTATCTTAGTTAACCTAAACTGCATGAAAAACGAACTCATAAAAAAGTTTTCCCTTTATGAGCAAGAAATGTAAAACTAGCTATGAAAACTCCAAAAGATATTGAATTTCTTCAGTCAATTAAAACCGATAAGATTTGACTTAATTGGTTGTTTCAATGTTGGCTGGCAGGTAGCCGCATCGCAGGTAGAGCTCAAGCAAACACACCTTGTTGATCAAAGAGTATTTCAAGAAAAGCTGAGAAAGATAGAGTTGGCTGGTAAAACTACTCAGCTGCCCATCAGCAATAAAGTAAAGATGATAAAATTGAAAACTTTGTCGATCGATCACAGCAGAAATCATACCATCAAGTTGTTCGTTTTGGAACTTTGGCCTTCGTCCTACACGAAATAATGAAATCTCTAAATCTGGTTTCATCAGCTACGCTAAACGAATAAAGTTTTTACCTGCTAAACAGGCAGCATACGCTCAAGCAATTGTGAAAAGTGTGGTGGTGGTAACATCAAAGTTTTAGCTTCATATCATATGTCACTGGGGACAGATTGTGACGCAAAGCAGAAGAATTGCTACCGAAAATAAAAAAGAGTTGTCACGTTGGAATTTGCTTCGCTTTTCTGGAATTCAAAACTCGTGGGTACTTTATCGAACAAAAATGTGAACGAAATGTGGCTGACTGTGATTATAAACAATGTGAACGAGATCAAGCTTCTTGAGTTCCTGCTTATTAATGGTTCTGAGAATAATTAACAAGCATTCTGAAGACAATCTAATTCTAATACATAATACGTAATTCTGTCTGTACGTGTGAACGTATCGGGCGTAGAAAACTACTGGGTGTAAAAACATCAAACTTGGCACGATTGATCAACGTCTCGGGGCGAAAGTCATAGGAAATTCATGACATCACCATGACGTCGTAATCAAAGATCATTTTTTCATTTACATTTCTTGACAGAGCAAAATCGTTTTGTGCTCAAACGAAAGCTAGCACCGAACTGATCACCTTACGAAAGATTTCATTCCTGTGGGGTCTAACATGACACCACATCAACGCATGATTGCACAATTTGTTAGCTGTATTTTCTCAAAAAATACTCGTCATAGAAACGCGATTAAACGCGTTGTCAAAACATATTAATAAGGTGCTTGGAATAAAAGCAACTCTACAACAATTCAAGCTCGTTTGACAATGCAACAACTAAGCCTTTATTTAATCATTTTAAGTTTTCTAAGCATGCTTCTCGTTTTCTCTCGCACACTTACAACTCGCTCTATGATGTCATAATGCTGTCTGATGCGATTACTATAGTCTTTCGCTGTCAGAGATCATAATATGGTGATTTTTTTCAAAAATTGCAACATTTTTACAAAATCAGTTTATTAAAAACCGATTTGTGATCTGATTTCTCAACTGATCTTCAAAATTGTTTTACCAAATGAAAGGTTATTTTAAGGCGATTCCGATAGTATATAACGCGTATCTTTAGTATCAGCTTTTTTTACTAAAAAATTGAACTGAAACACCGGTAGTGTAACCTTCTACTTTTTCCAAAAAGTGGTGAGCTGAGTAAAAACAGAATAATTTAATACATAAAAGTTATGATACAATACTAACAATTAATGTTCTTTAAAAGCTTAAAAAAATTTTTGTCTAGCAATATGTGACTTGAATTGATTAGGGCTAAGGATTAGTTTATAATGGCTAATCAAAAACTGGTTATCATACATTATGTTCTATTTTAAGATGAACAATTATCCTACTTGACCTAACCAACTTGCAATTGTTAGACAACGTTAGTTTTAATATAACTTTGAAAAAAGCTGTTTTAGCCATAAGCTTTTCGTAACGCTCTCATCAGTGGCGGTATCGCGTCAAAAGGGAAGAGCTAGAGTGTTTAAGTAATTTTATGTGATTAATTTGGACGGTAGGCAATCAAGTCAAGCTAATTGTCATGTTTCAATAGAGTTTTGATTCTATTTCCATTTTAATTTACTTCTTAAAATTGACGCGACTTGCAGTGTCAATCGAATAATTAAGTTTGGTTGCAACTTAACAGCTTAGGAAAAGATTGGCTTCCACTAAGATACTTTAACCGGTGCACTTCTCGATCAAGAATAGAACAAATATATTCACAAATCACTTTATAACTTCGAATTCCTTCGCTTGCCAAAACACAGGCTAAAGCACTTCAATAAATAAATATCAGAGACTAACCAAAACTAAAACCACCAAAATAATCACTGATTCGTGTCACAACAATCACCACAGAACAACGCCTTTTTACAACACTCCAATCTTTACTCTACTCTGATCTACTCTCAATAAATTACACTTTCTGAATAAATAAAAAATCTCGCCGCCTTATATATACGGCTGTAAATAATCTAGAAATTGCTGGAACATCACGTGACACAGGAAAAACACCGTTAATAAATTACGTAATCGGTAATATTAAAACAAAGAAAAATTTTCGAGAAGAAACAAGAATCACTAGAATACACCGGAAAGTCACGTAGACAGCCATTGTGACGTCAGAAAGGCGTGTGGGTTACAAATCTACTGATAAATCCGAAAGAAAAAAGGTCTTTCTTTAAAAACAGCTTTGCAAGTTTGGGCTACAAACAATTCAGATTTACAAATATAATAATCGCGGCAAAACAAACAGATTACAACTATTCTCTCAATGTAAAGTTAATATATTTAAAACTATTCTCTCAATGTAAATTTACTTTTTCGTGACACTAATCATAGCGCTAATATTATGAAGCGTGCCAAGGAAAGAGATTTTGCAAGAGGCCAAACTAGAACGCCGCGATTATCGAAAGCGTTTGAGAGTATAAACAAACTTTTTCTGTTTGCATAGCACCGGGCGCTGAGTTTTGAACTGAACCCTCAATAATTCTTAATATAAGAGTATAAGGTGGAAAGAGCTGCATGCTGTGGCGAGGATTGAAAACCCAACGAGCGTCCTCCTTTCTTCAATTTTCAGAAAGCTCGCTGGAATGACTTTGCCTCCTACTTTGACTCTTACTGTCCCTCTGCAAAGGAATACTCGTCTCTTTCTCTTACCTCTGCTGTTGCTCTCTTTACCTCTCTGGCACTGAATACGGCCAAATCTTCCATTCCTCTCGGCCGGATCAAACGCCATTCTAAAGCCTGGTGGTCTGCTGAGGTGGAAGGTGCGGTTAGTGAAAGACCCGAGGCTTTTGCTGCCGCTCGCAGAAGTGATGAAGATCGCCAGGCTTACATCTCCACTTCTCGACGCGCCTAGTCAGCCATTGCCAAGGCAAAGGCTGAGGCATGGCAGACGACTTGCTCTTCTCTCTCACCTAGGTCTAACCCTAAATCTGTGCACTTTCTCCTTCGCTCTATCACTGGCTCTCCTTCCTCGTCTTTCTTTTCTCCTAACTGTTCTTCTCCCCGGGAATCGGCTTCGGTCTATGCCGCTTACCTGTGATCTCACTTTTCTGTTTCTCAGTCAAAGGCCCTGCGTAGCAGAGCCAAAGGCTACCTCTCTGCGCTCCGCCGAGCCACGTGCCCTGAGGAATTTCACTCGTCCTTCTGCTCTCCTTTCTCTCCCGCGGAACTTCATGCGGCTGCCTCCAACCTCTCCTCGTCCACTGCTACTGGCCGAGACAAAGTTGCCTATCCCATACTAAAGCACCTTCCTCGCTCTGGCATGAATTTTCTTCTTCACATCTTCGATCTTTCCTGGTCTTTACATTCCTTTCCTTCCATCTCGAAGACATCTTCCATTATTTCCATACACAACATGGAAAAACCTCTCGACTCTCCTGCTTCCTTCCGGCCTATCTCTCTCACCTCCTGCGTATCAAAGCTGTTTGAACGCATCATTCTATCTCGTCTACTCTTTTTTCTGGAATCTAATTCCATTCTTTCTCCCCGCCAGGCCGATTTCCGCCCTGGACGGTCTACACTCGATCAAATTCTGTACCTGTTACAGTCCATTTTGGATGGGTTTAACAAACCCAGGCCGGGCTCTCGGACGATCCTGTCTACTATCGATTTCTCTAAAGTTTTTGACTCTGTCTGGCATCCCGCTCTTTTTCACAAACTTATTTCGGCTGGCCTCCCTGCATGCTTTGCTCGTTGGACTCAATCTTTCCTTTCTGATAGGCGCGCTTGTGTGGTTTATCAAAATCACAAAAGTTATTCCTTTAGAGTCTGCCGAAATGTTCCGCAAGGATCCGTTCTTGGCCCTGTACTTTTCTCTCTCTTCATTAATAATCTTCCTGCTTTCATGCCTTCTTCCGTCAGCTGCTCTCTTTACGCTGACGATGTGGCCATTCGGTTCTCCTCCCTCTCGATTCCCATTGCGGTGGAGGCCACACAAGGAGCTCTGTATCGATTGGAGCGCTGGTCTGAGTAGTGGTGTCTTCCTCTCAATCCGAGCAAATGTGAGACCTCCTTCTTTTCAGTGGATCCCCACCAGGCTAACCTCCAGCCCAACCTCCTCTTACACGGCTCCCGCCTCCGTTTTAATCCCACTCCAACTTTTCTTGGGGTCATCTTCGATCGCACTCTTTCCTTTTCTAAGCATGTATCTTCACTGAAGGCCAAGTTTTTCCCACGTCTCAAGGCCTTACGATGTATCTCTGCTTGCTCATGGGGCCCCTCTAAGGAGTCCCTCTCTGTTCTGTACAAATCTTTTCTTCAGCTCCTTCTCACTTACGCTTCACCCGGATGGTTTCCTTTCCTAAGCGCTACCAATTTCACTAAATTGGAACGCCTCCACCGAGCGGCCAGTCGCGCCATCACCGGCTGCCTCTTGTCCCCCCCTATCTTTTTACTACTCATTGAGGCTTCTTTATCTCCCCTACAAGTCATCTTGACTCATTTCATCCTTTTATCTCATGAGCAGGCCCTTTGTCTCCCAACCTCCTTTCCTATTTCAGGATTGGCCAGACTAGGAGTGAAATCAAGACTCTGCAGATCGTCCTGGAGAGCTTTTGCGTCCACTCACCCGCTCATGCTTCCTTCTACTTGTTCTAGGAAGGCTCTTTTAGCTTGCCCTTCCTTTCCTCCTTGGAATTTGTTTTCGTTCACCGTGGAGTCCACCCTTACCTCTCCATGCTCTCGCTCTGATCCCCCTCTCACTCGCCAAGGTGCGGCTCTCGCCCATCTTGACTCTTTCCCCCTTATGATCTGGTACTCTGGACAGACGGCTCTGTTCCTTTTCCTTTTGGCAAGGGCGGCTCCGGCGTTCTTGCCAACTGCTCTCTCTGTGGCACTGAGGCCACTCTTTCCTTTTTGGCAGTTCCAGTATGTTCAAGTTTATCTGCTGAAGCCTGCGCCATTCTACACGCTCTTTGCTGGTCTCGGCAACACCAACAAGTCTGCCATTTTTCTTCTCTTCTCCTCCTGTCTAACTCTCGTTCTGTCCTCGCCACCCTGTCCTCTCCTCCATCTTTCCTCTCATCTCAAACTCTGTGGCAGATCTGGCAGGAGCTGTCTTTGCTCTCCTCTTGTTCTATCAGACTACAATGGGTCCCCGGACACTCGTTTCTCCCAGGGAACGACACAGCTGATAAGCTTGCCAGACGGGGAACACTACTTGCGCCCTCCGCAATCCCTTGTAGTCTCTCTCCTATTATCTCTCGTATCCACTCTTGTCTTTTCTCGGACTGGAGGCGTACTGTCTCTTCGAAGTATTTTGACACACGGGCTCCCTCGACTTCCACTGAGGAACTTGTGCTCCCTCGTCATGCTCGCTGTGTCCTCTCTCGTCTACGCTGCAACGGACACAGCCTTCTTTTAGGTTCTTATCTTTCTAAGATTGGCAGAATCGTGAATCATTCCTGCAGCGCCTGCGGACACTTGTCCCAGGACATCTCTCATCTCATTCTGCACTGTCCAGCTACGGACTCTTTGCGCCGCTCACTCTTTGGCGACTCTCTGTCTCTTTAGGATCTCTGGTCCAGACTCTGGGGAGTTGCCCGAATTCTGGGGATCCATGGTGTTCCGCCATGCCCCCATCCCTCGGAAGGGGTCGGGTAAGCAACAACAACAACAGAATTGAAAACCGCTTGTTGTCATAGTGCACATTGTTAATTTTCTAAAAGGTGTTGACCAATGGCAAAGTCACAGTCCGGTTTGGTGTCGTTTCGTTTGCGCAATCTGTGTGGTTGAGATTTTTTCAACACCTAACTTTTTTAGGTGCTGAGCATATTCCCAAAAGCATGCATGGCATTGCATCAACTCAATTAGGATCTTGTCATCAACACACTTTTCAAATGTCTATGGAGGCGTTCAACTAAACTGTTTGGTTGTGGGTGATAGGCGCACGTGCGGTGAAAGCGAACGCCGAGAAGCTGAACCAGTGTGTACCACAAGTGGGCTGTAAACTGGAGATCGTGATCTGTAGAGATGCAGCGGAACATCAAATCTAGCAACCCAGTTAAACAGCAAAGCCATTGCACATGCTTTCACAGTGACATCCGGTATGAGTATTGCTTCTGACCACTGCGTAAACCTGTCAACCATGGTCAAGAGGTAGCAGTGACATTGCGATAGGGAAAGAGGGCCGACGATATTAATATTGGCGAAACTTTGGCAACCAATTTAGCGTTTCAGTTATAACTAGCTGCTTTAACTGACAGTTCTCTATTCAATGCTAACGCTAGAAAATGCGAACACTCGCAACACCCAAACGTTTGTTTAGTGACACAAAATTTCAAAATAGCCTTGAATAAACCTTCAAAGAAGGAATTTGTTGCACTCTTTTGAAGCAATGAGGTACATCCTAAAAGTTTTTGTTTGGCTTATGTCAGGAGTTATTGTCAGAACATAGCAGAAAACAGAAAGCATTGCTGCTAATAATAGGCAAGACTACCAAAAATGTGGGTTTCGTTCAATGGCAGTGGACAGACAAATTGCTTTGGCAACACAACACAAGTAGTTTGTTTTTGATAGATGGTTCATTTTTTGATAGACGAGTAAAAACAAAATTACGCCTTTTTTTCATTACTGTACATATATTTTTTAGCTTGGCAAAAATTGAAGAGCAAATAATAACAGAGAAAATATATATTTTGACGTTATTTTAAAATATAAACTAGATAAAGATGGGATGTCAGGTTTTCTTGCCATCTAATTTGCATATACCTTCAGAAATATTTATTATTTATCAAAAATCTGGTTAAAATTACAACCAATTTTTTCAAGATAAAATATCGTTAGCCTTTGCTGAAAAACATTACAGTTTTGCACCTAAAGGAAAATAGAATGATTAGCTCAAAAATGATCACCTACGTTATATTATGCAATTCACAAATCTATTTCAACATGTCAATAATCCGCCAACGGTTTTGATCTTATCGGGTTTCATCACCCGAGTGGAAAAAACACAAAATAATAAAAGTGCATAACGCAACATATTTGCCATTGTGTGCAAACAAATGATTCAAAACAAAATAATATCGCAATACTTATATCAAGGGATCTCATTTAAAGGCACACACAAAAGATATGGACATAAAGTGCAACCGTAAGCTCTAATAGGCATAATAAATTCTTAATAATAATCTCACACCTTTGCTCCTCCATTTTTGTGGAACAAGCGACATATTTTTAAAAATTATAACTTAAGGTTCTGCTAACTTCAGCTGTTCGACTGCAGACCTTGACCCAGGCAGGTCGTTCGGACGTTTACTGAAAAGAAATTTTGGAAACCGTTTAAAATTATGTTAGAAGTAAGAGGGGCAAGCATTTTGGTTTACCTGATCGTCTTATTATTGTATTTTAATTTTATTTGCATACTGTAAAAATGAATTTTATTTTGACACAGAGATTGCTGCTGGGATTACCACGAGCAATGTGCAACAGGAAAATATCCTAAACAGAAGGACGACAGGTTGGGTAAGAATAAAACTATGGAGTTGAGCATTTTAATAAGCATATACGGTCTGATAGATTAACTTATTTGCCATGAAAAAATGCACTAGTTGTGTCACTTAATAAGGTAACTCAGAACAAAATCGCATTTGATTGTGCAACGCAGAAATCAGAAAAAAAGCATGGAAACCACGGCTTCCTCTTTCTGCTTGCGCCAGCTCAAAATTCACCAAATCTGAAGAGAAGCGCAATAGTCCCACTCCCTAAACAGATCAAACCTATGAGAGCCTCCAAACCTATAAAATTCTTAAAATACTTATCCTCGCCCTGGTCAAGTCGGTTTTTGATCTACTACACCCTAGGGAGTAGGCTGGGTTCCGACGCGGAAGTCAATTAAGATCAAGTTATTCTGCTGACGCAGGTCGTGGATGATAGCTTCTTGCCCAAAAAGAAGGCTGTAGCCGTATTGGTTGCCCTTACAGCTGCCTGTGACACCACATGGCGCTGGGGTCTCAGTCGTAAGTTACCATGACTCCTGCCAGACACGCACTTAGTTCTTGAAGCTAATGAATAGTGGGAATTTCACTTGTACCACTGGTGACAGCCAGCAAGCAGGCTAAGACACCTTAAGAAAGGCATTCCACAAGGATCAATCTTAGATTCCTTCTTGTTTAACAGCTTTATTTATGACTTGCCTGCATTTATGTCCATCAAATCTGCTATGCTGATGTCTTGGTGTTGATGCGCTGTGCCGGAAATTGGCAGGCACTCATGAAGATTCCAAGCCACAACATGACTACAATATCAATTTGGAATATTAATAGATGGTAACTAACTGATCCAGTGTCCTACACAGATTTGACACTAAAACAATTTTAACACGAGACATACTCAAGATTGTCTGCACAAATCCCATGTTGAGAGCGATCGTCGTCATGGACTTCACTACGGTTTTTCTAAACAACAATCACGCTGAGATTTTGACTTACAAATACCTACACAATAAATTGAAACAACTATACGAAACTTGTTTTCATTTATAAGTACATACCAATTGCTTTAGCACAGAAGCCAATCCAGCTAATGAAGTAAGCCTACTCACCTGTTCATCGCCAGATTAGAAAAAAAATGATGTCATGCAAATTGCCATGACGAGAGCTACTTATTTACAAACACAATAGCACACAGGAAAAAGAGCGCGCAAAGCCAAGCAATTGTAATAAAGATTAATGTATCAGCTTTGTGGTATGAAGATCGGGTCAAATAAACAAAACTACGTATGCTATAAGGTAACAATTGGCGTATCTCCAGAGGTGAAGGTTGAAGCTCAGTAAAATAAAATCGATATTGGCAGCCTTTTACTTAAATAACAAAGAGGCCAAACGTGAGTTTAAAGTTAATATCAACAGTGACTCTCCACCTCAAACTATCTTGGTGTAAAGTTGGACAGGACTCACGTTTGGCTGACACCTCGCGACATTGCGGGAAAAACTGGCAGTGTGAGTCGCACTGCAGGGGCGACTCGAGGTCTTTGATTGGGGAGCTGATGCCAAAACCTTGCACACAGCTGCCCTCTTCTTAGTCCATTCCACAGCTAGTACTGTGCCAAAGTCTGGTGTCGTAGCAAACATACCCGTCGACAATGTAATTGATGACGCATTGCGCATTGTCACTGTTTACTTGTGTTCTACACCAATGGAAAATACAGGGTAAGCCAAAAGTAGGTGGGCAGCATTTGGAATAGGTTTATCTCAAAAGTAGGGGAACAGCAATTGGAATAGGTTTATGTATCAGTTATATTAACGTAATTGTTTATTATAGCTATGTTACAATTATGCTATTTGTGGTATATAATTACAATTTTATAACTAAATTTGTTTTAATTATATGAATTACATAAGAGATGCATTTCAAGAAATTAATGCTCAAAGTGGCTTGTGCAAAAAAGTTTGTTGAAGAGTAAGAGGCAGACTTCAAAGTTGTGTAAATCAAGAAGGAAAACAGTTTCAGCATTTGCGTTAGTAAACAACATTAAATTTTCATTAATATAAATGTTTTATTACATCTAGTTGTACGTAAACGTGATCTCTAAATAAATGTTTTTTTACTGTCCATCTACTTTTGGCTCACCCTGTATAACTATTTTTGCTGGCGTTCAGTCTACTTGGCCACTTAGAAGTTACTATCTTCCTGAAAATTGAAGCATGCCCGACGCTAACCACTTACTGTAAGGCAAGATAATCTGACCAACTGATGTATGAAAAGAGAGGTTGAGATTTAGACGTTCAATTGTGCCCGCTAAACGGAAATTGCTGAATACCTTGCATACTCTTGATATCCACACGGCCGCTTGGTAAGACTTTTGATAGAGCTTAGAATTCTCGGAAAGCTCATCCGAGCTCTGATTCCAAGAGCTGGTCCTAAGCCCTTGGGATTGAACCTGCCCAGATTTGCCGAAGCAAGACTCAGCAAAGTGCTTTCAACAGTGGTGTTGGACGGCTTTTATCTTGTATGCACAAATGGGGCCTTGCTCTTTGACCGACTTGCGTGTGTGACGTGATTAAACTAATGGCATATTGCATAACTTTTACGTGTTAAATACCTCTGTAGCAACCTCAGCAACAAACCACAAGCAGAAAGTCAACACCAACACACCTTGGTTTATATGTGGAACGTCATATACGTTCAGTACCTATCATGATAGAAGTGACTAGTCTCCATGCAGAGTGCACTCATTTCAACCCGAACTATAGTTAGATGTCTGCCGTTGCGCTACGATGGTGACCTACACATCAAACACGAGCGGGAATAAAAGGTCTGACAGTTTTAGAAGAAGTTACAAGAGACTGGCTCAAGAATATCAATGCCAGTTTGTAATCTGCACACAGTCTGGTGTGGTAAAAGAAAAAACACTTGGCTACTGTATGGTAGATATATTTCCAAACGACGACGACACTTCTCAAATGTTTGGTAAAATGTCAAAATGTGAAGATGTCTAAGCTACTTTTCTCGATCATGACAAATCAAATCGAAAAATCTATTGAAAAAAATTGTGGTGGAACGTTTGTAAGAGTATTGCGTTGGCGTTTGATAGTTATTAGCTGAACAAACTGTAAACTCTTGTTTTTGCACGTACGCAGTACGTTGTTCGAAAACGGATGTCATTAGGTTAAGTGGGTTGCCGAAATGCGTAAAAAAATGTTGCTGGTAGGTCCTGTTATGAGCAGAGTAAAGCGGGTAAGTAGAATTTATGAAACATGCCCAAAAGCAAAATTCTAAAATGTGATGTAAGGTGTGATATATAGTTTGTGAAATAGAACAAAAATCTGCATCAATTTATACCGTAGTATACTTGCCACTTATTATGAGCCAGTTCATCTGTGCGTTATTATCAGTTAGGGAATGGTAAATTTCACACTCTTAAAGTCTACAGACGACAACTGACTAAATACTTAAAACATTTAGATTGACAATACTCCGATTCGCACTTTTAAGAAAACGATGAGCGCCACAAACAGCTTGCACACTTGTCTTTGCAAGAAGCGCCCGGAAAAAGCCAAGTCGCAACATACGACAGTCCTTTACTAGTGCTCGTAAACAGGCAAAGTACGGCAACGAGGACTAAGTTTCCCGCATTGCCATTACCATCGGCTGAGAAAAGTGCACATGTATCATCGCATGATCCCCCGTAGAAAAGAACATCCTGCGGACGTAATTATCAATCGATGTGATTTTGAATTATTTGACCATTTTTTAAAAAAAAACTAAAAACGCAGTCTCATTAGAGGGGTTTGCAGTTTCTTTTCTAATAGATCCACTTGTTTTGCTTTGTTTTGTACATGCATTGTTAATTCTCATGACGTGCCGCTGCTTCAACCGTATTGGGCTGACTAGTCCACATGGCGTTGGTACGTTTGAAGGTACAGCAGCTTTCTAGGTCCTGTGAACACTTACGCTAGAGCATCAAGTTCCTCAATTCTATGAGCAGTAATGGGCTATTAAAAAGAGAGCGAGAGTAAAAAATTTATGCGGGTCCAACTTTCTGAGCTTTATCTAAACCTTCCACATCTATAATGGATTTATCATGTGCTCATAATCTTCATGATAAAGACTGGTAAATTCTTGACAGCTTAACCGGAAATTTAATCAAAGAACAGTCATTAAGCTCCAACAATAAAAAGCCAAAATATAAAAAGTAGATATACTTCTATAACTGTTTTTTCTCGTCAATTATTTCAAAACAAAACATGTCTAAACCAAGTAACTCAAAATGGACAAAAGTTTTTATACCAGTGGATGAACTACAAAGTTTCATTGGTGATTCGTGCACATTTAAAATGGAGGAGTTGCAAAACCTATGGAGCCTTCTTTTGATATTTTAGTTTGTTGATAATTTAATATATCGCCAAGTTAGAGTGAATAGCAAAATGGACTGCAACGTGAAAGACTTGGGTTCGATTCTCGGAGTCGGCGACATCTGACACTTTTTTTCCAGTGACTCGCAACCACTACAATAATTCCACGAAAGTGGCGGTATGCTAGGCACCAAACACGCAGATGGGATTACTGCTATAACCTAGTCCATTGAAAGATTTGTTAATAGAAGTGCTGAGTTGTTGTAGCAATTTTGCCACAACTCACTACTGTTTAGATCTTGATATTTTGTGCTTGCGGCTGCTCTTTATGGTTACGATTTAAGCTTAAGACACTGTTGTACTTCTATCCAGCATCTTATTTTTTAATAAAATGGGAAATGTAAAAAGACTATGCTGCGCCCCCATCAGTGACCATGGCGTAAATTAAAAATATTGGTGGAGTCGGCTGCGGCTTTACGTAAGAAGCAGTTATGCTTCAAGTCCCTGTCTTCGTCTTATTCACCTTGTTCCCTGCATAGACCTAGCCATTAGATGTGCAGCCAAGGAGAAACTAGGGTTAAGCTGCCTCTTTGCTCCTTATTGGTAACCTAGCATGATGTACAGAACAATAAAAAATTGCACAAAAATTTGCTGGGGGTTATTTAGTTGGGCTTCGTCAAGAAGTTGGACGCAAAAGCTCCATATACCTTCAATAGTTTTCGAGCTGATGTTATCGTTCTCCGACCCCTTCCTCGGAATGGGAGCTTGTCCAAAAACCATGGAACCCAAGAAGCCGGGCAATTCCTGAAGACCTCGTCCAGAAGCCGTATAGAGAAAAGGAATGACCACAAAGCAAGAGGCGCAAAAACTTCGTAGCTGGACAGGACAGAATGAAATGAGACGTTATTCAATTGATTGCATAATTACATAATTCAATTGATGCATAACAGACCCTCAATTTTACCGATTTTAAAGCGATAGAAGTTTGACAAAAGGCTGTGTTTGTTGCAAAGAAGACATGACAGAAGACGGCAAGCGTTACGAGGAAGCGCAACTTCTTTAGTGTATACCGAAGGCATCTGTGGGTCGAAGAGTTTTGATGATGAAGTCGCCTCCAGTCCAAGTAAAAAGATGAGCGGATACAAAAGGTAAAAAAATGTAGACTACAAGGGATGTCTGCAGCAGCGCATCTCGTCTGGTCAGTGCATTGCAGTGATGTAGATCCTAAGACCGTTTTTTCAAGGTCTTGGTCTTGGTCTTGGGTTTCATGGTCTTAGTCTAAACCCTCAAAGGTCTTGTGGTCTGGAAAATATTTTGGTCTTCAGATCAAATGGCCTTATTTCTAATCGTGTCAATTTCTATAGTGATTGTGTTAAATCATTCCAGACTACACGAAAAAAGTTTTCAAAAAATTTACGATGATCAAAATAAAGACGTAGTGTTAACCAGCAGCAAACGCAAGATTTTGTTCCGCGTTCAAAAAGAACGGCTGTTAGCAGACCGTGCGACGGCAAAATATAAAAGTAGAAAACAAGTTCTTTTGAGTGACATTGTCGAGACAATAGACAAAAAAGATAAAAGCTTCTTGGCAACTCGCAGGTGACTGTGCCGCAGGATGTTGAAAGTTTTTTTTCGCGTGAGATCGAGAGAAGAACATTGGTTTTCGCTTATACGGTTTCGACTATTGAGACGTTCGACCATATCTGGGCAAATCAAACGGCTTTTACAAGATGTGAAATAGAATCAATAAAACAAAATCAAAGAACAAACTTTTTTTCACAACGATTGAGGTCCCGGTTTGTAACTTAGGAGCTCCAAGCTAAACCAAAAAATCGACGATTTGAAGGTGCGCGCTATCACAATAAAATAAGAGGTTTGGGAAAAAACAAAGAAGCGCCTTACTTTTAATCAATTAAACGTTATTAGTTATTAGGCCTACCATATTTTCGTTGCCCAAAAAGAGGACAAGTTTCGTCAGCAAGTAAAATACAAGTAGGATAAGACCATCCCCTAGGCTACATTCAGCAAACGTTACGGCAAAAAAATAGACAATAAAACAAGACAAATTTATTTGTCAGATTCAGCCCACGAATATTTTGCGGTTTCCCCAACTTGTTTCTATAAGGAAGGATCAGCTTTAACGTGATCATAAAATTGAAAATCGCTACGTCCTTTTTTGAAACAAGGATGCTTCTGCCGTAGTTCATAAGAAAACACTTTTTCTCTTTGGCATTATTGTTTAGCTTCATTTAGCTTTCCAAATTTTACTTTATAATAATTATATTAATCTAAATGGTAAAAAAGAGGACATTAGGCTACTTTTTAGTGTCCTCGGAGGACCATTCATTTTTTTTAAAAAAAGAGGACAAATCCTCTTAAAAGAGGACGTATGGTAGCCCTATTAGTTTTAGATTAGTTAATTATAGATTTGCAAGCGTTAGCGTCAGCGCTGGGGGAATGAGTTGTCGGCAACTCAGAAGCACACTTTCTGCTACAATGTTAATTGTTGTCCATACTGATATTTTTGAAGTGCATAAAAGGTAAAGTTCAAACCGATTTTATCCCAAATTCTTTTTGCTTGATTGTTCAGTTTAATTTTTTTGCTGTGGTGATTGGTGATGATTTGTTTCTATGCTCAATAGAAAAATATGCTGCATTGATGTTAAGCTGATCTGACATGGCAATGCGAATTTGACCAAACTGTTAAGAGTAAGAGTGCAGTAGTTCGGTTTGCAGTTAATATCAAGACTGATTTCTCGCGGAAGCAGATAGTAAATTCAATACAGTTTGTTTAAGGAAATTAAACTATGTACAATTATTTTCACCGATAAAAGAAGTAAAATTCTTTGCGCCAAAGTGTACTGCATGAAAAATTTTTAATATTTGTTTAAAACAGAAACCGACTACATGATAAAAATTTGATAACCTAGACATTGCTCTTTGCTTGAGTAAATTATTTGTTGTAAAGAAATAGGCTTCCAAATTGCAAGATGTGATGTCAACGTGATTTGAACGTTATTGGATGCATTTTACGTAAATTTAGGTTTTACTAAACAGACTACAACATGTTTAGTTATGTGCATCTGTAGTTTGCAACGAGCTGTCCACTTTGTATACGTAATAATCTGGCAACCGCTAACCCTACATATAAAAATATCTTTGATTTTTAGCTTATGTGATATTATCATCTTGGTTCTTGTTCATAAGTGGTCTTGGTCTGCACTGAGCGGTCTTGGTCTTGGTATACATGGTCTTAACCTTGAAAAAAAGCGAGGTCTTGCTGCTTGTGGTCTTCACTACATCACTGGTTTATTGGCCCTGTTATTACGAAGATAAAATGAATAACCGGGGCCTTATTGTGGGGTGATAGAAAAGGAGAAGGTGAAGCTGGAGGGTTTTGCCAGTTAGGCCCAAAAGTGTAAGAAAGAAAAAGCAGAGGGAAGAAAATAGTTGGCAAGGACAGAGCGAGAGTAGTAGAAGAAAAGTTGATTTGGGCATACCCCGCGTGCTCCTGGCTCAAAACTCGCTTGGTTGACGATCCATGATTTATTGACGTAACCCTAAAACATATAACAATAAACAATGTGCTCACGCGAATGAATCTAAACACTAATTAACAAACTAACTACTTACAAAAGTGACGAGCCGAAGTAGAGCCAGAAATGCAATAATTGTAGATAGCATAACACTCGGCCAAAGTTACAAATACAATCATTAGCTACTCAAGTCTAGATTAAATAGACTGTCGTTAGTTCCAATACAAACTTTAGTCAATAAAACAAATAATTTTTAGCGAGTACCCAGTTTCCCAACAATAAAACTACTAGTGAGCTAGTGTAATTCCAAAGACATTGAAGTTGATTGCAGTGTCACGTTTGAAAGCAAAGCGAAGCAGAGCGACATGCGCTGAGGAAACTACGCAAACCGGGATTGATTACGCAATTACGAATTGCAGGCAAGCATGCTAAATCAGTAAAGAAAAATGTAACAAAAGAGTGCGAGTAGACTAAATCAGAAGTGATAAACTTGTTGGTACCCTTGAGACAAGCGGAAAGCTTGCAAAGTGGCGCAGGCTTCAGTAGAAAAATTTAAACACTCTGGGCTTGCCGAATTAGTAAGGGTAAACACAGGCTGGCAAGGACGCCAAAGCTTCTATTGCAAAAAGGAAAAAAGCTCGTGTACAGTTTTGAATTTAAATTCACTTCTGTCACAAAGGTACCGTAATAAGTAAACATAAAGAAAGTTATTTTTTAACTATCAACAGGCTTTCCGTCTCTGCAATTTATATCTACTATTATTCATATCTGCAATATACGAGTAATTGCCACCAAACAATTTTTATTGGATGCGCTCCGCTGTTTGATGTTACAAAGCAACGGCATAATTTTGTCAAGCCTTGCTTCCGCAGCAGGGTAACCTGCAACGTTTGCTCGCATTAAGGTAACGTTTATAGACGAGACTTTAGAATTAGGATTTGTTTAACAATATCTGCGAGGGCGATGCCCTGCATGAGATACAAAGCTAATTATTAAAAATTTGTATAGAGAAACTTTAAAATATAATAGCAACTTAAAAGACCTTACAAGACTGCTTTTCTTGATTATGTTATTTTAATATAGCTTTGAAAGAAACTATTTTAGCCATAAGCTTTTTGTGACGCTCTCTCCAATGGCGGTATTGCGGGAAGAGCTAGAGCGAGTAAGTTGTTTTTTCTCATTAATTTGGAGAGTAGGTAATCAAGACAAGTCAGTAATAGCGCTAGCATGGTAATGTACCCCAAAAGAAGAGATTTCGCAATAGCGAAATACTGAAGCAAGCCCAGCAAGAGGCCGAATTAGAACAAACTTTTTCTGTCTGCATAACACCGGGTGTTGAGTCTTAATATAAACGGCCTCTAATGGATTAAGGTAGAAAGAGCTGCGTGCTCTGGCGAGGATTGAAAACCGCTTGTCATAGTTTAATGCACATTGTTAATTTTCTAAAAGATGCTGACCAAAGGAATCCGATTTAATGTCATTTCGTTTGCACGTTTTGTCTGGTTGAGATCGGCAAGGACGAGTCAATTATTGTCTTACATTGCAGAACGTCTTGCTTGATGCGATCCTGTAGTCGTTGAGATGTTCGCTCTACGTATCGACTATCACAGTGGCACTTGTATTCAAACATGGCAGAGCTTTTCTCAGTGAAAAGCTCTAGTTCTTCCCTTCTTGACGCGATACCGCTACTGATGAGAACGTCACGGAAAGCTTAAGGCTAAATAAGTTTCTTTCAAAGCTATATTAAAATTCTGTGTCACCAACAAGATTTTTGTAAGCTATTATAACTGAATTTTTGTTTTTTCTCGTAATTTAAGTTTGATGTTGTCTAAGGTGTTACACCGCTTATGACATCAGTCGTTATTTACAGAATTTGAAGTCAAATATTATGCAATATTTTGGCGTTAATTAGATAGATAAAAATCAAACATTTGATTTCAAATACTGTCTACCCGAAGTAAGGAATTATTTATAGCATATGCTGCACATTTTTATGACTGATTTCAAATGTGATGTTTCAAAACTTATAAGCCTTTACATTCGTAGTATTTTTATTGATAATATAATACGTTATACGCAAAATATACAATTTGTGGTCATTATATTGCACAAGACTATAATTGTTGGCCTACTGATGAGTACTGAAAATTGTTTAAGATATTTAAATTCAAACTTTCAAATGCCAGGACCACCTCTAAAGATTACGTAATATCAAGAAGTAAATCGTTTTTCTTTATCCTGAGTGGAATAAATTTACCAACACAGAAAATTTATGACGAGCTTTAGATAAAATTATATTGGACTAGACTGCTCTGCCGGCGTCGCCAGCGAGACCCTATTACCAATATTGGAGTTGAAGTATGAGTTCAGCCTGTTGCGCCGGCTTCTCTCAATGGTAAATGCGTTTTTGTTATAGCAAATTTTCCTTACAAAATCAAAAGTGTCTTTTCTAAAGGCAATCGATTAAACAAAGCATTTTAGGGGTTTGCACGGAGCTGCCATACTTTTTGATCAAATTTTCTGAAGTCCCTGAAAACGACTTGTTTAAACTATTTGCAGCACAAGCGTACTTTAAAACTGGACTTATTTACAACTAAAACAGCCAACAATTTTACAAACGTTGGGCGTTCATTGCGTGAATTGAATTCACGAAATGGGAAACGAAATTCAAAGTTGTAGGAAAATGCCAAAGTGATTTACACGTATTTTCAAAAACGAGTTATTAAAAATTAGGCCCACTACTTACGATATTTTGGTAACTGTTAGCCTATTTGTATAGTCTAAGAATAATGGTTCAGCTGGCTTCACTCAATTGGTAGTTATGAGAACAGTAATGAAAAGATAATGTTTTTTTGCATAGTCAATTCTTGTTCCAAAAGTAATGATGCCAGTTTTCTCGAAGAAAATTGAGTAGAAAAACCTTTATGGTTTTTGTAGTCCCAAGCAATGCTTTGTTCGCCCTGTTTCCAGCATAGGTGAACTTTGGAACTGCACTTGCACACAATTAAAATAGCTTACAATTTTTCAAATTTTAATTTTTTCATTTCACCTCTTGCATGGAAGCCTGAATTTAGTAGTGGGAGGAAACCAAAGTGATTGCTGAGTATTTTTAGGTATATTATGTAAATATTTGACATACTACTTAAAACTGTGTGTAATTGCTGGCCAATTTGTGTGATATAAAACGTCTGGCTGCACGTATATCGCTTGGTTCTGGCATAATCGCAGCTAGGGAAAAGAATGAAAACGCTAAGTCAAGCTACTACTAAAGATACATGTTATATACTATCGGAATCGCCTTAAAACAACCTTTCATTTGGTAAAACAATTTTGAAGATCAGTTGAGAAATCAGGTCACAAATCAGTTTTTAATAAACTGATTTTGTAAAAATGTTGCAATTTTTGAAAAAAATCACCATATTATGATCTCTGACAGCGAAAGACTATAGTAATCGCATCAGACAGCATTATGACATCATAGAGCGAGTTGTAAGTGTGCGAGAGAAAACGAGAAGCATGCTTAGAAAACTTAAAATGATTAAATAAAGGCTTAGTTGTTGCATTGTCAAACGAGCTTGAATTGTTGTAGAGTTGCTTTTATTCCAAGCACCTTATTAATATGTTTTGACAACGCGTTTAATCGCGTTTCTATGACGAGTATTTTTTGAGAAAATACAGCTAACAAATTGTGCAATCATGCGTTGATGTGGTGTCATGTTAGACCCCACAGGAATGAAATCTTTCGTAAGGTGATCAGTTCGGTGCTAGCTTTCGTTTGAGCACAAAACGATTTTGCTCTGTCAAGAAATGTAAATGAAAAAATGATCTTTGATTACGACGTCATGGTGATGTCGTGAATTTCCTATGACTTTCGCCCCGAGACGTTGATCAATCGTGCCAAGTTTGATGTTTGTACACTCAGTAGTTTTGGAATAATTAAAGTGCACGTACGTTTATACGTACGTAGTACGTTCAGACAGAATTACGTATTATATATTAGATTATTGATGATTTATCAGTCGCTGTGTGATAGAAACGTATCTCTTTTTGCCTAAATTTTTGCCAAATTTTGTTCGAGTATTCATGGTATTAAGGCAGATTGTTGAAAGATCTTCTGTGGCATAATCACACAAACATACATACATATTTTTTAAAACTGCATACAAGATTATAAATAACTCGAAGATATTATCACATTCTTTATGTTTTTATAATTAAATCTTACAAACACACAGAAATCTTTGTAGATCTTTCTCTAAAAACACTTAAGCTTATATATCAATATATATATAGATTCTGGCTTGACAATATCCATTCTGCCTTGACAAAACCAATGGGAAAAGCGCCCAAATCACTTGGAAAATTGTCACACAAACCACCCCTTACCAACCAGAGGCAAGGGCTTGCATGCTGTGTCTCACAGAAAAGTGCGCTATTCTCCAAGCGTATCCTGCTACGTCATTGAACAAGAGAACCGAACTGATGGGAAAATGCCGCCACACCAACAAATTTAAATTAAAAGATTTTTTGTAGTACCAACACTATTTTCGATCCCGTTCTCCTTTAGAGCTTTGAGTTTGGCAATCTACCTTCGCCAAAAGTCTTATCACCCAGTACCACCGACGGCTTTCCTAACTTTTGAGACGAGTTGCATTAGTTGCTGAATTTTCAAATGTATTGCACATATTGGTTAATTTTTACATTTTTATGGCGGTTTTTATAGCGTTTTATAGTGTTTTATATGTATTTTGCAGACGCACCACCTGATGAGCCTCTAGGCGAAACAGACTGCTGTGGTTTTAATGTTTTTAATGTCTATTCTGTAGCTGTACAAATACAAATATATATAGACATATAGCCAAAGTCGTTTTTGTCCGCGCCATTTTGGACGAAGATGTATTGAGTTCTAATTAGCTTAACCATTGTTTTGAATATTAGTGCTTCTAAAAAAATATTTCTGCAAAAATACGTTTAAAAGTTTGCTAAAGAAACTGAAAAAAGAGAATAACAATTAGATGAAAAGTTAAATATAGCAGGCATTTCTCGTTTGTCGATTGTAACGATATTTCAACCAGATCAAGTCGTTCTTTCGACAAATCTATTCTTCAAAATTATCGTTTCGATTCCCTTAGTTACCGGGTAGCTTCTTCAGAATACGGCAGATGTTACCGACTTGATCTGGTTGCAATAGATGAAAAGTGTTAGATACGAGAAAATTTTTTTATGGATCAATAAAACTGAAAAATTTACCTTATTTTTATATTTTGATCTGTCAAACCAATGCAATAAACAGTAATTTACTGAATATAAAAAGCTAACATTTACAAAACTAGCAAAAAAGAGCACCTAAGTCTTTCGTCCCCTTTTGGAGACTCCATCAGGGCAATATAAATCTGAAATTTTGAAAGTAAATTTAAGTATCACAGAACTGAACTCTTATAGCAAGAGTAGTATCGTTTTAATGCTGCACGTCTCTATGAAACACGTGCAGAAGCGACTTTGCTTCATGTTAATAACGGAGTTTTATAACTAAGAATGGCTTGGGCGAATACGGAAAACAAGCAAGAAAAGTTTCCCAAACTTTATTACTTGATATTGATTTGCCGGATCACCAGAAGAATTATCTCATCCCAAGCCAATCTGGGGTGACGATTCTTCAGGTGGGTATTAATTTGTTTAATTTTCTTGGGATGTTGATTCTTTTGGTGGAAAAGTTTAGGGTGACGATTTTTCAGGTGGAAACTCATGGGTGATAATTCTTCAGGTAATCCGATTTGCCTACTACAAAGAATTATTCAATTTTTGAAAGCAGAGAATTAGACAAATTTATTATTTTTTTGGCAGTTAAGTAACAAAACCTCTTCTTACCTAAAACCTATACAGATAAGCATGCTACACTGCTTTACTCATACCAAAAAAGAATGAAAATTTTTGGAAATTTTTTGAAAATAATCTAAATATTTGATCACTAAACAGTATATGCATTAATAAATCATAGCCTTTGACCGGGATGCTTCTTCAAAATTTGTGTCAAATGTAAAAAACAAGATTGATTGTCTACATTATCATCAGAAAAATTTAAACAAAGTTCTGAGATTTTTGGACATACGAGAAAAGATCAAAAAAATCTCGTAAAAAATTACATGGGGATAAATTGATAATTATATTCAAAGATCAGCTTATATAATGTAATTAGTAGGGCAAGTTTTTACCAACCTAAAAACTAAAAAAAGTGTTTTAAAAATTCAAAAAATTGACTTTGTTGATCTTACAAAATTTTGACTGAATAAATAAATAATGTTTCTTGAGTTTTTGTGTTAAAACGATCATTTAATTAATGAATCTACAAATATTCAACAAAACTTGCAATATGTACGCTTTTTGTAAGTAGCCAACTCTGCAATTACTAGTTGAAAGAATTGAAATCTAAAATCATGTACTGTTTTACATTTTCGACCTCAATATTTCTGTCCTTCACTAACAGTTTTGGCAGCATGGAATAACTTCTTTCTACGGGAGCCGTTGTGGGCTGAAAATGTTAAAGTAAATTGTTAACATGTAGCGAAATGTTTGGTTTTTCCATGTTCATTATTACGAATGTTCGAAACAAAAATATTTTGAAAACATATTGATATTTCGTTTCGAAGCAAAATTGCTTTGTTTTGGTTTCGTTTTGTTTCGAACTTCAAGCAATTTCGTCTCGTTATGCGCTCGAAACCAAATCGTGAAAGATTGGACTTATCTCGTGTGATGAACATGCTTTACACGCGAGCCGCATGGAACCCACCGAGCAGCCATTTACCATCGTCACATGAATTTTCGAAGAAGGGCAATGACACCGATGAGTGACGATGAAAAATTTTCGAAATATTTTGACACCAAATTTCATTTCGTTTCGAACTCTTTTTTTTCTATAGTAAAATTTCATTTTGTCCCGTAAAACTCGTTTCCAACACCCCTATTCGTTATTTTTAAGATATCATTGTTTGGATTCTTTTATGATTGCAAAGGTTAATGCGGCAAGTGTCTTCTCTGAAGTGAAGTTCTTGGATTGCTTGCACCGCTTCTTTGATGGTACACTTGGCACTTTCCATTGTTTCTATAAACTTAGCTAGACGCTCATATTGCTCTTCGATTTTGAGAAGTTGAGTAGCTAAACCAGCTGTTTGAAAGCTGACTTTTGCTTGAGTGACTATAATACCAGACCCTTCAAAGCTTCTCACAATCGATTTTACTTCAGATAAATTCTTTGCATAACATAAAGCAGCATCTAACCAGCTTCCCCATCTCGTAACAACAGGCTGATGCGGGCAACCAATAGTAACGAATTTGACTGGCGTGAGGTGTTCCTGTGCTTTCAACTAGAGTATTTTATTGTTATATGTCAGATAGAATGATCTCATCAACAACCAGAAAATTTTGTTTGTCATGCCAGCCTTTCTTATCTGCTGTAACTCATCTTTGCTTAGCATTGTTTTTCTACAAGTAGTTTCAGATGGCAAACTGTGATAAAGGTCGTGAAATAGGTTATTCATATTCTTATTATTTAGCTTTTACAAAGGAATATCAGCATACAAAAATGCTTTGGTTACCTTTTCCACACAATCGGTGTTACTGCTCTTTGGAAATGTTTGCGAATGTATGGGATTAGTATTTTAGATTTACTGTCCAACGCTTGTTGGTCATTGAACGTATTTCAATTAATTTCAACACGAAAGTGTTTGTTGCCAGAAATCGTAAAGCTTCACGAATTGCAATATACATAATTCGTTGTGGGGACTTTACATAAATTCTTCGGGGAAGTTTGGAACTACGAATTAAATTTGAGTAGCTTTACTTTTAGCATCATTTAGAAATCTAAATTACAAACTAAACCAGAATCTGAATAAATATGTCATGTCACTCTCTTGACAGTTGATTCCACAGTAGAATAGAAAAGTACTATCTGTTAGTAAGCTTGCACACTGCACCTGCGTAACTATTCGCCCTTTCTTGATCATTACAGATAACAAAATAATAGTAAAACTAGCATTATAGAGGCCTCTTTGCTATACTGCAAACGTTTTTATGTGACAAATGCACATGTCCCTGGGTTAGTGGAGGATGAAACCCTTTTTTTTGTGACAGAAATCACAAGTGTTTCAATCAAATCACTTCGTTCTTTCGACAAATTTATTATTCAAATTTAACGTTTCGCTCCTCTTAGTTACCGGGGAGCTTCTTCAGAACACGGTAGATGTTAATAATGTAACATACAAACTGTACAACATAAAAATATAAAGACTACCTGTATTACTAAATACTAAAAATTATGTATCAACAGGGCAGGCAATCACGTAATAACAAAAACATTGTTACATCACAGATACAGGAGTGGCCAGATGAAAAGTGTTGTGAGAAACATAAAACATTATTTATTGGAGACAAACACACTATAAACAGTCGGAAAATTTGCACCATCATTGCGATTAATAACATTACATGAACAAGCCTTTTGATTTATCAAAAAACTTTCCGCAACGCGACGTCTGTATGCATGTGATTCTGACTTCAGTAATGTATTTTGATATTATCCCAATTTATTCTATGATCGAATTCCATAACATGTTGACTCAGCGCTGACTTTTTAGTGTTAAAAGTCTTGATCGCATCAACATGTTCCCGTTTTCTGGTTCTAACACTACGTCCTGTTTCACCTACATAAACAGCATTGCAATCCCGGCAAGAAATTTGATACACCAAACCACGCTTTTGTTCAAAATCAATAACATCTTTAGGTTTGCGAAACAACGAAGACAACGTGTGATGTGGTTTTAAAGCCACTCCGATACCAACTTGAGTCAAAATTCGGCCAATAGGTTCGCAGATACCTTGCACGTAGGGAATCGAAGTGAACCGTTTCAGTTTTTCTGTTTTTCTAAAATTATGATTTTTCAAGTACTTTTTGAAACTTGATTTTTTTTTCACACGTTGTCTTCGTTGTTTCGCAAACCTAAAGATGTTATTGATTTTGAACAAAAGCGTGGTTTGGTGTATCAAATTTCTTGCCGGGATTGCAATGCTGTGTATGTAGGTGAAACAGGACGTAGTGTTAGAACCAGAAAACGGGAACATGTTGATGCGATCAAGACTTTTAACACTAAAAAGTCAGCGCTGAGTCAACATGTTATGGAATTCGATCATAGAATAAATTGGGATAATATCAAAATACATTACTGAAGTCAGAATCACATGCATACAGACGTCGCGTTGCGGAAAGTTTTTTGATAAATCAAAAGGCTTGTTCATGTAATGTTATTAATCGCAATGATGGTGCAAATTTTCCGACTGTTTATAGTGTGTTTGTCTCCAATAAATAATGTTTTATGTTTCTCACAACACTTTTCATCTGGCCACTCCTGTATCTGTGATGTAACAATGTTTTTGTTATTACGTGATTGCCTGCCCTGTTGATACATAATTTTTAGTATTTAGTAATACAGGTAGTCTTTATATTTTTATGTTGTACAGTTTGTATGTTACATTATTAACATCTACCGTGTTCTGAAGAAGCTCCCCGGTAACTAAGAGGAGCGAAACGTTAAATTTGAATAATAAATTGTCGAAAGAACGAAGTGATCTGATTGAAATATCGTTACACTCGACATACGAGAAATGCCTGCTATATTTAAGAAATCACAAGTTACCTCCTTCTCTAAATCTTGTTCTTTGCTATACTTCTGCACAAAAGCGTGGAAAGACAACAAATTGTTTGAAAGTGTAAAAACTTTTTCTTGCAGCCACTATAAAGAACCTCTGGTCTAAACACTTTGGAGCTGTTCACAAATCATATTAGGCGACAGGTAAAAAAATGTCCCAAGCAAACTTAAATTATTCGGATTTGCCTCAAAAATATATATAATTAAACGATTGAAAACTTAATTGTGTCAAATATGTGGTAGCAAGTTTGTCATATAACGACATCTCTTGTCCCCATTCCCCCTCTTATAACGTCAATATGACGGTTTTGTTTCCCCCTTTTTGGAGACATCATATGATATTTATACAACTCCTTTTACAGGCTGAATATACAGTACAGATTAGGCCAAAGCTGTTCGAATCAAGTTATCCTCAAGATTTTATGGTTTTCAAAAGAAATGAATAAAACAACCAACCTATGTACTACTTTGAATTACTTTAGAATTCAAGTTCACGCAAATTATTGACCGCTTATCTTGTTCTTTGCGACACTTCAAAACGGGAGGCACCAATAGACGTCGTTTGTGCTGCCGCTTACCTGCCAGTGCAAACAACAACAAAAACAACTTCAGCTTGTAACGATATTGTATTATTCTCATTTTTCTATTTCTTCTTCATCTTCTTAATAGCACTCTACTGTTTGCATATTTTTTTATCATAATCACTCACTCGATGGGTAAGGTCTCGTCTCAGCAAATGTCAACAGTACAAGAGAACTTTTAAAACAATTAACCAACAAGTTATTTAACGTGTATTTGGATAGGCTTACGCCGAAGGCCGAGAATGCAGTTGTTTTACTGCTATTGGTACAGTTTGAACATGATAAATGCTGTCCCCCACCAAAATACAATTATGTAATGGTTCTCTTGCTGCCTGATGCTTCCCTATGCTTAGTCACAAAGCGCGAGTAAACACCGACGCTCATATCGCGCGGCTCCACTCAATTCAACTCAACTCAACTTTAACAATTTTTGTGTAAACCCGGTTTTACTGTAATTGTCGAAAATATTTGATTGTAACACAAAGTCGCACGTGATTTCGTCTTACTTTGATTATTACACCGCAGTTGTTTTATTGAGACAAGAAGTAGCAATCTGTACTAACAATCTGTAGCAATAAAAAAATTGGCAAACGCTGATTAAAACAAAGAGTTAAGGAAGTTTTATGACACTTATCGCAGTTATCAGTTTTTCTATTACACTTCTATTCACAAAGTGAAACTTTGTGAAACAAAGTTATTATCAGCTGCAAACTTAAAGATTAATTTTCGGTGGCAAATTGGCATAATCTCAGATGAAGCGGAGAATGCCATCTGAATTCCGCGATAATACAAAGTAGTTTTCTGTCTAGGTACGGAGTGAAAGGTTAAAATAACACAACTTTAATTTTACCTCATGTGTAAGAGCCACCCTTCTAGAGAGGGTCAACTGCATCGCGTACGAGATTGAACTATAGCACCGCGCGGGTTCCGCACAGTCTGCAAATGCTAAATTAAACTTGTCGACTCCATCATGTGTGTCGACGTTTTTTTTAAAGCAGGACACTTTAATGCGTGGTCTAGCTTCATTCAAAACATACAGTACAAGCTATAACTGCGCTGTAGGTGGTTTTTGTGATGATTTAAGACATCTTCCTTTATTTTCTCCAGCTTCGCTTTTGACGTGATAAATAAAAAATCTCACAATAGCTATTTTGCAGTTCAGCAGAATTAGCGCTTAGTAGTTTATTGCTCATGTATTGCACAGGTAGTATACTAGATAGCGTTAGTTTTAATATACGACAATTTTTCAGTTTATCGAATAAATCTGGGGTCTCCAAACTTTTTCCATGGAGGGTCACATTGCTGATATTTCAAAGACTCGTGAGTCAAAGTTAGCTCAAATTAAGTTGGAAGTAACGGTAAATAGCGTTGGACATCGTGTTATGTTGCCCGAAAAATAGGTGATCTCCAAAAAAAGGTCATATTCTCTCTCGCTGTCACCAATTATGTTTTTCGCGATCAGATTGATCAGATGGAAGTGGCTCTGTCAAGGAAACGCTGCGCTATACATTTGTTTTGCAATTGTGCAAAAGGCTCCGCGGGCCGTAGTTTGGTGACCCATGGAATAAATCATCACATAGTGGTCGAAAAACTGATCAGCGCACGTTAGGTAGCGTTAAGATATGGTTTTAGACGTTAGTGAGACCTGTATATTATCGCCATTTTGCTTGTTTCAATAACCTTTGAGCGATAAGCTATTCTGGGCAGAGTAGTATAGGTTAGTGAAGACGTTTCATATGTTGTTTTGCAAAACACTATCGCAAGCACTCTGCGTTATTGTCCAATTTATTACAGCGTTGTTTTTAGTGCCCGGTTATTTTATATAGAATTCTGAACTATAAGGCTTTGGGTTGACCAGTTTCTCTACAGTGAGAGTAAAGTCAATGAGTTAGAATTAGTTACTGTCGCAAAAGCTGGAAAATCAGATGTTTAGAAAGAAGTTCGTGTTGCTACAAAAAAGAACCATTTTTCTACTCACCAAAGTTCGTGTAACGCAGCCATCAAATCTCATGGCGATTATTGCACAGCCTACAGAGAAACAATGCCAGCAAAGCAAAATGCATATCACAGTACTAAACAAATGCCTTTTTTGACACTGAAACCGAGCTAATGAAAGCATTGCTAATTAACCGCCTTAAACAGGGTTGAGCAAACTAGGGCCGCCAACACTTGAAGAAGCTTCCATGGACCTGATTTAATATGACGGATAGCCACACTTGCGTTACTATAGAGCTAAAAGCAAAAGAAACCATCATTGAAAGAGCCGCTACGCAATTCTTAGTTTGAATTGATGCATTTTCCGTCCAAATAGTGGGGATGAGCTTTTTTTTCTAAAGATCATCATTTTCAAAGATATCATTAGGCATTTGCACCGGCCACAAAACTTCACGTGTAGCACAGCAGGTTGCACACCTCTTCGCTACCCCTGTAATATGACATTGCAAAATTTTACGGTATTGCAAGCTGTTTGCATTGTATACAAATGTTGCAAGCTTTTAAGCACTGGTCCTCGGCCAACTCTTGAATGGTCAATGTGGTCCTCAAGCTAAAGCGTTTGCCCACCCCTGCCTTATATCATCTTTACATGTTGAACTCAGTTATTACGAGGAGCAAAGTTCACTTCTGCACGTTTTTCATTGTGAGGTGTAGGGCTAAAACGATAATAACTTGTTATAGGTGTATAGTCGGGGGCGTCGCCAGCAAGGGCCGAGGAAACGGGACTCCCAATGTTATAACTTAGCTTCCTCGATAGAAAATTGCTTACTAAAGCACTCTGGTTTTCTTTCAATACGATACCGGCGATTTAATTCTAGTTTATTACATTAAATATTATATAGTTTGTGGCGATAAATGCAATTATTATCTTTCTGCTTCTCGGTTTATAAAGGAGAAAGATTAACGATCATTTTGTTCAAACAGAGTGCCTTATTGCTATTGCGGAAATAAGCTTTATTTTAGACATTTTAGGTCATAATGCTACTTGTTGGCAGTAGATTTGCTCTCTGGTGCTTTTTGTCAATAGTAAGATCAATATTTCACATATGTAAGCTTCAGTGACAAAAATTTAAATGCAAGTGTAGAAGTGCGATTTTCCTGTAGCGTTTTAACAACCTAGAAATGTGACAGTTTTAGACAGTAACTTTAGATTTTAGATAGTGCTTTGCTACTACAATCAGTCGTTAGGTACAACTTAGGTTTGATGGAACAACGAGAAATATTTTTCCTACATAGGTTTCTTTCGTGGCTTCCTATATTTTGTACTTTGAATCTGACAGCAGAGAAAGTTAGTTGCCATTTTAAAGGTTGCATTGCTTATTTTGACGACAGATTTTACCAATTTAGTGTAAACAGTGTAAAGCTTTATTTACAGTTCTGTTTCAATCAAATTATTTGGCAATAGATTGCGTCGTTGCGATTTGTCGAATGGGAAAGATGTCTTGATTGATAAAAAGAAGTGATCTTGATTGATTGATTAGGCCTTTGAACTGACTAAACTTGTTACACCGCGTCACAAAAAATATAACATTTCGATAACTGGAACTGCAGCATCTATCTTTGATGTATTTTTGGGCGCTAAATCCAAATCTGAACTCACTTTTGCTCTATCACGTCAGGATTTTGAGTTATCTGCACTTTTACTAATAAAAAACTTACAAAAAATGAAGAATACCGACAATTTCAAGACACGGAAAAACTTCATATTTTGTTGGAAATAACAATGCCAAATGAATAAATTTGTTGTATTGGTTAGGCTTTCCTACATAACTCACTTTTCATTGTTATTCTTGTGAATCAGGCATTGCGCGTGTTGTCTACCCTCCAACACAGGGTTTTCTTTTTGTGTTCTGTTAGCTAGTCTTTAGTCAGACTAGGTCACGATGACGAATAGACGGCTGGGCCTCATTTGGAAAGGTGTTAAGTGTCTTCCCAAAGACACAAAGACGTAATGCTTAGTTTGGACATCAAACCTGGTATCAAACAGACTTGGATCAGTTACATCATTACAGATCAATTACAATTACAATTGTTCCAAAACTTTTTTTAATTACATTACAATTACACTTAAAGTCGTAATTGAATTACAAGTTACAATTACAATTGCAATTACTTTTTAAGGTTGCAATGAAATAGTTGCAATCAAATTTATTTAATATCAAAGTAAAAATTGAAAGCGATACATACAAATACTTTAAATGTTTCCAAAAACGTATTAAACTTTCAAGACAGGTTTAAGCTCAATCATCACTTACCATTTGACTATTTTGTTAAAGATAAATACTGTACATGCAGAAGTAACTTCTAGACAGTTATGACAAAGCGACAGACACAACTCGACGTTAGCGAATTAGACGAACAAACCAATATAGAAAAATAAGTACACAAAACTCAAAATGCACATGAAAATATTTGATAGAACAAAAACAGACACAAGGAACAATCAAGATCTCACTTTTTAAACAGGCAGGATGCTTCTGCTTTAACAATAACAAAATCCAAAGCTGCTTTTGAAAGCCGCCAGCTTAACAGTGTTAACACATACGTCTTTTAGTCAGTTTACCCAGAAAAAAACAGGCCTTAAAAATACATTTTGCTACAGACTATTCACTTTTGAAACTGTTGATTTATAGTTTCACTTTATCATGTATGTTGAAATTGCACTTAATAAACATCAGGTTGCGAAAAGTATCTTTGCCCAGTAAATTTCTTTTTGCAGAATAGAAATTTCCTGCAATTGAGAAAAGTCTTTCTGACGGAGCGGATGTTACTGTTGGTCCCAAATATTCCTTGGCTAAGGCAGCAAGTGTGGGAAGTTCTTCTGATTTTTTTCTTCCAGTACATTAGGAGAACGTAATCAAAATGGATGGTTTCTTCTTCAAAGTATCTTTCCACTTCCCTAATTGAATTATTAGGTTTTCTCTTTTTTGAACTGGCTGCGATAAAGGCAAATAACATTGGCTTTTGGCAAAGATTTCATTTTCATCATCTGTGCTGGTGCTGCTACTGTCTTCTTCAAATTGACCAAGCCTACTAGTGACATGCACTTGCAATAAACGCATAGCTTCTTTTTTTGAACATCATTTTCAATGCACTTATTGTTGAATCTCGGATGAAGAAGTGATGCAAGTCTGTTATCAATGGAATTAAGAAAGGGCAACTATCTTTTTGAAACAGAATCTTAAAGGGTTTTTGTCAAGTTTTTGCAATAACTAAGATTGGAATTCTTCAGTTGCTCCAGTGCTTTTATTAAACCAACCACAACAGGAAAAATGCAAGAACACGTTACAATATTTTCTCCTTCAACTTGTTGCATTGCTTCCTTAAAAGGCAGCAGCACAATCACAAGTTCATTCAATGTTAAACAATCTTGATTTGTAATTCTTTCACGTGGTTGCGTCATAATGAAAGCTTTATTGACTTCTTCATGATCTTTCAAGACACTTTACAACATAACAACCTGCGAGTTCCATCTTGTAACATTCTTTGCTCGTAAAGTTTTTTTTCATTGTAAGTATGTGGTTGCATTTACAGATTTTCTAGTTGAATTTACAGTGTTGGCTACTTTCCAATGTAAGACTTTAAAAACTCTGAATCCTGCAGGCAATCTTTATTGCAAAGTTGTTTAGTGTGAGCAAAGCAGCTGACTCTTTTTGGTAAGTAAGAATGGAAAGAATTTAAATCTGTACCACCCTCTACAAAATCCTGTTCAGAAACAGAATCTCGGAATAACTGTTCTTCATTATAATCAACAACTTCATCATCAGATTTATGCAAAATAAACTGTGGTAGGTAAATTTGAAATGCCTTCACCATGGAGGAGGCATCGTCTGACACAACTTTTTTTACTTTTGAAGTTAGTTTTAATTTGCTTAATTACGTCACAAACACAAGTTCCACTTAATAATTCAAAGATTATGCGCAACTTTTGTTGATTTATTTGTCATGCGAGCTACTGTAGTTTGATAAAAGTTGATAAAATATGTATAAAATTTTGTTCTGTTTATGTTTAAATTTTTCCAAAAGCGGAAGTAATTGTAATCTGTCCAAAAATTTTTGAAAATTACAATTATAATTGAAAATACACAAGACCAACAAGTCTATATCACAACTAAAATTACGTGAAAAAGTGTAATTAATTGCATTCAATTACAATTACAATTGTAATTGATCCAACTCTGGTACCAACAACCTTTCGATTACAAATACCGATACTTTAATTACTGAGCTACGCTACGGTTGACTTAGTTATAACTTTCTAAAACAATTTACTTTTTATGCATAATTAGCTCAGCTTATTATGTACCTTAATCATGCTCAGCTACAGCTTGTTTTGGCCAGGCTACGGCGAAACAATAACACACATTGCAACAAGTAACACTAGCACATGATTTTATCGATATCACCAGTAAAGAAAAGCTGTTATATAAATGATATATAGCATACTTGAAAATATTTATTCGTTTTCTGACTTAAGTAGCAAGCATGCTTAAAAAAACTTTCAAAGTGTTCGGGGCATCTTTGCCTTTTATAATGATCCTGAATTACATCTCTTTACAGAGACCAACAAAAGTCTCTCACCATGACAGACATTTTCCTGGTATCTACCCCTAATAATTTTACTGCTCTGGTCAAATCTTTCACTATATTCATCACTGACGTCAGCATTTTTTACTGGAAAAAAAACTAGATGGGAATATAAAATGCATTTTCAATAACATCATAACACCGATATTTCCATCTATATGACTTTAGCATTTTATTTACAGTTTCTTCATAGTTGGTTGCTTTGTATTTTCCAAGAAAATTCTGTGCCAATGTTTCAAACCCTTCCCATGGCACTTTTTTTGGCACTAATTTTTTTTAAACATATCATCTTTCAAAAACTTTCTTATTTCTAGTTCAACATATATTTCTTGCTTTAATTTTGCTTCAGATTTGTTAGAGAATTTCTGGTTTATGTGAGCAAACCCTTCTTCTTTATCTAAGGCTTTGACAAAATTCTTAAATAGACCAAACTTTATTTGAAGTGCTGGCAAATAAATTTTGTTAGCATCAGGAAGCGGTGTATGCTTTACTTTGTGTTTTCCTGGGTTGAAACAAGTGCGGGTTGGCCACACTGTAGTACTGTCGTGCTATTCATATGCCCGGTTGCTCCACTACCACAGAAAACGCACATCTCTGGTGTAGCCTAGTTACAAGCCAACCAGAAGCCCTACAACTTTTAAATCTCAACATATGTACCATTTCTATTTCTCATAGGCAATGCAAGTTAACAGATGTTTCATTGACTAATAAGTCTCTTTAAATTTTGTATTGTAAGCCCCTAGAATTGTTGGTTTTTTATTGCCATTATGAAGAAGAACAGCCTTTAGACCTAATACATTTGCATCAATAAATAACCTTCATTCTCTTGCCAAGTATTTTTTTTCAGGAAAAGCATCAATTTGTTAATGTTGCCACGAAATCAAATATCATATTCTTCATAAATTTCCATTAGCCTTTTTAAGGCCTGGCCATCTTTCCGAATTATCAGGCTTGACCAGTCTGCAGCAACGTTTCCGTTTGTCTTTATTCTGAGCTTCTTCATGCGTCAAGCTTCATCTTTTCATGTCATCCTTCATTTTCTTTGACCTTCCTCTCTTCACATTTTCCATAATTGTCTTTTCTTTCCCAGCTGATTAGAAACGGCAGATACGAGAGTATTGACCGTGAGTCATCTCTACTCATCTTGCAAGAAGTGTCAGATCTTTGGAGGGCCACCCCAACAAGTCCAGTGAACATCTGCAAAAGTTTTACCACTCGGGAGTTTGCTGCTGCCCTCGAACACCTGAAACCAGAAAAAGTTCCAGGCCCAGATTCTATTTGCCCGGAGCTAATAACCCATGCTGGAGCTACACTGAATTCCTGTTTGTGTAGCTTCCTTTCTTCCTGCCTGCGCCAACTCAAAATTCTGAAAGTCTGCAGAAGAGCACTGGTAGTGGTGATCCCTAAACCCAAGAAGCCTGTAGAAGACCCGAAAAGCTATCGTCCCATCTCCTTGCTTTGCGTCCCCTACAAGATCCACGAGAGGCTTATGCACGCTCGTGTTGACCCGATTGTTGACCCACTTCTCCGTAGGGAGCAGGCTGGGCTCCGACGGGAAGGTCAACCGTGGATCAGACTGTTTTGCTTACTCAAAACATCGAGGATTTGTTTGAGGCGAAGAAGAAGACTGGTGCCGTGTTTGTCGATATGACAGCTGCTTACGATACTTTCTGGCACCGTGGTCTCACCTGCAAGTTAGGCTTCTACCGGATAAGATGATCATGGTACTTGTCCAGAATAGAAGCTTCACGCTCACTAATGGTGACAGCAAGCAAAGCAGGTTTAGACGTTTGCGAAACAGCCTCCCACAGGGATCGGTCTTGGCCTCCTCCTTTTCAACATCTACACATACGATCTGCCTTTCATGACTTCTCAGAAGTATGCATATGCTGATGACTTAGCATTGCTGTACGTTTCTCGAGATTGGAAGGCTGTGGAGGACACTCTAAGCCAAGACATGACTACACTTTCAGATTATCTCCAGACTTAGAGGCTGAAGCTCAACAATACAAAAACGGCGAGGGCGGCCTTTCATCTTAACAACAGAAAGGCCAAACGTGAGCTTAATGTTTACAACAATGGCAACCTATTGCCACCCTGTCCAGTCCCAATGTATCTTGCGGTAAAGCTGGACGGATCGCTCACTTGCCGTCACCACCTCGAATCTTTGCACAAAAAACTCTCCACCCGAGTTGCGCTGTTGAGGCGACTTGCGGGATACGGATGGGGTGCAGGTGCCAAGACATTGAACATCTCTGTTCTTTCCTTGGTGTACTCCACAGCTGAGTACTGCGCACCAGTTTGGTGTCATAATATGCATACTCGCCTCATTGACAGCATTCTTAATAATGTTTTGCGCATTGTCACTGGATGCTTGCGTCCCACACCAACGGAGGACCTGCCTGTCCTCACCGGCATCCAGTCAGCTGAGCTCCACCGATTAGAAGCGACACTCTCCTTGGCGAATCTTGCTATCTATGACCCCGACCATGTACTGCACGGACGGTTGATTGGGCAGCAGGATGCGCACCAGGGTAGAATTAGATCAATACGCCCTAGGATCAAGATCAAGTACCTGCTGCGAAGAAACTATTAGATAGTTTGTCTAAACTGGGCATCCGCGTGAAGCAATGGAAGAAGCATAAATGGAACGTGGACTACCTGGATAGTACTTCAAGGGTCCGTGCTTTCATTCCCAGGGTCTGTTCAAGGCCATTTGAAATGAGTCTGCTCAAAACACCTTGGGTAAGGCTCAATCGCCTGCAGACTGGTGTAAGACGTTTTCACTGTCCATGCACAAATGGGGTCTCACTCCATCACCGAATTGCGCAAACTGCAGATCACGTCATATCTTCATGTCTTCTACATCATGTGCCAAGAGGAACATGAGGTCTGCAGACTTTGGATGATGCAACTCGATGTTGGCTTAACACCACCACTGCCAGCATCTAATCTGGGCAGCAAAGCAGCCCGGGTTGGTAAAAGGATAGACCCTCGGCACTGGTCTTGATTTGTGCTGGCCCGGATTGAGTTTGGGTGCCTGACCAACTGAACACGACATTGCCTTTTCTCGCTAAACATTTCACAGCCATTTACTCAAGATGGCCCCACCATCTTAGCGATGTTCTCTAAGATGTTTATCAATGTCATCAATCCTTGTCCATTCTCTTAAGACAATGTTAGCACTGTTGGCAAGAAGAGTCTTGCCACACATGATCCGAATTCTCATTTCTGTTGTCTGCATTCTCCTAATTTCAGCTGTCTTTATTACCTAACATTCAGCCTCATAGCACATCACACTTCGCGCATATGCCTTATAGTCTACCATTAAATTTGTGGGAGAGCATTTTATTGCAAAGTGTACCAAACAATTGTGTAAACTTTCTCCATCTAGGGCATATTCTTGGCATCACACCTTTATCGGTGCTGTCATATTTTCCCAGCATGTCTCAGAAGTAACAAAACTCTTTAACAATCTCAATCTCATTACATCCCAGCTTCATTTATTTTTCGCCTTCCACATCATTAGCACCATCTTTACATTTGACACATTCGTAATTCTGTTATGACTTTCAGCAACTTCCCGGTAACAACATTTGTCCAAGCGGACCGCTTGGACCTTGCCGCTCAAAACGTATGTAAATAAAAACTAACTGTATTTACCAAGAATATAAATCATAATGATTTTAGGAGAATCTCTACACAAGTGAAATTAATAAATGACGATTCCATTAAGAATATCAATAGACTGAAACTTTATAGAGTAAAGTTGTGACTGGAATCAGTCAATATTAGAACTCACACTTTATTTAACAAATCGATTTCACTAAATTAGCATCATCAGTGTTCTTATTCAAATAGAATCTATTTGAATAAGAACACTGATGATGCTAATTTAGTGAAATCGATTTGTTAAATAAAGTGTGAGTTCTAATATTGACTGATTCCAGTCACAACTTTACTCTATAAAGTTTCAGTCTGTATTTACCAAGTAACAAATTTTTGAGACAGCAAAATTTAACTTGAGAAATGCCCAATCTCACTTCAAAATCAGATAACAGAAAAAACATGCGTCCACATTTTAGCAAACAAATACTAAAACTGCTTGTTAATTTTTTCACATCTAATTCTCCCGTGCTCAGTGCACCGCAAACAATTACTTAACGCGCAGACGCTAATTGTTTGCCATGCAACTGAGCCGAGAGCATTCGATTACCACTGTAGGACGAGCTCGCAAAAACAATAGAACTGTAAAATCAGGTTCGAAGCCAACACACAGAGGCGGTCTGTAACAAATTCATACTACTCACCAACCTTCCTTCAGTATTTGAACATCTTTAATGTATCTAATATTTGCATTTTTGGCACTGGATGGAGTTCCTCATCATTCTCTTACCAAACATTCTATATGAATCAACAATATCGTTAGCTACATCTTTAGATGATTTCGTTCCAGTTTTTGTTGCTTTAGTTTTAATAATTTACTTATAATTCCTTGCTTTGCAATGTCTTTTTCCATTTGAGGTACTGCTCCTCCACTTCATTTCAGTCATCTCCAACAAGAACTTAATCGTCAGCGTACAAAAAGTCTTTCATTGTTTTTACCACATCATCAGTTAAAGCATCTGTAACAATAGCAAAGAGCAGTGGACTAAACACTAAACCTTGATGTACTCCAACTTCCACTTGAAATTATTTTCACAATTGACTTTCAAGTTTCACTGACGTCTCAGCTTTCTCACACATCTTTATCACCACTCTCATTTCTGGTTACATGAAATCTTTCTTTTGAATGCCCACCAAATCACTTCTCTAGGAACACAATCGAAGACTTTTCCTAAATCAACAAAGAAGAAATACAATCCCTTCCCAATTTTTTCATACTTCTCTATTAATTGTCTCACGGAAAATGTAGCATCCCTGGCATAAAACCCATTTGAATCTCTTATTTCAACTGTCTGTCAAATTCTATTCTTAAAAACTCTTTGCACAACTTTCATTGCTTGTTGAAGCATTTTCAGGCTTCTGTAGCTGGTATATTCCTTTCATTTGTACAGTAAGTAACACCACACTCTTGCTCCAACTCGTAGGCATTCCCTCCCCATATGTCATGTCATTCGCGATCTTTGGCGTAGTATATTCAGCATTGCACAACTGAATAGCTTCAATTAGTACCCCATTTGACCCGGCTGCTTTACCTTTTTTCATTTTAGATATTGCTTTTATCACTTTCTCAACTGTTATTTCCTCCATGGGTCCTATGTTTTGCTTCAATTCCAGTGTATTTTCCCATAAAGTCTCTTAATTTAGCAAGCTTTTACACTATTCCTTTCATATCTCTAATATATATACCAACTGCATTTTTAGCTTTCCATCTTGACTCCTCATGCAAGAACTTTACGACAACATCTCTTCTACATCTCTTTGTTTTTGCCATACAATAGATTTGTTTCATCCTTTCTCATTTCCTCAATCTTTTTTGCTTCTTTTCTTGCTTCCCCATGTATGACTTTTGCAACCTTTATCAACTTTATTTTTGTACTTCACATTTTTCTCACCTCTCGTATGTCTTCGTTTTTTGTAATTTTTATCTCTTTTAGGGCCTTCTTGACAGCGTCACTATTCTATGAACAAGTTTCTTTTCTGCCAGTACTCTTGGACACACAGTGATTCTGCTGTTGATCTTGTCTCACTCTAAATCTTCAGTGAGTGCATTTGTGGTCTTATCTGCCAATTTTTTTGAGTATTTCTTTTGTTTAGTCTCCATATCTTGATTCTATTTGTCTTCTCTTTTCGCTCACGACAGGCTTTCCTAAACAGAATATCCCTACTATCAAACGATGTTGCATCATTAGACTCTTCGCCTGGGATTGCTTTCACATTTTTCACCTTCTCCTTTTTGACCAAAATATAATCAATCACTGTCTTGTGTCCACCAGATTCATACGTTACCAGTTTCTTCACATCTTTTTCAAAACATGCATTTTAAATTTTTAGTTCAAAACTATCACCAAACTTCAACACTTTTTCTCCATCAGCATTTTTCTAACCATATCCAAACCCTCCACGCACACCACCATATTCATCACTGTCTTTGCCCACATGACCATTGAAATCTCCTAAAAGCACACATTTTCCATGTACTTTCAGCATTTCCACACTCAAGTTATGATAAAACAAGTCCCTTTCTTCAGTGATACAACCGCACTGAGGAGCATACACCGACATAATGGTAATGGTTTCATTTTCAAATGCGATGACAACCACCATCATCCATGCATTGATGCGTCTGACCTCAATCACATTTTTTATCCAATTGGAGCGTACCATAATTCCAACTCCATTTTAGCATAAGAATTGCCACTTCAGAACAACTTGTATACCGGTATTCCTTTACCTCCTTTTATTATTCTTGTACCATGATTTTAATAACTCGCCTCTTGTAGTCCTGCTATATCCACTTTTCTTCTATTAAACGTGTCGACCACTTCTACACTCCTTCTGATTAGCCACCCTGCATTGGCTGAAGCAAACCTGAGAGTCTGCATTGGATTTCAGAGCGCTACATCAGCAATTGCAGTCTTCCTAGGGGTTTTCCCAGAGTCCATCATTAAGACTCTCTTACTAACTTTGGCACACAACTCCCTTCCAGTAGCATTTTGCCCCAACCATTTTGGGAGTCCACAGTTGGGAACCATAACAATGATAATTTTTTCGTTGGTTGAAATGCCTACTTTTTTGCGAGGTCGCCCCTCTAGATCCGCCCAGATTAGAAAAACAGGCTCACTGCATAAAAGTTCTCGAGCGGTCTTGTTGCCAAAGGCAACGAGGGATGGGAAGACCAGTTAGCTGGGAGAGGCTTTTCACTTTCGCATCACCTGTTGAAAGGCACTACTCCTCCATAGTCTTTGAGCCCAAAAGAACGCCCTAACGGCAAGAGAACTAACATCGCTGTTCTATCTAAATCAAAACTACATTAATTGATCATTCTAAGCAAAACAAGAGTACAACTTTCTTCAGTAGTTATTTCAGGGTTCTCACGGTCATGGAAAATCCTGGAAAAAAAACTTTCATGGGAAGTCATGGAAAATTTGTTAAAAATTGGAAGTCATGAAATTTTGCTGAGAGCTAAAAGAAAATTTTTTTAAAGTTATTAGTAAAACCTGTAGCAGCAATTTAGCAAATACAATCGGTTTTAATACCTTACTTCATTGATTTTTTGAATTTTAGTAGGATAATGTATGGTATTTATTCGTATGATAAGTGAAGTGGTGTGGCAGTGTGATACGCCAAGTCAGGTGGGAAGATTATAAAAGTACAGTACACTGAGCCACACTCTATTCATCACTTACATTTTCAAAGTAATGGTTATAAACCTGCTTTGTAGTATCAAGATGTGTCGCTTACCTATCTCCAAAATATATATGCATTCTGCGATACGCTATATAATTCTATTAAAGGTAATTATCTTTGTGATATGCACCTTTATCTTGCTTTTTGCATACAATGTAACAACTGTAGGCAAAAAAATATTGTTTCTTCATCTCATGATTTAAGAGTAGATCATGCAGCAACAGCACTGTGTTGTTGATGCAATTTTGTGTTTTTATTTGCTGAAAATTCAAAAGATAACCATTAACCAAAGCCTAATCTCAAACTTTACTGCTAACAAATGAGCTTTAACTAAAACCAAAAACAATCTGCTTCTGAGAAGTGCGCAATTTTGCAACTGTACAAGAAGGACAATTGCCAAAACTTTTTCCTTTACATACAAAAATCTACAAAACAACTTGAAGGATCAAAACTTTCATTTTACAGGCAAGTTATAGAAAATAGTTACAGACAAGTGTTAGTAGGTAGCAAGAATTGATTTGTTTGTAATCAGTGTTTGGTAATGGCATCCAAGCGATGTCTCTTTAGTGAAATTTGGTTGCAAGAACCAGAGTTTGCTGCTTGGCTGCAGCAAAAAAAAATGACAGTAGTGGGAACTGCAAGTTGTGCAGAAAATTGTTTGATATATCAAACATGGGGATTGGTGCTGTTAAAAGCCCCACGAAAAGCAAACAATACAATCAGATTATGAAGCACAAGCAAAGTCCTTTCTCACAATCAAACACTGACTTCTTTGGCGGGACAAATAAGTCTGTGCCTACCACCAATAAATTTGGTAAACAAGTTTCATCCTCTGTGGCTATCTGAACAAACCATTGATGTGTAAACAGTGCTAGTATCATCATCAAGCACATCTTTGAACGTATCAGAGGAAGTGTTACATGCAGAAGTTCTTTGGGTTATTAAAGTAATAACCAGTCACTACTCATTCATTTTTTGCAAAGGTGTTAGCTATTTATTTTCTAAAATGTTTCCAGATAGTCAGATTGCACAGTCATTTTTATGGGGAGCTACAAAGTGTGCTTATTTAGCGTGTTTTGGCATTTACCCTTATTTTCATGAGCTGCTTATAGAGAAAATTCGTGCGGTTAAGCACTATACTTTATCGTTTGATGAAAGCTTGAATCAAATCAACCAGAAAAAGCAATAAACTGACAGAAAAATACTTTAATTAAGAGTTTATGGGTCACACTACAGCAGCAGATATGTTGACTCATTTAAAAAATGGAATGACTTTACTTAATCCCAGTAGTTTGGTGCAAATATCTATGGATGGTCTCGATCTAAACTGAAGGTTCTATCACAATCTTTTTCAAGAACGCAAAAGTGAAAAATTCCCATACTTGCTAAATATATTTAGCAGTTCTTCCAATATATATTGGGATTGTCCATGGAAGATTTTAAAAGGGCGCAAAAGAATCTGGATGGAATCTTGGCAATACTCTGTGTTCTTTGTGGCAAATTTTTCATGATATTCCAGCCAGAAGGGAAGATTTTATTCCAATTATAGGCAGTGATTTGTTTCCTTTTTGGTTTTGTCAGTATAGATGGGTAGAAGATATCAAGTTTGCTGAACAAGCTTTGAAAATTTGGCCTCATGCCAACAAATAGGCCTATGTCAAAACTGTAAAGAGTGAAAAAAAAGGTCCAGCTTCTTTTGTTTCTGTCGCATCTGCATGCAACGATACCCTAATTGAAGCTAAGCTAGAATTTTTTGTTGCTGTGGCAAAACCGATGCAAGAATTTTTGTTGAAGTTTCAAACCGAAGCTCCAGTGACTCCTTTCTTGCCTTTGTCTTTGAAAGATTTGTTATTGACTATCATGGGTCGTTTTTCAAAAAAAGTTTTAGAAAAAAACTGACATGTTCAAAAAGTTATCTACTATTGACCCTCCTGACAAAAAGAACCAAAAAAAAACAAAGCATTTTGACATTGGCTTTGCTGCTTGAAGTACTTTAAAAAAAGTTACAGAAAAAAGCTGCAGGTGAACTATGTATTTTGTCTTTCAAAAATGTTTTCATTATGTTTTTGTCTGCTATTGTAATCAAACTGTTGAAAAAATCTCCTTTAAAGTATTCTTTGGTTTAGAGTTTGGTGATTGTCGTACCACAGAAGTTGCTATCCGATTCTGCAGAAGCACAGGTTAAGTTTGAGCGACTTCTGCAGATTTTGCTCAACGGAAAGTGGTGTTCGGCAGAAGCTTGCGACGAAATTCGTACTCAGCTCAAAGGCTTTGTATTGGAAATGAAACAAAACCATCTTGCTGAGTTTTTGAGTTTCATCATAAATACAGATTGGATGAATTCTATTGGAATTACATAAAAGATGCAAAGCACGCAAAGGTGTGGTAAGTTTTTAGAATTATCTTCATGCTTTCGCATGGTCAAGCTGTAGTCGAGAGAGGGTTTTCACTCAACAGCGAACTTTTGGTTGAAAACTTTTAAGAGAAAACCTTAGTTGCGAGTCGCTTTGTGTACGGTGTCAAGAGTGATGCTAATCATTTTAATGAGATTTCTTTTACCCCCAGACTGAAAAAAAATGTTCGGGCAGCAAGAATGCGATATCAGTTGTATTTAGAAGAGCAAAGGAAACTTCATGATAAAGTAATAGAGATAAAAAGGGGAAAGCTGTATAAGATAAAATTCGTAAAGTCGAATGTAAAAGAAAGTTATTAAAGAACAAGCATTCAAGCTGTGAGCCTAGAAGCAGACAAATCAGCTACAGAGGCAGTAGTGAAGCACAATTTTACTCTGCTTGCAAAGTCAAATACTTTCACGCTGAAGATTCTTGAAAGTGAAGAAAATGAGAAAAAGTCTTGTGACCAAGTACGTGTTTTGAAAAAAAAGCTGAAGTTTACGGAATAGCATTTATGTTTGTATGCTTAAAAAGTATCACATTGGTTTACTATTTAAATTGCCTATACTTTTTGTTGAACTTTGATGATTGGTATGTTTTTTTCCTGGGAGAGTAGCTGATAAATTATATTTCTTATTATGCTTTCTGCTCAAAGCAAATACAGCACCACGTAATTTACATGTTTTGGAAAAAAAGAAGTTACGTGAACTTTTTATACCACATTTACTGAGAGATGCTTTTTTGTTAGATTGTGGAATCATTTTGTTGAGTTCTAAAATTTTCTGTGTATATGTCTCTTGCTAATTTTTAATGTGGCATTTCATCTTGTTATAACTAACTTGTTCATTCATGTTGTACCTAGATTGCATAAAGTCAGAGTTAACATCAAAAGCGCTCACTATTTCTTGATCCAGTCAAATGAGAATTGTAAAGGGGCTTTTGTAATCCAGTCTTTCATATTATTGTTGGTTTGATATTATTGTAATAATAATAATATTCCTGCTTAGAAACAAAGGTATTATAAGTAAAATGCTCAGCTCAGAGATTGCAGGGATAAAGACCACAAAAGAGGACTTTTTCCTGGCTAGAAGAAATAATTATTGTCATATTGTTTTCATAGCCTCACTGTAGTTGTTTGTGAATTTAATTGCAATGTCCTGGGTTGTTGCAAGTGCTAGTTTGCATTTTACAACAAATAGTAGTGTAAGCATAATTTAAGAAGAGTTAAAAAGTTAGCTGAAACATCAAAAATTCAAATTTAGTTGAGATAGCTTGAGCTAAATATGCCAGAAATGAGAAATCTAACTGAATGTCTTCTTATCAAGTATTGTGTTTTATCAATGCCTTGTGAGAGTACCATTGTGGTAGTAAGGTGTATTTATGTATTTCTAGATGTTAAAACTGAATGATAAAGCAATGCGAGTTAAATGATATTGGCAAGTGAAAACGTTGGCACAAGGAGCAATTAACAAGAACTTGATCTCGTTATCTAAAGAGCTATTTCAATGTGAACTGATGGATGCATTTAAAAATGCTTTAATAATGGTCATGGAAAATCATGGAAAGGCATAAAATTTAGTTTTGAAAATTGTGTGGGAACCTTGGTATTTTACTCGAGGTTCAAATTGAAGACTACAATCCTTTTGTTCTTTGTTTTTCACAAAAATATGCTGATATCTCAAAATTCTGACGTGATGAAGCAAAAGCGAGTTCAGATTTGGATTCAGCGCCCAAAAATGCATCCTATCCAGGCACTGCGGCTTCTGATACCGAGAAGTCATATTTTTTGTGACGCAGTATTATTTACCCTGCTGATATGTTGTTATGCCACCAATAAAGTTTTTAATTTTTGATGTTTTCATATTTTCAATTTTGTTTCGTTAATCATTCCGCTTAAACTTTGTTTTAACTTTCGGGTGATTGAAATGTTTGAAGATTCAACGGGTTACTGCATAGGATATCCTGTCTATAAAATTTATTTCAAGTTGAGGTGCTGCTTGAAACAAGGCGGTGCAATCATGATAATCTCAACATTGTCAATAGCTGAATAAAACAATCACTGACAACAGGCACAGTTTTTAAGTTGCTTCAGGGCTATAGAAATTTTTCTTTTTATGATTTAACAACGCAAGAAGGCATGTACTTACGCAGAAAATACAATGCTACAAGATATATTGCTCTTGTTTAAAGATTTACGATATCGTAGGTCAAATTACTTTATTGATTCTTAAAAATATCTAATTTTATGTAAAACATTGGCCACCGATTTTGGCTTCCCCCCGCGATTTCGACAAGCTGGTGACGTCCCTGTATATAGTTCTTTAAAATCAAAAGTGTATTTAAAAATTAGGGATTTACATTTTAAAAGTTTTCTGTGTTTTAGTACTACTCCGTTTTTCTTAAATACAAAGTAATGTACTTGGCTGATATCTTTTTCAAGGAGAAATAGCCGTTGTTATCTAAGCATTATAATTGATCACAAAGCAGAACTTTGCGGCCATGCTGCAAAAATATCCGTGCAGTGTTGTGCGGGCGACTTGAAAACTATAGTGAAAATTTGTGGTGCGGTTTTCGTGCAGGTTTTTACGGGTCAGTGCGGGCACCAAGCAGTTTTTTTTTGCAAGCTGTACCTCTACACCTTACTACGAGAAAACGGATTTGGTTTGTTTTCTTTTCAATCAACATGTACTATTGTTTACCCATCTAGATACCAACCATTATTCTCTCCGATATCGTAACCCATCGTTTGAATGTGTAAATGTTGATGAATTTTCGAAAGGTTCTTACTGGATGGTGACTCGATGCAAAGAGGGATGGGAAGAAGACGAAATAGCAAGAAAATGTCGTGCAGTAAGTATTGAGTAATTGGTACAATAAACAAAAGTGCTTTTGGCGAGAAAATGGTAAAGAAACAGGTGGCGTTTCGACGTTTCAAAATCTGTTTATTTTCGATGCTTTCTGGTGGCTCAAATTCCGACACAAATAATTTCAAATTTACGCATATAAGTTTATTAAAACTTATTCAATTAGAATAACAAAAAAGGTTAAATGCATGCAAACAAAAGATTATATTATAATTATTAGTCTTTTCATAAATTAATGTAAACTTTGAAGTAATTTATGTTATTGAACTTCATATAATAAAAAACTAAAATCCCATCGCCAACTGTTAACAAATTATGCTTCAACTAAAGTTTCAACCAACACTGCAAGCTTGTAAGAAATCCACGCGCAAGCGCGCTTGTCAAAATCATGCGACTATGCAAAAAAGACGTGCTCTGCATGCGTGACGTCATCTCAAGCAAAGCTTTTGCAAATAACGCAAAAAAACAAAATCATCTTTAAAACAAGTGATACCGCAAAGAAATTTATATAAAAACTGAACCTAAATTGCAGTCCCGTAGCACTCCAACTTCGGCCCCCCACCAAAGTAAGCGCAAGAGCCCCTGCGCACAGGTCATATCACTTTAGAGGTGTAAAATTGAAAAGCTGCATTAAGAAAATACACCACAATTTGTACATAAGTAAACAGGCTAATGTCAGAATAAAGCATGCCGATACCGAAGGTGCAAGTCATAAAAAATTCGGCACCGATGCCAGAGTTCAGTAGGACATTTATGCAGACACTGCGAAACGAAAGCAATGACACTGAAAAACATGAAAAAGTTATAAAAACACAGTATCATTTAAATAGTCTGGAGCGAACCTTTTTGTTCGCAAATGCTGTTATGACATTGTCATAATCAAGAGATCGGGCGCAGTCATTTTCGATTGACAACATGGCTAATGAAGATAGTCTACTGTCTGTCATAGACGTTCTATTAAAAGTTTTGATCAGTTTCAATTTGCTGAAGCTTCTTTCAGCGCTGGCAACAGTCACGGGGCAAGTTAGTAAGATTCGAAGTGCGATGTACACATTCGGATACAATTCAAATAAATGAGTCTTTAGAAGATAGTTCAGAAAGTCTTGAGCCGTTTTGAGATTGCGTTTTTTTTGTAAAATTAAAACAAACCGCTGTAGCTCAGCGCTCATTTCATCAGAATCAATGTCACCGAACTTTTTTTGGAACTCTTTACAGCAAGTAAGAAGAGCATTCTCTTGTTGCACAAGCAAAAGTTTGTCTCGTGTGTACAAAAACGAAAAGGCGGAAGAAACCTCACGTAACAAATTAAAGCGCTCCTTTATTGACATAATAGCCTGGTCTACTAATGGATAGAAAAAGTTGCTTTTAAATTTCAGTTCAGGAGTAGCTCGTTGTTCCTCTTCACCTTGGTAATCAAACAATCTTCTTTTTTTTCCACTTCTTGACGGAGGAAAAGAAGGATCAATATCCAATTCCTGTGCTATTTCAACAGCAGATGTTGCGGCACTGTCATAACCCGTTGTGCGATAGTTTTGCAAAAACTTTTCAGTTGCCTGGATTTCCGTTTCCATTGTATGAAGGGAGACTCCATACGATTGAAGAATCTTGCTTGCTTTATTGACTTGGAATAGGATATCATACCAAATAAACACCGACAAAAGAAAACTCTATTTTGATAAATGAGCTATCAACGATTTTGTTTCTGAGGCAGCTCTTCCATCTTTTCTTTCTATGGAAATGGCTTCCAAGTCTTTCAGTGCCAGCAACACCTCTTTTAAATTGTATCGAAGAGGTTTGATGCATTTAATTCTGCTTTCCCAACGAGTATCAGATTGTGACTTTATGGACAGCTCCACATGTTTCTTCAAAATTTCCCAACGCTGAGCAGAGGAAGAAAACAGCACATACAACCTTGTAAGTACTCCAAAAAATGTCAATGCTTCCGTCGATGAATTAGCACTGTCAACAACAACTAAGTTAAGGGTATGGTTTGCACAGGGCACGTAAACAGCTTTGGGATTGATGTCTAGCATTCTTGCTTGGACCCCAGAATGTTTTCCTTTCATGTTAGCACCATTATCATATGACTGACCTCGACAATCAGACAATTCGAGTTGCAGTTCGGTCGCTTTTTCTAAGAAAGCGTCCAACAAGCCTTTCCCAGTACTGTCACTTATTCTCAAGTAGCCAAAAAATGTTTCTTTAACAACAGCAGCTTCTTCATTACATAGTACATAACGGAGAATGACAGACATTTGTTCATGATGTGACATATCTGGAGTGCAGTCCAAAATTATAGAAAAATATTTTGCCAATTTCAATTGCTGTAAATTTTCTTTTTCAACTTCTGTCGCTAGCAATTCAATTAGTTCATTTTGTATGGTGGGACTCAAATAGTGATCTTTAGTGTTTTTATTCTTGATTCTGTCTTGAAGCTCTTTTAGGATCGGATCTCTTCTTGCCAAAAGCTCAAATATACCCAGAAAATTTCCATTGTGAGGAGATCCTAAGACTTCTTCAGATCCTCTAAAAGCAAGATTCCTTTCCGATAGAAACAAGGCAATGTCGATAAGTCTCTCTAAAACATTTCTCCAAAAACGTCTTTCATTGAAAAAAATATTCATCTCGCGTTTGTCGATAGTGGATGAATTTCTTATCCCTTCAGCTAGCAACATCCATTGACTGCAGCATTCTTGGTGGGAAATGCCGTTTTCATGGTCTTTCAGTTTTTTCGAAAAACCCTCCCATGTATTTATACCACTACAAAAGGGGCTTAGTGTTTTTCCAAATAGCTTACAACAAAAGCAAAAAACTTGATCTGATTCCCCAGAATAAACTAGCCACGACCGTGAAACACTTCCACCATTAGGTAACACACGTTTATAATGGTTGGAGGAAAAACGTCGCCTTGGAGTTGTGTTATTATATGGAAAATTCATTATTAGTTGATGTGGTCCACGCTTTACTATATCACATCGTTGAGCATCAGAAATACTTTCAGGCCATTTACATGGGTCATCAGGGATAGGGGTAAATTGAGATTCAGATATTTTTGATATTGAAGGTTGCGTATTGGCAGGTAAATCACAACTTACATTTTCTGGAAATTCACAATCACTTTGATGCTGATCGTCATAGTCTTCTTTTTCTTGTACACTATAGTTTTCTTCATCCCTCTCGGTACTAGTGCCAGGTCTACTCTGCTCAGTAATCTTGAAAAAATCTGTCATCTTGGGCAATTTCGCTACAGCATCTCGAGCAGTGGCTGCTTCTTTTCTCTTTTGAGCACCACTTTTTGAACGTTTCATTCTATACAATGTCAATAAAATACTTTATCTGCACTCTGCAGTGTATATATATTGTCCCGGTATTTATAGCCAAACAGAATTCCAGACCATTCTATGATTGTTGCGTAACAACGGCATTGTTACGTCAATCGAATATTCAGGATTCTACCAGAAAATCAATCGAAATATTCTAGATTCTGCGAGATAAAATGACGTTGCATTCACTTATGATGTCACAAGCCAATTTGTTCCTACAGTTTAAATCGGTTGTAAACAAGTCTGCTGAACTGAAAATAGTCACGTAGCCAAAAAGCAATTTCAGACTAACTTGGGCCCCCAAAGTTGGCCTGGGCCCTCCCAATTGGGGGGTTTGGGGGGCGGCTGCTACGTCTCTGCTAAATTGCTTTAGCTTTCAATCTCATTAGTTTAAAAAATGTAGTCATTCTTCCATTAAACAAGATTTCAGTAACGATTATGCCTTTGTCCTACTTACAGTAAAGCCAAATAGACTAAAAAACAAAGGTTCTCAAACTAGATTCTGTGGACCACTAGTGTCCGTAAAGCATTTCTCAAGAGACTTGCGACAACTTTTTAATTTTTGAGTTATAGTCAAACTTTAAGGGCTCCCTCTGCAAGTTAATTTTGAGGAAAAGCTTACTAGAGTAAAAACCATCACTTTATGCGACCTCGTGGGCCGCTAAGCAGAGTAACTACACTACGCCTGGCTCGGAAAGCTTTGGGCCAAAGCTTCTGCTCCACTCTCAGGTGATTTCCGGTCCATCAGTTTCTCCTGGACTAAATATTATGCACTCACGCATTTGCACTTGCTGCCGGAAACTTCAAAAGATTTTAGATAACTTAAAAATCAGTGCTCACACTGGACGGAATATGCATGGACTGTAGAACGGCGTTTGCCATCCAGCCTTTATGATTTCATCTCAGTTGCGGGTTCTTTACTCAGGAATCTCGTATTTCAGGACTGTAAGGGTAAAGCTAAACCCTCCTAGGCTTGGCATCGGATGTTTCAGTTCAACGCACCAAAGGGATTGCCTCGTATTGCAATATGCGATTTTGGCGCAGAGATCCAAGCTACAAATCACATTTAGTATCCTGTTTCATGTACAAGCTACCTCACGGGGAGCACGGTAAAAAAAACTGGATAATAACCAGGGCCGGATTAAGAGATCGAGGGGCCCGAGGCAGATAAGAGTGCGGGGCCCCTAATTTATGGAACGCGAAAACAACTTAGATTTGGGTCGCGCTCGAAAATGTTTGGGAGCCACTAATTTAGTAGATCTTAATGATAAAATACATAATAAGCTCTTACCTTCTGGGAATAAAGTGTCCCAAAGGTAATCCTTGGTATTTAAAATGGGTGAAGTATAAACGGGTTAATTCAACTGTACAGTATTTGTTTTAAACTAAAAATTCGTTTTTTAGCGTTATTTGTGTTTTTGTTTGATAGAAATTTAAATTTAAAAAAAAATTATTTTAATCAAAAAGGTTGAGCCTAATTTGTTATTTTGATTTATTAAAAAAAGTAAATTTTATTAATTTTGTTTAAAATTTACTTTGAAATTTATTTTAAAAGGTTAAATATAGAATAAAATTTTTGCGCTGTTTCATTAACGGGGCAAATATAAACAACACAGAAAATATAATAAACAACACAGAGAGTGCAACACACAAAAAAACTAAGGCAATTGATGTATTACAACTGGTGTTTTCAGCATTTCGCTGCTGAAAATTTATCAATAATATCCTCAAAGCTCATAGATTTTGTAAATCTCTTTTCGATGGCTACAATACAGAAATCACAGACGTGATCCGGCGTCAGGGATGAGCGCAGGTAGTTTTTCACTCTTTTCAATGCAGAAAAAGTACGTTCACCTTCCGTATTTGCAACAGGTAAGATCAGATATACACGAAGAATAATAGCCACATTTGGAAAAGTTTCAGGATCAAGTGCATAAATTTTTCCACATGGGGAAATTTATGCACTTGATCCCCCAGGTCTTTATCCCTCACCTTGTACACTCCCTTCCAGTGTACACTGCCCCATACATTTACATACCGGGCCTGCCCCTTCAGTGTACACTGCCTTTCTTTTAATGCCCTGCCAGCTGAGATTGGAACCTGCAACCATACCACAACCATGGTATGGGGAAAATTTTGCACTTGTTGTTGTCTTGGGGAAAATTTTGCACTTGTTCCAAGTTTCAATTATGCAGTTCTTTTTCAAATATGACAGCTGTGCCTGCGCAGTATTTGTCTTCAAACCAAGATCAGGAGGTGAGCGTAAATGAAAAGCGAAGTGCACCGCTTCTGAAGGACAGTCGCTATCCAAATTGCTTGCATATACTTTTAACGACTTACTTGCAGCGTTTTTTATATCACTAATAGCCCAAGTGTTCAGATTCAGCACAAAATTAAAATTTTGTTGCCATATGCAGTACACAAATTTTCGTCTTCTTACTTCTGCAATTAATAAATCAATGATTGGAAAGTAAGTTCCAATACGAAAGGATTGTCGAGCATCTTCCGAAGCTTTAGTGTATCCAGTGTCCTCTCCTTCATAATCAAAAGTCTTCTTCGTTTTTCGGTTGCGTTTGTTTGGAGACACATAGGTTTTCTGCATACCGGTTGTGAGTTTCAAACCATCCTTTTTAGTTGTAACAAATTCATTCCGTAAATGCTGGCAAAAATTCTCGATTCCATTGTAAAGTGCTGCGCAACTTCCTAAAGTCATGTCAGCACGCTGTTGACTTTTACTTGTACTGTGAAACCTTTGAAGGATTTTGTGCATAAAACACATAATATGGCTGTTTCTAAGGCATCTATACTCTTTTTCAAATACGATGAATCTGATTTGGTTTGATTTGTTTCATTGTCGTCCAACGTTAAATCTTGTAGCAGTTGTCACAACTTAACAAAATTTTTCTTGAGAGCTGTAGTGGCGTCTAAGGTTTCTTATAACTGCTCTAACATTTGACAGTCGTTCGCAGCCATTAATTTGAATGCCATCATACCCAGGGATGTATTGGAGGGGGATCAGGGGGGATCGCCGTCCACTTACTTTTTTTAGAAAACGCTTGACTGAAGAAACATTTTATTCATATTCAAATTTTTTTATTTTATTGTTTCTAAAATATGTTTTCAAATATACTTTTATTTAAATAAATTTGTTTTACAGCAAAAAAACCAGAGCCAGTATACTGCTGTACTTATTTTAATTAGGACATTTCGCTAAACACTGGTAGCATTGTCAACCAAAATTTTAAAGTAATCAGTTGCACTATTTTGGTTGACAATGCTAGCAGTGTTTAGCGAAACGTCCTAATTAAAATATGTACAGCAGTATACTGGCTCTGGTTTTTTTGCTTAGAAATTTGTTTTAATTAGTATACCCTTTATTGCGAACAGGTCAATTACATGTTGTCTATGTTTCCCGCCTTGCACTGTAGCGATGATTGCCGTTGCGCATGTCTCTCAGACCATAAGGTTTGAAATCAGTTCCAACCGTCCACCTACTTTATTATTTAGCAATACACCACTGATTATGCCGCCCTCTACTGTGACCTCACAGTTACTTTGTAATTGAAAGCCAGTTTTAATTTTTTTCGTACAAATAATAACCGTACCGGTATGTAGATATTTTGATTCTTCTGTTCAAGTTTGCTGGTAATGTAGGTTACAAGGCTATAAATTTATTTCAATTCAATTCAATAGTTAATAGCGCTAAAAAGCGCGAGCCCCTAAAGCGCGGGGCCCGGGGCAACTGCCCAGTTTGCCCATTGCTTAATCCGGCCCTGATAATGACTATATCATGGTTCACCAAAGTCTGCTCTAATATCTGATGGTAAAACAATTAAAACATTGCTTAAGCAATGGAGAAAATTGTGAAAAGAGAGACAAATCGGACCCCACCGCAAATTAATCACGATACTAAAAGCTAAATGATAAAGCAAAAACTTTTTTGCTCCCTTCTCCTCTTTGGAAATTTCATGGTAGGGCTCACTAGCTGACAAGGCTTGGAAATCATGGTGCTAGAACAATTAAAGCATGAGTCAATCATTCAGACCTGCTTTTGATTTTTCAAGTTTTAACAAAATTCCACTTAAATTGCTTGGTACGGTTAAAATAAAAGGGAGGGGACGTAGAAAATAAAAACTTTCCAGAAGCTCTCTAAAGTGTGTACGTTCAAACCAAGAAATTTAGTACTGTTTTATGTTTTTGCGATGGGACACCCGTAAACCCTCCTACCACACAATTGTTGGATGTCAAAATCTGCATTTTCTCTGTCTTGTAACGCTGGCTTTACAAAAGATAAATATGATTTGTTGGGTATAATTTTTATCAATTTTGAAGGTAGAAACGAACTATTTTATAAGAAATATACAAAAGAAAATTATTTTTCAAGTTTGCAACATGCAGTGGAGACAATTCTGTAAAATATTTTGCGACTTGCCGTTTTCTTTTGATGTTGTGTGACACACTTATTTTGTAGCGAGTAAATCATTTCCACTTTTATTGATGTCACGTTGTGTAAAAAAAATTATATCTTTGTTGCACATGATGATTCATTTTAACCAAAAATGCCCGATCATATTTGTCACAGATGAGGCTCTTAAAAAAGTAAACGAAACCTTTTTTATTAAACAAAAAACAAATATTTTGAGCAAGTTGCTGAAATAGTTTCTCCTGAATTTTTTGCTTTGCCGGTGTTGCAGCTGACTCATTATTAGCGTCATATTTTTTGTGCCGAAACCAAACTATCATCAGTCGGTTTAAATTAGGGGTCCCCAAAGTGGTCGATGGGATTATCCAAGGGGTCGATAAACACCTGGGGGTCAAAAAGGGGTCGATACAGAACAACAGTTTCACAGGGCTTGGTATGCAGTTTCCCTTGCTAATGTATATGGAAACGGCTTATCTATTTAGTTATCATTATTATTTATTTTTTTGTACATGCCTGGGGGTCGATGAAAAATCAAAAATTCCATAAAGGAGTCGATGGTCTAAAAAGTTTGGGGACTCCAGGTTTAAATCAAAGCTTTTCAACCGAGTTTTCCCGAAACATTCTCAGGGGTTCCGAGCGCTTAAGGTTTCCGCAAGAGTTTCTTGAATTTTGATTGAAATATTCAGACAATGATGATTTTTGTAATGTGCCTAAACTGTGGTGCAAGCTTATACGCATAAATTGAGTTAAAGTGATCGTAAAATACGTACTTTTTTCTGGTTTTACGCGTCATTTAGTTTTTATGAAATGGGATGGGCGACATTTACAAAACTGGGTATAGAGTCCTTAGACACCATAAAGATTTACAAATGCTGATCTAGATCAGGACTTGGAAAATTTTAACGCTCGAAAGGCCATTTGGACCCACTTTTAATGGAAACAAAACTACGGGGAGCGGCAATGAAGAACAACTTTTTGGAAATAAGTTTTTCTTCTTCTTGCTTCTTCGTCGATGCGTAGTATAGTCAGTGGCACAGAGCCGCGATTAAAGAATGAAAGAGCTGCAAGTTGCCAATCCCTAGTCTGGATGACTCGATTTCAATTTGCATTTATTCTGTTTCATAGTTTGGCTCAAGTAGGTGAAGCTCATTTCACCGACAGCATTAGAGGTCTAAAAGCATAAACGTTTGAAACAGACGAAAAAGATTGAAAACTTTTTTAAAGTAATGTTGCCACAGATCTTGACTTGTTCTTAAGTCATCGTGATCATTTCTAGTATGTTTAAAGACATTTGTTCACTTGGCAAACTTTATTTTGCAGCCTCCGTTTTATATACCCACGGCAGTGAAAAATAGCTGTTGCACCGCTTTAAGACCTGTGGCTCATTGGAGTCAAAAGCAAAATCAGCATGACGTATGCAGCGGCAATTAAAAATGCTCCGAGAAGCTAAGTTGTGTCATCTGGAAACCTGTCTTTTAAGTGTATCCTTATTGTGCTGACACGAGAGCACAGGCCCTGACGAATCGAAAGATCGGCTAATATTCTTGGTCCTAAGCACAACTTGCGTTATCATATTCATCTATTCTATGAAGTGGCTGGGAAAGCAAACTACTGTGCTTCACTGATATCATACGGTCCACTACCGAGTTTTTTGTACACTCCTGTGAACCCTCACGCCTCATCCCCACTTGCATGCGCTGCCTATACTGCACGGTCCACCACGTCGCAACCTTAGTGCAAGGAAGACATTTTTTAACTCGTGTGCTAGTTCGTTTTCTTATGCTTGTTATTTATCTTTCCCAATAATCTAATCGCCCTCGCTGGCAGGGCCCCGATCAGCAACGGCGGGGTTAATAATATTGGTTCAAAGGTTAGTTTTGAGAGCAGTAATGAAAAGTTAAATGTTTTTGTCAGCCAATTATTGTTCCAAAACAGGAAGCATTGCTTTTTGAATGGAAATGGAATCAAAAAACATTGTGGGTGGTTGCACATAACCGCTGTATTTTCTCCAAAGCTTTTGAAGTCCCTGATAACGTATTAGTTGTTCTTTTTTTTGCACAGGCGAACTTAAGAACTTGACCTGACTTACCACTTCAAGAAATTTCACCCTTTCAGTATGTCACATGACATCACGATTAACGATTAATTGCAAATTTGTATGTGTTATTTTCTCAAAAAATACTGATCGTAGAAACGCTGCTAAAAGCTTTTTCGGGAGATATTAACAAGATGGTTATGACAAAAATAATTTTTTAACAATTTAAGCTTTATCGACGACAAACAAGCGATTGCATTTAAGCATTTTTTTAAATATTTTTTTTAACCCTTTAAAAAGCTATATTTTGTTATAATGCTCTCTGGTTCCACTTTAATGAAAACAGCAGAGGGCAGCAGCTGTACCTATTATCCACGGCCATTGTGAAACCAAACGTAAGTTGTACGGTCTATTGCAGTTTGGTTTTTTTTTTGTTTTATTTGCCATATTTTATCCTCCATTCACGAGAAAGCGAATTGTATCGCTATACTTTGGACGGGAAGTCCGCACTCGCTTGGGAGTTGCCTTTTTCGAGGTTTATGGGCCACCTGTCTTCCACATAAAGGTGGGGCGTCCCGTTAAGTGCCTTGCCCAAGGACACAACAAGCGAACTTGCCGGCTTGTTTTCCACAATCTCCCCTAAATGCCGAGCGCCAAGCTGGGAAGCTGTGGATGCCATTTTTTTAAGTCTTTTGGTATGACTCGACAAGGGGAATGAACCCCAGGTCTACCAACTACGAAGCGGACGCTCTAACCACTTACGCCATCGCGTGGTTGTCTGTTAAAGAAGAATGATATAATATAGCACTAACATAGTAGTTTTCAAATGTTGTTTAATGTTACAACGGTAAGGACAAAAATTACTTTTACTTAGCTGGAGATGGTAGTTTAGTCATGTTACGCGCTTGAGTACTCTCATTTTTTATTACGTGTTTTTATTTAAACGACGTTTTTATTTCGTGAAGCAGAGTGGTACAAAACGCTAAATCTTAATTTAAAATCTTTCCAGATTTAAAAAATTTATTTATTTTTGGCACAAAAGTAGGTCGGTGGGTTATATACTAAAACCACAACCTAACTTAAAGTGATAATCTTCAGAAGCTGGAATCTGGGCTTCGAATCAATCGGCTCTCTTCTGGCTGAGTTTACCCTAATAGGAAGAAACATATTGGGAGCCAGATCCTTTATATCAATAGCTTCAGCGACCTTCTACAACTTCAAATTTATTCCCTTATGCTTTTAGTCTAATGCAGTGCTTCTCAACCCCTGGGTCGCGACCCAAAAGTGGGTCGCGGCTTAATTTGGTTGGGTCGTCGACTATTACCGTAGTTGTTCACATCTGTAAATCTATTGTTTTGTTGTGAGTTGATGTTGATGGTTCGAATAATAAATTGCCTGTAAATTGACTGTTTTTATTGTTGCGTCATAGTCTGTTTAGCAGTGCATTGTTAGAGCACAGTAAAAGTTCTACGGGAGGTAGTTGAAACTTGAAAGCTGTAGCTGTGTTTAGATGCCGGTTATAACCTATCTATCAGCTGTGACAATACGGTTGAAAAATGATCTTACTGAATGTGCAACTTTAGTAGCCTAAAGAGCTAGAAGATTTTTTTTAGGCAAGTGGCTAAAAATTTATTTAGTTTGTTTTACAGTTCTGTTAGCAATGGCAGCTAAGAGAAAATATAAGCCGGAATACTTAAATTACGGATTTACATATCTAGTTGACAAAGGTATCGTCAAACCACAATGTGTAATCTGCAATGAAGTACTGAGCAATGAATCATTCAAAGACAATAAGCTGAAGCGTCATTTGCAAACTAAGCACAGTAAGCTTTCTGATAAAAATCGTGAATTTTTTGAGAGAAAAGAACAAAACTTGAAAAAACAGCGAATTGATTCTGTCAGCAGCCATTATATCTGCACGTTAAAGCAAGCAACATTAGCGTCTTGCGTAGTAGCCTGGCATATTGCGCGTGCAAAGAAACCTCATTCAATAGGAGAGAAATTAATCAAGCCAGCAGCCATTGAAATGGTGCGCTTAATGTGCGGTGACGATGTTGCAAAGAAGTTTGATATAGTCCCGTTGTCGAATGACACTGTTCAAAGGCGCATTGCTTCCATGTCGTTGAATGTCAAAGAACAGTTGGTTTCTTCTATAAAACAAGGTGGAGAGTATAGCCTGCAAATTGATAAAAGTACTGACATAAGTGATGATGCTCAGTTACTTGTTTACGTCCGTTATCTTGGTGAAAACACTTTAGAAGAAGAGTTTCTATTTTGCAGAGCTTTAGAAACAACCACCCGTGGCGAAGATATTTTTGCGTTGGTCGATTCATTTATGAAAGAGGAGGGATTGGAGTGGAATAATTGCTCCAGTATTTGCACAGATGGAGCTCCAGCTATGTTGGGATCCCGAAAAGGTTTTACTGCTAGAGTGAAAGAAATTAATCCTAATGTGATGACCAGCCACTGCTTCGTACACCAAGAAAATTTGGCATCTCACAGGCTTTCGACTGAGTTGGGAAATGTCATGCAGGATGTAATCCACATCGTCAACTTCATCAAGTCCAAGTCTCTGAACTCGCGACTGTTTGGAAAACTATGTGAAAATTTGAATGCTGAACACAAACATCTGATATACTTTTCTAATGTGAGATGGTTATCTCGTGGCAAAGTTCTGGAGAGATTTGTCACTCTACGCAAGGAGGTGAGAGAATTTTTGATACAGAGGAAACATACCTTGGCAGATAAATTAGTTGATCAAAAGTGGCTATTGCTTGTGGCATATCTTTCTGATATATTTTATCAATTGAATATTTTGAATCAATCTTTGCAAGGACCAAATATAATGCTAGTTGACGTCTCTGAAAAGCTGCTTGCTTTTAGAGAAAAGTTGAACTTGTGGAAGAGAAAGATAGAGTCTCAGAAAACAGCATCATTTCCTGTATTTAATCAATTTCTGGAAGATATGGAAGAGGTGTGTCTTGATGATGTCCAGATTATTATGAAAAGGCATTTAGCTGCATTAATACAAGAATTTGATCTAATTATCCCCCACAGAGCAAAAGAATTGGAATGGGTACGCAATCCATTTGCTGTTGATGTTGATGCATTGCCTGAGAGTTGCCAAAGTATTACTGGATTCGAAGAGGCATTTATTGACATTCAGTGTGACAGTTCGTTAAAGAATGTCTTTGAAAATGGAAAGCTTGGTCAATTTTGGACAAAAATCAAGAACGAAAAGAATATTGTTGGCATGCACGCAGTCAAAGCTCTTCTGCCGTTTGTTACCACTTGTCTATGTGAGAGTGGGTTTTCTACGCTTACACAGATCAAAACGAAAACTAGAAACTGTCTTGAGCCTGAAAATGACATGAGATTGGCCTTGAGCAAAATTGTTCCACATTTTGACAGAGTTGTGGAATCGATTCAAGTCCAAGGCTCACATTGATTAAGTTTTGCACCTTTTGTGATTGTGATATGCTTAGTTTAATTTTTTGTGTTTGCAAAACAAAATCTAAAAAACTTTTGGGTCGCCAAAGTTTTTCAACTTATTCACGCTCAACATTTGGGTCGCGAGAAAAAAAGGTTGAGAAGCACTGCTATAGGACCTCCGGTCGATGCCTTGGAAAGTTCCCCGGTTTATGGGGTTTGTGGTTTTCCGCCATGCCCCATTCTATTAAAGGGGCGGGTAACAACAATAACAACCGATAAAAATCCACCAGTAGACTGACCAAATTCGCCAGTGTAATATCCTGCTTTGCGATTAATAAATATCAAACCAAAAACAATTTTGTCGCTTTTGAATTGAAACTTAAACTGCATGCTACAACAAAAAGAGAGGGAAAACTTTTGTGTGATGTATGCGCTTAAAAATTCCGCAGAACCTTAGGCATGAAATGCAATGCAACCTTGAGTCAGGCATAACTTCATTGCCGATAAACATACTACCTTTAACTACTATGGGAATACTGTATGTAGCATTCTTATATAATGTCACAGTTCTTTTTATTCTTGTTGTCGCGTTTTAATAATGATAATAGAATTTTCGATTCTATCTCAATCTTAAATTTCTTTTGAAATTGAGGCGACGTATGATAATCGCTCGGATAATTAGGTCTGACTGCAACTTAATAAAACTTGGAAAAGATTGGCTTCCACTAAAAACACTCTAACCACGTTAAAAACAGAATAATGTATTCGCAGAAACAATACTTCACGACTTCAAGCTTCTTCGCTCAACGATCTCAGAACTAATCACTTTACTACACAATCAGAAAACCGCCAAAACTAATTCCACCAATAACTGTTCTATATTCACCACGTCAACAGAATCCACAATAAATTATCACAAAAAAACAATAGTTCTTCTCTATTCCGTCAATCAATCTCTCTCTCTCCCCGCTACAACGTTTCTCTACACTCTAACTACTACTCAAAAAAATCCCGTCGTCTTATATATAAATCGAAAAAAAACAATCCAGAAAAATCTAGAACGAAATCACGTGAAAAAGAAAAAAAGTCCTATTAGTTATGTAATCGGCTAACGAAATTCTTCGAAGAAGCTAGAATCACTAGATCAATCTGGAATTTTATTATGTCATACACGATTGTGACGTAATAAAGGCGTACTTACAGCAAACCCAATTTCGAGGAAAAAGGTCTTTTTTTTTCAATCAGTAGCCGAGCGAACAAATGATACAGCACTTTACCCATATATGAAAACTACTCTTACAAGGCAAATTTCCTTATTCGTGACACTTGTATAACTTTTTTTAATGTGCGTCCGAGCTTTACATGTTTTTGCATCACTGACTTAACATGATTGAACAGGAAGTTAATTTAAGCTATTAGCAAACCAAACAATAACAAAGAACCGGAATAGGAAAATTTGGTGACTCAATGGTGAAATGGGGATTTGGTAATGACAACCTATGCCAATGTGGAGAACCCCAAACTGCATACCACATTGTAAATGACTGCAAATCAATAGAACCTTCCTGCAACCTAACCGATGTTGACAGCCCTATGCTCAAACGATATCTGATGAACTGCAACTTCTGATGAGATTGCCATACGAACGAACAAAGAACAAAATGTCATTAAGCTTAACTAAAGTAGATATAGCAACAAAAAATACCAAAGCTTTTCATCTTTTCACAAAAACTTCTCAGCGAAATAAATTCTGTTCTTAGTTGTTATTAGGTTTGCTAATAGCTGAAAAAAAGCTCCCTCCTTTTTAAACTAGAACAAACTACTATTCAGTACTTGTCGTCACCAACCCCACTGAAGAGACCTGATTAGTCGAATCATGGACATTGCTGGCCACTTGTTTTACTATAAAATCACTTTTATTTCGCATGAAATCAAACATTATGACAAAGTAAAGACTGTTTCGTTTAGAGTTAACTTTATTACGTTTAAGCTCAGTCCCGTAGCACTCCAACTTCGGGCCCCCACCAAAGTAAGCGCAAGAGCCCCTGCGCACAGGTCATATCACTTTAGAGGTGTAAAATTGAAAAGCTGCATTAAGAAAATACACCACAATTTGTACATAAGTAAACAGGCTAATGTCAGAATAAAGCATGCCGATACCGAAGGTGCAAGTCATAAAAAATTCGGCACCGATGCCAGAGTTCAGTAGGACATTTATGCAGACACTGCGAAACGAAAGCAATGACACTGAAAAACATGAAAAAGTTATAAAAACACAGTATCATTTAAATAGTCTGGAGCGAACCTTTTTGTTCGCAAATGCTGTTATGACATTGTCATAATCAAGAGATCGGGCGCAGTCATTTTCGATTGACAACATGGCTAATGAAGATAGTCTACTGTCTGTCATAGACGTTCTATTAAAAGTTTTGATCAGTTTCAATTTGCTGAAGCTTCTTTCAGCGCTGGCAACAGTCACGGGGCAAGTTAGTAAGATTCGAAGTGCGATGTACACATTCGGATACAATTCAAATAAATGAGTCTTTAGAAGATAGTTCAGAAAGTCTTGAGCCGTTTTGAGATTGCGTTTTTTTTGTAAAATTAAAACAAACCGCTGTAGCTCAGCGCTCATTTCATCAGAATCAATGTCACCGAACTTTTTTTGGAACTCTTTACAGCAAGTAAGAAGAGCATTCTCTTGTTGCACAAGCAAAAGTTTGTCTCGTGTGTACAAAAACGAAAAGGCGGAAGAAACCTCACGTAACAAATTAAAGCGCTCCTTTATTGACATAATAGCCTGGTCTACTAATGGATAGAAAATGTTGCTTTTAAATTTCAGTTCAGGAGTAGCTCGTTGTTCCTCTTCACCTTGGTAATCAAACAATCTTCTTTTCTTTCCACTTCTTGACGGAGGAAAAGAAGGATCAATATCCAATTCCTGTGCTATTTCAACAGCAGATGTTGCGGCACTGTCATAACCCGTTGTGCGATAGTTTTGCAAAAACTTTTCAGTTGCCTGGATTTCCGTTTCCATTGTATGAAGGGAGACTCCATACGATTGAAGAATCTTGCTTGCTTTATTGACTTGGAATAGGATATCATACCAAATAAACACCGACAAAAGAAAACTCTATTTTGATAAATGAGCTATCAACGATTTTGTTTCTGAGGCAGCTCTTCCATCTTTTCTTTCTATGGAAATGGCTTCCAAGTCTTTCAGTGCCAGCAACACCTCTTTTAAATTGTATCGAAGAGGTTTGATGCATTTAATTCTGCTTTCCCAACGAGTATCAGATTGTGACTTTATGGACAGCTCCACATGTTTCTTCAAAATTTCCCAACGCTGAGCAGAGGAAGAAAACAGCACATACAACCTTGTAAGTACTCCAAAAAATGTCAATGCTTCCGTCGATGAATTAGCACTGTCAACAACAACTAAGTTAAGGGTATGGTTTGCACAGGGCACGTAAACAGCTTTGGGATTGATGTCTAGCATTCTTGCTTGGACCCCAGAATGTTTTCCTTTCATGTTAGCACCATTATCATATGACTGACCTCGACAATCAGACAATTCGAGTTGCAGTTCGGTCGCTTTTTCTAAGAAAGCGTCCAACAAGCCTTTCCCAGTACTGTCACTTATTCTCAAGTAGCCAAAAAATGTTTCTTTAACAACAGCAGCTTCTTCATTACATAGTACATAACGGAGAATGACAGACATTTGTTCATGATGTGACATATCTGGAGTGCAGTCCAAAATTATAGAAAAATATTTTGCCAATTTCAATTGCTGTAAATTTTCTTTTTCAACTTCTGTCGCTAGCAATTCAATTAGTTCATTTTGTATGGTAGGACTCAAATAGTGATCTTTAGTGTTTTTATTCTTGATTCTGTCTTGAAGCTCTTTTAGGATCGGATCTCTTCTTGCCAAAAGCTCAAATATACCCAGAAAATTTCCATTGTGAGGAGATCCTAAGACTTCTTCAGATCCTCTAAAAGCAAGATTCCTTTCCGATAGAAACAAGGCAATGTCGATAAGTCTCTCTAAAACATTTCTCCAAAAACGTCTTTCATTGAAAAAAATATTCATCTCGCGTTTGTCGATAGTGGATGAATTTCTTATCCCTTCAGCTAGCAACATCCATTGACTGCAGCATTCTTGGTGGGAAATGCCGTTTTCATGGTCTTTCAGTTTTTTCGAAAAACCCTCCCATGTATTTATACCACTACAAAAGGGGCTTAGTGTTTTTCCAAATAGCTTACAACAAAAGCAAAAAACTTGATCTGATTCCCCAGAATAAACTAGCCACGACCGTGAAACACTTCCACCATTAGGTAACACACGTTTATAATGGTTGGAGGAAAAACGTCGCCTTGGAGTTGTGTTATTATATGGAAAATTCATTATTAGTTGATGTGGTCCACGCTTTACTATATCACATCGTTGAGCATCAGAAATACTTTCAGGCCATTTACATGGGTCATCAGGGATAGGGGTAAATTGAGATTCAGATATTTTTGATATTGAAGGTTGCGTATTGGCAGGTAAATCACAACTTACATTTTCTGGAAATTCACAATCACTTTGATGCTGATCGTCATAGTCTTCTTTTTCTTGTACACTATAGTTTTCTTCATCCCTCTCGGTACTAGTGCCAGGTCTACTCTGCTCAGTAATCTTGAAAAAATCTGTCATCTTGGGCAATTTCGCTACAGCATCTCGAGCAGTGGCTGCTTCTTTTCTCTTTTGAGCACCACTTTTTGAACGTTTCATTCTACACAATGCCAATAAAATACTTTATCTGCACTCTGCAGTGTATATATATTGTCCCGGTATTTATAGCCAAACGGAATTCCAGACCATTCTATGATTGTTGCGTAACAACGGCATTGTTACGTCAATCGAATATTCAAGATTCTACCAGAAAATCAATCGAAATATTCTAGATTCTGCGAGATAAAATGACGTTGCATTCACTTATGATGTCACAAGCCAATTTGTTCCTACAGTTTAAATCGGTTGTAAACAAGTCTGCTGAACTGAAAATAGTCACGTAGCCAAAAAGCAATTTCAGACTAACTTGGGCCCCCAAAGTTGGCCTGGGCCCTCCCAATTGGGGGGTTTGGGGGGCGGCTGCTACGTCTCTGTTTAAGCTAATCTTTATGCTGGCTTTGTTGTCGACCAGTGGTTTTCAAACTTTTTTTGCTCAAGGCACACTAGGCAACGCAAATTTTAAACGTGGCACACTTGGACCTCAACCGAATTGCTTTTTAACTAACAAGCTAAAATTCTACTTTTGCAACCTAACTCGCGAACAGTGAAAACGAGCACAAGAAATAAATAATTCAGTAACAAAACAATTCATTAAACAACTATGACATGAACAGTGTTAGTGCGATACATGTGCTTGATTTTGAGCATATATTGTCTTGATGCGCGGTGAAATGGAGGTCAAGCAAACTCTTAGTTCATCTTCAACAGATTTCAGCTGAGATCTCGGTTTGGCTTTTATCTGTGACAAAAACAAAACGGAGATTCACATAACAAAGTTGTAGAAAAGGGCAAAAGAATCTCTACAGCTTGTTGGAGATCTCTGGGTATTCCTGCCGTACAATGAGCCAAAAATTGTCTAATTTTTTTCTTTGTGTTTCAGTTGCAACGTGCGGTCCATGCATATTTTTGTAGGTTGTTCTTTTGTTTTCAATTTTAATTTGCATGCATTACTTGAGGCAGATTGATTGAATGGATTTCTGACCCAATGATACTTAAAAATTTCCAGGTTTTGAAAGTAAGATTCAAATCTTTGCTGGAGCATTTCTAAATGATCACCGATACTCTTCTTCAAAATACCTCGGTTTACAGCTTTCGCAGCAACTTCCGTAAGGGGGAACATCTTGAACACACCTTGTATGACGTTTGTTTGCCACAATTTTAACTTCAACAAAAAGCCGTAAAGTTTATCCGTAGTTGTCAACACCGTTTTATTTCTGCCTTGCATCCTGGTGTTAAGTTTATTTAAGTGACTAAATATATCAGTCAAGTGATCAAGTTTTATTCTCCAAATTTCATTATCAACACAAGGGTTGATTTTCGACTTATTGTCAGAAATAAATTTTACGACTTCTTGTCTGAGTTTATAAATACGACACGAGACCTTTCCACGACTCAAACAACAAACTTCTGTGTGTAAAAGTAAGCTTTTATGTTCAGCATCCATCTCTTTGCACAGTAGTTGAAATAATCTCGAGTTTAAAGGTTGCAATTTGATAAAATTCACCATTTTTTACGGATATATCCAATACTTTTCTACAATCGTCAGGTACTGTTTATGCAACCAGCACTTCACGATTTAAAAAACAAAAGGAAGGCTGCATATGACGTCACACATTTCGCGCCAAAAAAAGTGGCTGGTCAAAACCTGTAATTTATGCTGGAAAGGCATAGGGCGAACACCAACTTTTGGAGTTATTTTGAAAACTAATGAGAAATTAATTAAAAATTGGAATGAATTATTGCTAGTTGGATCCTTGGAAACAAATAAATTTAATCAAAAGCAATTCGGTAGAGATCAGGTCTTTCAGTTGACTGGTGTAAGCTTAGTACTGAGTGCCAATTAAAAAAAAATGCCCCTAAGAGAAGTGCCATCTAAATATTATTTGCCCCTCAGTTAAATATAACTCTATACTAATTAGATATTCGTTGGTACATTAGCAAAAACAACCATTATCTCACCATTACTACCGGTACCTTAAGCTTGCCGGCAAGCTTGCTTGTTGTGTCCATGGGCAAGGCATTTAACGGTATGCCTCCATCTTTATGTGGCAAACAGGTGGTGGGGTCAAGCAGTCTACCCGTCGTGGTGGCCCAGTCTGACGAAAGACATGCAGACAGAGCATGAGCTCATACGCATGAATAAATGAATCGGTACCGTAAGTTTTTAATTTTCTTTGTTTCAGCAGCCTATGCAATAGGCCAAAAAATTGTTTAAGAAGTAGTTAAGGTCACAAAATTAGATCTAATATATCAATACGACTGGTCTGCAAGCACTATTGACAAAAAATTTCAAAGAAGTACTGATTTGATCCATCAATATCTAATCCAACAGTTGACAAACGATACAGAAGTCTGCCCTGTCATTTAGGCTGCAGTATAATTTAAATTTACAACTTTTCAGTATGCTTATGCAACTCAATATACTGTATAAGTTGCACATTACAATTAACTTAAACTTAGCTTTTTCCAACACGCTGATTAATCGAATATGAAACCCTCACAGAAGCTGGCTACAAATAAGCCTGCATGTTTAGCCCATAAAATTAGCCCAACTATTAGCAATAACAAGCAAACCTTAGCACCTCTTATCTTACTTTGACTTCAGATTCATGCTTTAACATCAGTAAAACAACATATTCAACGTTCATTTAACAACTGTCACGTTTATCGATTTGGTATGCAAAAAACGATATCCCTCCTATTCAATTCAATGCAAAAACACTAACACGAGTCAGCCACTTTTATCAAAAGCGCATTTTGATGACGTTTAATCGCGTGCGTGCAACCTTCCTATGAGTAGCAACAACATTGGGATTATATTCCCTAACTTTACCCAAAAAACATGTTTTCCGACCATGCAAAAAGCTCCGTTCGTACATGCGATTGTACAGTTATTCCATTCCAGCTCTTTTTCCTCAAAAAAAAGTTGCAGTTACCGCACATTATAAACTTCTTCTCCAGTTGTGTGGGCCAGAATTTCTCTGCAGAATAGGAAGTTTTTTCGTATGCTGTTGTTTTCAGTATTACACATATATATTTCAGTACACATATATATTTCAGAAATCTATCCACCCAAGACTTGGCCTGCTCAATTATCTTGGATGTGAGAGTTTTTGGAAATTTGGATTTAAAACTTTTGTTTTTTAGATATTCCAGACTAGTATCATACTAGATTTCATCCAGTATAATTTCATAGACTAGATTTCATCCTATTAACAACTAGATTTCAACCAGACTAGATTTCATCCTATTAGCAACAGCAAATTAAAGAAAAATAAGCAGAAAAAAATCGTATGGGTTACCCAGTTTCCAAAACTACTGCGGTCTAGCCAGATGGAAAAAACGTCTGCAATCAAACGTATTGCTCGCATACAAGCGCCCACAGACACTAGGCAATTTTGTCGCTCGCTATAAAAAGCTTTCGTTTGGTCCTCTTGAGGGTAAGGATGGGGGCATATCTGGGCCCTGTGGCAAACGTGCACTATGTGGCAATCATGGCTCACATAATTCTATGGTCCCACTGATGAAACATATACGAACACCTAATGGAGTACGTCCTTTGACCCAAAAACTAAACTGCAAAGATTATGGTATTTACGCGGCATGTTGCAAAAACTGTGACAATTACTATGTTGGTCAAACAATGACATCTTTTTCACAACGTTGGACAAAACATCGAGTACTATGGAACAAATTTCACTACTCTGAAAATAATGATAATTCGGCCCTACTTAGACATTATGATAAACATCATAAGGAAATATTTACCGGTAAACCTGATATAGCGCAATGTTTTTTGTTATATTTATTATAAAACCTGAATTTGAAAATTTAAACTTTTATGAAGCCAAATGGTATCGCATACTTAATGCAAAACTAAATATTAATAAAATGATTTTACCTCGCATATAGCCTAGTATTCTTTCTCATTTTACTACTTTAAATTTAGTCTACTATCAGCCTGCGTTTTAATCGTATTTTTTTTCGTCATAATGGTCTGCTGCCTTGTGGGTAATACTGCAATACTATAATATGAAATTATTTGTTTTGATACGCTGGATATATAATTACTTATGTGATGAGTGTAGATTTGTCAGTAGAGCTATTGCTTGGAACCTTAGATTTAGTTGCTTTTATTGTTCTTTTACAGCACTGATGATGCTTTATAGCGAAATGCATTTGTCTTAGCGTATTAATGTATAAATAAAGTTTCGAGCTGATTTAGTTTTTCCAGTCACATCTTTTGAGTTCTTAGCAACAGAAACGGAATCGCTCGGATATGTCGGAGTTGGATAGGCGGAATATCTCTGATCAAAATCAACTTAACTTATATCCGAGGAAAGGCTTCATTTTCTTGAATGTTATCTATACTATAAAGTGCAATTCTGTCTGTGTATCTGTTTTAACTCCTCTGAAACTGCTGGAGGTGCAAGCATCAAACTTCGCGCAATTGATCACCGCCCTGTGCTGAGTGTCATAAAGGTATTGGTGACGTCATGATGGCGTCATAATTGAAAATAATTTTTTTAGAATTTGCATTACTTGAGAAAAACCACTTTTGCTCAAACGAAAACCAGCTTCCAACTTACCAAATTACAAAATATTTCATTTGTTTGAGGTCTAAAATGACGTCATAATCAACGATTGATTAAACAATCTGTTTTTTGTTCTTTCTCAAAAAGTGCTAATCGCACAAACGCGATTAAACGTTCTTTTAGGAGATATTAATAAGGTGCTTTCGATAAAAACAACTTTTCAATTAAAGCCTATTTGACTGTGCTACGAGTAATTCTCAAAGCAATTTAAGCACTTTAGGCCGTCCAAACATTTTTCTTCTGTTTTTTCCTTGCACGCTAAAAACTGGCTCTATGATGTCATAACATGTCTCGTACGATTAACACAAATGTTCGCTACCGTAGATCATAATATCAAGATTTTTCAACAATTCCAATCTTTTTGCAAAATCAGTTTACTAAAAAACTGATTTGTGATTTCATTTCTCAACGGATTTTCAATATTTCTTCAACAAATTAAAGATTATTTCAAGGCAATTTCGATAGTGTACAATATGTACAATAAATATTAGTTTTTATACTGAAAAAACTGAACGTTAAAACCTGTGGTCTAACTTTTTACCCCTCCCAAAAAGTGGTGAGCACAGTAAAAACAGGTGATCTTAATACAAAAACGTTATAATAAAGTACTAACAATTACTATCCTTTGAAAGCTTAGGAAATTTCCTTTCCAGCAATATGTCACTCCAATTTCTTGAGGCTAAGGTTTAGTTTACACTAGCTGATCAAAACTTGGTTGCCATACATGATGTTTCATTTTTAGTTGAACAATTATTCTACTTGACTTAACAAAAATGCAATTGTTAGACCAAGTTTGTTCTTTGGTACATTTTGACTACTTTTCCTTACAAGCGTGGTTCTTTTGCATTATCTGTCGACGTTTTCAAAAAGATCCATCAAAAACTGAAGTTTCCAAATGTTTATGAAATGTAGTCTACCGGTTGGAACCACGGAAAATTTTGGTGCCTGCATTTCACAATATTGCAATTTATAGAAAAACTAAGTCCTTTGGTATATTTTGGATATTCTTTCTTGATAGCATGGATCTTTGGCATTATCCATCAAATTATTCAATACGATTCATCGAAAAATGAAGTCTACAAATTTTGATATGTAGCCTACTCCAACCAAAACACTTGGTGATCATCCAAGAAAAAGACAATGGGGTAAAGATGGTCCGTTCTTATCATTTGCAACAAAATGTAAGTGTCAAGCTACATATGATCTAAATGTAGAAGGAATTTCCTTTGTAATTGAGCAAGGCTGCCGAAGCAGCCGGCTGATTTGATATTCTTAACCTCGACATTAATGTTGGGGGTCCCCTGCTACTGTTATGACTTAATTGTGAGTGCTTCGTTTCGGGTTAGTTTGCTGTTCGCATGGCGGCGTTTATGCCAGGGCCAAGGAACATGCACGCAGTCAGAGTCGTTAGTTCATATCAATTCGGCTACAGTAATGAAAAAGTGGCAAGTAGCGATCCTAATAATAATGGCTCAAAACGCATTGTGAGGTCATAATGTTAGATGACATCGCAATGCTTGCCACTATTTAGTGAAAACAGCAGCATGCAGCAAAATCATCCACTATCAATTTGATAGCGAACATAAATGGTAAAGCCCATTACTGCTATTTGTAATACAAGGATATCGGTACAAAACACTAACCTTTACTTAGCAGTGGGGAGGTCTGGATTACGGGCAAATTTAAATGAAATAAAATCCCAAATTTAAGATAAGATCAAAACTAAGCATCAGCAACATCAAGTTGTAACAGCAGATTAGGAGGGAATGATTTTCTTTGAAAAGAGATTAATAGGCGCCTATTGAAATAGGTTGTATGACTTCAAAGGAAAGACATGGCCCCTTTTCATGCTATGGTCGAATCAAAGCAAATAGCGCAGGAAAAGATTTTGATGTCACAAATATTAAAACGAAAATGGGCCCGCCAAATCGTCAAATAGGCCTACCACAAAATATCTCATTTTTTGATTGTCAAAACGACCACCATTTGGGCCGACGCCATCAATTTTGAGTATGTTTCACCCCCCTTACACTTTCAAAAATTACGAACGGTAGTTTGTTTCATTATTCTTTCTTTTTGAATACTCCAGAGTCTTGATTAATGGACCTACATGATCATCATTACATGTACAGGAACTGTGGCCTATATTTACTAAAACATTTTGTTGTTGCTCTCACAGATGTTTGTACGATGAAGCTGGTGCAGCTGCATTAATTAATACGTTTTAAATCGGCACGAGTGATAATATGCCCTGCCAGGGTAAAGTCTAAACATGTTTTCTATTTTGCTTGATAATAGCTTTGTAGAGCTACAGGAATCAAACCTAAAAATTTGGAAAAATCAAGGACTCATTTAACTTCTATAAGCATACCTAAGCAAGGAGAAACGACAATGAATCATAACGCGTAGCCAGCAGGGACTTGAGAAAGTTTGAGGAGAAATTAAAATTAAGAACGTCATTGTGTTAAATCGTATAGTGGTATTTTGCTTTATGATAGCTTGATAGAGCTGCCGGGATCAAACCAAACATTTGGCGAAAACCAAGGACTCTTTAAACTTCCCAGGGTACGTCAACTACACAACGCGTAGGCAGCGAAAACTTGAGAAAATTTAAAGGGGAAATTAAAAGAAAATAGCGCCACTATGTTAAATCGCACCACCCTAAAAACATTTTACCTATTTTGATTTAGAATAGCTTAATATCAGTAATGTGATCCCAAATTTCGAACAATGGGAAACGCAAGGCTCCCTTGGGTTCGTATCAGCAATGAACAGAGCACATAGACCTAAGGCATAGCCAGGATCTTGAAATGAAATATTCTATTCGGAAAAGGAGCAAAAACATTCTTGAAAATCTTATGTGCAGAAAACACATAAACGTTTGGTAACTCTTCACACAAGAGCCCGATAGGTGAAGCCAGCTGAATTAACACTCTCAATTTCGACGTTACTGACGGGACTCTTCGGGTGACGCCGTTGTATGCAATGTATAGTATAATGCAAGGATCTTTTCTCATGTTGATATGCTGCCTGTTTAGGTATTTATGTCCGTACTCTACAGCAATGTAATAAAATGCCAAGTTAAAAAAAAATTAACATAAAACCATAACCATAGCAATATGTAAAACTGAATATAAAGAAAACAATAGCCGTTTTTGTCGCTATGCCGGAAACCAGATCAAAAGCGCAGCTACATTAGGAACTTAAAACCACAAATATAAATAGAAAAGGGGCAGCACCACATCGAAAAATAGGCTTATCATTAAAAAGCTTTTTTCTTCAATTGTGAAAGCAACCACCATTTTGTCGCCACAATCAGTTTTGATTACGTGCAATCCCTTCTCTCTCACAAGTATTAACAATAATTTGTGGCAAGATTCTTTGTGAACATTGCCAGTCATGATTAGGAGAATATGATGATCACAATTTCGTGTACAAGAATTGTGAAAATGCATAAGATTTATTAACTTTTCGCTACTGCTCACACAAGAGCCCGATGGGTAAAGCCTTTGCAGCCGGTAAAACCACAACACTAAATTCCGACATTACTGATAGAGGGCCTCTACCTGGCGACGCCGGCAAAGCCGGCTAGTGTAATAATGTTCATGTTGATTATTGTGTAATAATCTCAGTAATTTAATGAAAATTTCACAGCACACTTTTAAAACGTTGGCAGCACACCAGTGTGCCGCGGCACATAGTTTGGGAAACCCTGTTGTAAACTAACCTGCCGAGGAATAATAGTTGATATCTGAAAATGCACATTAATTTTCGTTTTTCAGTTTTTCGAAATATCTAAAATAAAAGTGACTTTTCTTAGCATAAATACAGATTGCTACTGAGTATTATATACATTTTAATCGTTTTTTATTAAGAGATTTAAAATAGGATCCACTTCAGATATTCCATCCCATATTAAATTGTAAGATGAATTGGAGCCCGAACCAGCAAAAATTGTAATAGCTCCGGCTTCTGCTCCAGTCCCAGCTGTGTAAAATTTTACACCGTAGCTCCCGGCTCCGCAGCCATGTTGCTCAGTTTTTTTTTTCGCATCCGCACAGATAATAATAAAACCAAAAAGTTTTATGAAAAAAGTATAGAAAAATGTTTCCAGGCCAAAAAAAATTGCAAGGGCTTTTTTTATCCCTCTACCTCGCTGTTTATGACCAACTTTAAGTGAATGCTATTAAACTGCAGCGATTACTGCCAAATGATCTGGAATTGTAGATTTATCATGGTTCGTGCTAGTTTATAGTTTGTCTAGAGTTATAGTTTTATTGTAATTATCGTAGTTATTATTTAAAATAATAATGTGAAATCAGTATCACTGGTGGCAACTGCAGCCTACATGTACAGGGTGTTTCACAATTATTGAAACAAAGCGATTGGGCACAAATTCAGGATTTTAAATGATACCACAATGATGATTACATTTATTGAAAGGTGAAGAGAATAAAATGGTGGAAGCTGAAAGACTTCAAAGTGAAGAATAAATTTAAAATGGAAGTGATTAAAAGCGGAATACTTGGTGGAAAGGAAGACTGGCAAAGAGTAGCTGAGGTGATACGGAGCGTTGCCAGAATGGAATTGGGTGAAACATCAGGAAAAATTAGCACGGCAGGTAGACGGGAGACGTGGTGGTGGAACCAGGAAGTCCAGGAGAAACTGAAGGATAAGAGAAATGCTAAAAAGGTATGGGATACCATCAGAGATGATGCAAGCAAGTTGGCCTATAAAACTGCAAGAAAACAAGCTAAGAGAGAAGTGGCAAAGGCAAGAAACAAGGCATACGAAGAACTGTACGAAAAACTGGAAACAAAGGAGGGGGAAAATGAGTTGTTTAAGATAGCAAAGCAGAGAAACAGACAAAGCAAGGATGTACAACAAGTAAGAGTAATCAAGAGTAACACTGGAGAGATACTGATGGAAGAAGAGAAAGTGAAACAGAGATGGAAGGAATATTTTGACGACCTACTCAACCAGGAAAACCCTAGAGAGAGAAGAGAAATGAAAACAGAAGAGACAAAAAGGGACGTGGAAGATATATCTGTAGAAGAAATCAGGACTGGGTTGAGGAAGATGAAGAAGGGAAAGGCGCAAGGACCTGATGACATACCAGTGGAAGTATGGATCGCTTTAGGGAATAAAGGTGTGGAGTTTCTAGTGAACTTTTTTAATAGACTCCTACGAGGGGAGAAGATGCCAGATGAATGGAGGAAGAGCGTCCTTGTACCTTTGTACAAAGGCAAAGGAGACATCAAAGAATGTGGAAACTACCGAGGAATCAAGTTGATGAGTCACTCTATGAAACTGTGGGAGAGGGTAATAGAAGCAAGGATAAGAAAGGAGGTGATGATTGGTGAGCAACAATTTGGGTTCATGCCAGGAAGAAGTACCACCGATGCAATCTTCTGTTTGAGGATGCTGTTGGAAAAGTGGAATGAAGGGCAGAAGGCGGTGCACTGTGCCTTTATTGACTTGGAGAAGGCATACGACAGGGTACCCAGAGAGGAACTGTGGGAATGCTTGAGGTTAGCTGAAACATCAGAGTGCTATGTAACGATTATTAAGGACATGTATGACGGAGCGACAACAACTGTGAGAAGTGCAGCAGGGTTGACTGAGGAATTCAAGGTAGGTGTTGGACTTCACCAAGGCTCAGCACTCAGCCCATTCCTTTTTGCCATCATCATGGACAAGCTGACGGAGGACATCAGGAAGGACGCACCATGGGATATGCTGTTTGCAGACGACATAGTGCTGTCTAGGCAAAATTGCAGGGAGCTAGAGGATGATCTGGAGATGTGGAGAAATGCTCTGGAGAGAAGAGGCCTAAAAGTGAGCCGAAGCAAGACCGAGTATTTGAAGGTTGGGGATGTGGATGATGGAGAAGAGTTGAAGCTGCAAGGAGAAAAGCTAAAGAGAGCAAAAAATTTCAAATATCTGGGTTCAACAATTAGTAGCGATGGACGATGTGAGGAAGAAGTGAGGAGAAGGATCCAAGCAGGCTGGATAAATTGGAAGAAGGTGTCTGGAGTTCTGTGCGACAGGAAATTATCAGCAAGAGTTAAGGGTAAAATGTACAAGAGTGTTGTCAGACCAGCCATGCTTTATGGAATGGAAACGGTGGCAATGACGGAAAGACAGGTAGGAAAAATGGAAGTTGCAGAGTTGAAAATGGTGAGATGGGCACTGGGAGTGACAAGAAAGGACAAAATAAGAAACGAATACGTGAGAGGGACTGCCAAGATCGCAAAGCTAGGAGACAAACTTCGTAATGCAAGGCTACGCTGGTATGGCCACGTGAAAAGGAGAGAAGAAGGCTACGTGGGAAAAACGATGATGGAGATGGCGGTGCCAGGTAGAAGGAAAAGAGGAAGGCCAAGGAGAAGGTGGATGGATTTGGCAAGAGAAGACATGGAAAGGGTTGGAGCTAAGGAAGGAGACGAAGTCGACCGGGAGAAGTGGAAAATACTTTCGCGCTGTGGCGACCCCGAATAGGGAGAAGCCGAAAGAAGAAGAAGAAGAAGAAGAAAGGTGAAAGGATAACATTTTATAATCTGAAACTGTTTATCTTCAAATCAGAAATAATATGTCAAGAAGATTCTTAGAGTACATGCTCTAGATGTCCACCGTTCTGTCGAAGGCATTCTTGAATGCGGCGTGCAAAGTTGTTGATAACACGCTCACATTCCTCCTGTGTAATGGCCTGAATTTTCTCGGTAATGGCTGCTTTCAAAGCTGCAATAGTGAATGGGTTATCCTGGTAAATGTTGTCCTTGAGGAACCCCCACAAGAAGAAATCTGGAGGATTCAGGTCAAGTGAGTGAGGTGCCCATTCCACTTCAGCTTTGCGGCTGATGAGACGCTTCCCAAACTTTTCACGGAGCCAAGCCATGGTAACATTAGCAGTGTGAGGAGGGGCACCATCTTGCTGAAACCACTGTTCTTTCTCATCAAGGTCCTCATGCTTATCGAGCTCTCCCCAGAACTGCTCAAGCACTGGAACGTAGCGCTCTTTTGTCACGGTTACTGCAATACCGTGATCATCTTCAAAGAAAAATGGTCCGATGATACCATGCTTGGAAATGGCAACCCATGCTGTGCATTTTTTTGAATGCAAAGGGCGTCCAACGACTCTGTGAGGGTTCTCACTTCCCCAAAACACCCAGTTTTTAGAGTTAACGTGACCATTCAAGAGGAAGTGGGCTTCATCTGAAAACCAGACATCATCCAAGAATTTCTCGTTATTGTCGATCGTTTCCGAAAACCACTGGCACATCGCTACCCTTTTTTCCTTATCATTCCCGGTTAGTTCATGCTTTACGTGGATCCGGTATGGACAAAGTTTTAGCTCCTTAACCAGCATGCGCCTTACAGAAGAGACAGAAATGCCAAGTTCTTGGCTCCTTCGACGGAGAGATTTGCTCGGACTCCGACCGACTGACTCTTGAACCCTGCTGACATTGTCGGGGGTGCGGATTGTTATTGGAGGCCCTGAGGGCGATGAGCCCGCTACCCTACGATCTCCACAAGTGCCATGAGCTTCAAACTTCTTGACCAACTTGAAAATCTGACTCCTGTTTGGAAATTGGTTGAAGCTGAACTTCCTTCTGAACCTTGCTTGAACAATCTTGAAAGACTTCGTTTCGTAATATGTCTTTACACAAAAGATCTTCTGCTCCATCGACCAAGGCATAATTAGACTATCTTTTGTTTAACGTATAAAAATGTTCACTATTTCGCTATGACAATCTGAAAACAGAAAAAGAATAAGGTCATTGGTAAAGGTTTTAGAAGCTGCCGCTTTGTTTCAATAATTGTGAAACACCCTGTACTTGTATCACCATTCAGCCTGTGATCATCCATAATCATGAGAAATGCCACCTTTTCCACAAAAAATGAACGGAACTAATTTTAATTATTTTTCAGAGCGACGCAGGGGAATTTGATAGTAATCTTCCAGTTTTCGCAGACACCGGATGGACATACAGAAACGCTTTTTGTGCTCAATGCAATCACGTCAACAGCTTTTTGTTTTGGTCAGTTAAAGCCAATTGCATCCGCAGTGCTCCCAATGCAGTAAGTCATTACATGTAACATATAGCAATGTTGTAAGAGAAAGGGCGATAATTTGGACCAGTTGCTAATATGGACCACTGCCCGTTTTTATTTTTCAAAAATATAAAAACTTAAAACGCCAAGTAGCTAGAATTAAAAAAAAAAAACAAAACAAAGATTTTCCTTGCGCATTTGGCTGTGTGTGGAACGTGGACAGATTGATCGATGTGTGAATTTTTTCGCAGGAGAAAGGTAGCAGGTTCGGAGCGACATACTTTTGCAGTAGTTTCATCAAGTGGTAATATGCCGTTGCACTGAGAAATTGAGTAACGTTTTAGGTGTTTAGTGGTTGAGCTGTTATTGCCAATTGTTGAAGACTGCCTAGTTGCTGTAAAATAGACCACTCGAGCATTCTTAATTTGGTCCAAACAATTCAAATTAGACATGATATTGTAAATTTTTTCTTGGTGGTTGTTCCAACCAAATATTGCCACCCATTGCTAGATCGGGCGTATACCATGTTAGGCTCACTGTAATCAGATAATTTTTAACGTCAGGCACATTATGAACTATTGAGCATTGCATGGAGTACTAGGCAGTAATAACTGATTTTGTAGTCTACCCATATTTCGATTCTGTTTAAACCTAAGCTCACAACTCAAATTCTGACTTGGACTCAAACACTTATTCTGCACCATAAAATTATGCCTATTTCATACTATATTGAGCTTGCTATTCCTTAATTGAGGTAACCACTAAAATTGAAGTAGTGGTTCAAATGACGTGCACATTTTTAAGAAAACCCTAACTTGACCAGAAGATTATATCTATTTTCTTGTATGCCATGCAAACTGCTTAACCCCTCCGCGTCGCTTATCATCACATGATGATGGCGAAGAGAACGCCGCTCATCCTCATATGATGATTTGCCGGCTACGGCGAAATGCGTGTGTTGAAGAGAGATGTCAAAAAGGAAAGGAAGATCTCTCCCAAGCGAGCTTTAAATACACGCATTTCGCCGTAGCCGGCAAATCATCATATGAGGATGAGCGGCGTTCTCTTCGCCATCATCATATGATGATAAGCGACGCGGAGGGGTTAATGCATTTTTGCAATAAACACTCATTCCAACTCTAATCATGTTCTTACTACCGACAACTAAAAATGACTGCTGGAATATTAAAATCTTAAAAAAACGATCTTCAGTCAACGTCAAACTAAGAGTTTAAGTCAGTGCGAGGTATATGTATGCAGTCCTGAATCAGAAAGAGAATATGGCAATGTAAATAAAAATGGACTAGAATAATAGACAACAGTTGTTTGTTGGTTGCCGTTTGCCAGTTATCTTTTCTATAGCCAAGTAATATGACATGATAGATTAGTGCATTCATGCAACTACTATACATTATATATTTATGCTTTTTAGCATCTTTTGGCACATATTTATGCTTTTTATTATATTTTAGCACCCGTGAGGTAACAGTGTTGGATATTACTCCCTTTCCTAAGTATATATATATAGTCTTCACTCTAATTGTAAAGATCTTTCAAGGCCGCCGTGCTTACCAGCTATTCGCATAAGCGTAGCTTAAAAGATATGAAAGCACTAAGCAAAGCCAAAAAAGGCAGAAGAACCCAGAAACTGAAACAAAAAACAAAACTCAAAACTATGGATGCTGCAGCTTCTGTTTGCAATTGTATTGTGGGTGGTAAATCCACTGATGAAGATTAGATCCAGTGATGTTTCTGTTTAAAATGGGCCCATGAAAAAATGTGCAGACATCACTGATCCAAAGTTATACTTCTGTGATAACTGTGTCGACACTTAATGACCGAGCTGTATTAGACTTAATTGTTAATTTGCATGTCGTGAATTGCATTTGTCAATATTGGTGTTTCATTTTCCACATTACATTGGGTAAAGCTAGTGTGCGTGAATTGTTTGCAGGTTACTGGTGAACTTTGTTACAGTGGTCCAAATTAAAGATGGATAGTCCAAACTGACCAAAAAATGATGAGTGTACGCTACAGATTTTCTGTTTATAAAATCTGTCCAACACCTCGTTTGTCAGCACATTCTCATGCAAGCAAGACAATCTCATTTACCTGACCTTCATACCAATTTTCGTTTTTTGTAATCACATGCTTTCCTTAAGTGGTCCAAAATAGAGCACTTTTCCATATATATAGTTTTGTTTTACATACAATGCTTTTTTTATCATCTTTATTACGAGGCAGTACTATTATGCAAACTATGCTCAAACCACCAAAAAGCTTTAAATCCTTTTTGATGAACTTGTGATTATAAGGGCCAGTTTTTACTGACCTAACAACTAAATATAATTGACTTAAAAATTCAAAACTATTGACTTAACAAAATTCTGACTGAAAAAATTAATATTTCTTGAGTTTTTACATTAAAACAAACGTTTAATTAACGAAAATGCACTAATCCTCAACAAACCATCCAATACGCACGCATTATACAGGGTGAGTCACAGGAAACGGATGTTTTTAAGGAAGACAAAACTCTGCGAATATTTTAACAAAAATTTTACAATGTACATAAAAACATTCACTAAACTATGCCATTATGGAATATTTAGGAGCAAAAAATTATGACTGACAAATGATGTTTATTTTCACGAGCACAAATTTGAAGTCGCTTTCTAAAGTTAGCTTCCATTTTCACTAAAGTTTCTCCACCTATTTCTCGGATATTTTCACGTATTGCAGTCGTCATTTCTCCAAGTGTACTGGGTTTCCCAGCAAAACGCGTGATTTCAAAAATCCCCAGAGATAAAAATCGCACATGGAAAGATCGGGTCAGCGCGGAGGCCACGGGAGATCTCCAAAGCGTGAAATGACATTACCAGGGAATGCAGCTCAAACAGCAGTCATGAACGATCTCTCTGTATGAGCAGTGGCCTCATCTTGTTGAAACCACATTGATGCCCTATTCATTCCTCGTCTGCGAAGCTCAGGTAGGAAACAGTTTTCAAACATTCGAATATAGGGGTCTGAAGTAACCGTTGCTGTCTCTTCTCCTTCTTTGAAAAAGAATGGACCAAATATCCCGCACTTTCCCAAACCACACCAAACAGTCACTTTTGGGCTGTATAATGGTCGCTGATGTAATTCACGAGGATTTTGTTTAATGAACAACAAATACAAAAATTAACATAAAAGATAAACAAATACCAACAAACTAAACGGCATCTCAAGCAGATTTAAAGACTACCTTCCTCACTCCCTAACCACCTACCCTAGAAGAGCAAGGGGCTTTCTAAAAACATCCGTTTCCCGTGACTCACCCTGTATAAGCCGTCGATTTTGCAATTACCAGGTGAAAAAATTAAATTTTAAATCATGTACGGTTTTACATTTTCGACCTTAAACTTTCTGTCCTTAGTTAACAGTTTTCGCAGCATGGAACAACTTCTTTCTACGGAAGTAGCTGTGGGCTAAGAATGTTGAAGCAAACTGTAAACAGCCTGTGAAATGTCTGGTCTTTCCATGTTCATTACTTTAGAAATGCCATTGTTTTGGATTAGTTTTTAAATCTAGCAGTTAATACTGCAAATGTCTTCTCCAAGTCAAGTTCTTGGATTGCTTGCACTGCTGTAATTGTGCGCTTGGCACTTTCCATCGCTTATATAAACTTAACTATACAGTTATACTCGTTTTCGATTTTGAGAAGTTGAGAGTAGCTAAACCAGTTGTTTGTAAGCAAGCTTTTTGCTTGAGTTAGCAAATACCAGATCCTTTAAAGCTTCTCACAATCGCTTTTACTTCAGATAAATTCTTTGCATAACATAAGGCAGCATCTAACCAGCTTCCCCATCTCGTAACAGGCTGCGACGGGCAACCAATAGTAACGAATTTGGCTTGTCTGGTTTGGTTTTTCTGTGTGGCTGATTTGACTTTTGCTATTAGCTGATCAATGAAGCGGCGCACCTTGTCTGTCCAGCTTTTCGCTCGCGCCCTACCCAGAAGAAATGAGTAACCAGGGACCCATTATAGTCGGATAGAAAATGAAGAGGAGTGACTAAATGGTTTCTGCCAGACCTGTCAAAGAATATGAGAAAGAAGCAAAGCCGGCGAAGAATAAAAAGCAGCAAGGACAGAGTGAGTGTCTGAGAGGAGGAAAAGAGAAGTGGCAGACTTGTTGGTGCCACTGAGACCTGTTTGCAGAACGGCGCTTTAGCAGAAAAACTTCAACAAACTGGGCTTGCCGAACAGGAAAGGCTGGCCTCAGCTTCACCAAGTGCGTAGTATGCAAGGACGGCAGAGCCTTTTTCGCCAAAGCGAAAAAAGGAGAAACTCATCAGTTCAAAGCACGAGGTTGTAAATTGAGAAAGTGTCAACTTGGGTAAGAGCAGCACCTTGGAGAGAAAGAGGAAGGTCAGAGCAAGAGCATAGAGTAGCATGACTGAGCTTCGAGCTGAAAGAAGACAGGTTACGAGGAAGAGAGGGAAGGCAAACAGGAAGAGCCTTTCTGTGGAAGAAGAAAAAAGCGTGAGCAGATGAGTGACGGCAAAGTTTCTCCAGCAGGACTTGGTGGGCCGTGGTTTCACTCAAATTTAGGTTTAGGCAATTCCAAAAGTAAGATGTTGACCCTCACGTGATTAGGATCGGGGTCAAGTGATAAGGGAGAATGAATGAAAAAGACAGAAAAAGATAAACCTTATCTGGCAAAAGTAATGACGCCATCGCCAGCGTAGGAGCCATCAAAAGAAAGAAAGCCAAACAGGAAGAAGATCGGATCGCAGTGCGAGTATCGCGGGATTCTAAGAGATCAAGGGAAGTTGAGATTAGACTCCTGGATACAGAAAAGATCGACAAGAAGTAGCAAAACGTTGTGAAAAAGTTGAACACTTCTGGCACAAAGGTTTTCTGCATTCCATTGTAGGCTCTTAAGCCCATTGCGTGAAGAGAGAAAACAGGAAGTGAGGATGGAGCGTCATAAATGGAGGTGGTGAAGAAGATTCCGAAAGAGGGATCACTATATATACAGTGACCACGTATATTTTCGCTATTCTTGTCAAAACGTAAACGTGGCGAAACGAGTAGCAAATTGTCGTTTCAAATTCATTATGCTTTGGATATCTGTTTGGAATTGCGTGTTGGTTCTCTTGCTTGATAGTTATTAAGGCTGTGTGACAGCCTTTATCGCCGTGAATTTTCGTTCTGCTCACGCAGGGCGGAGCTGTGCATATTTGTAAATAAAAATTGCAAGAAAGCTTCAACGTTTCCTGTTTTTGTTTGACGAAGCAGAAAGGATCCGTAGTGCTGATATTACTAGCTCTACAAAGCAACTCGGCTGGTTCAGTGCTAATCAATGACGGTAAGCTAGGCGCGAAAATCAGAGAGTTGAAGCCTGGTGTTGATGCACAATAGCCAAGTCTGCTTTCAGGTTATAAAGTTAGAAACTTTACATTGTTGTAGTAAATAAACTTCGAATATATTTTTCCTGCTATTCAATAAAATTCATCTTCAATGTATTTTTGCGCCATTCCGTTTTGCAATCCATGAATGTTCAAGAAAATGCACAAAAGAATGCGATACAGTATAGTTTGTTCAGTCATGACGAAATGCTAAACAAGCTTAAAATTGATTACAAATTAGATGAAAAATAATTTTCTACCAGAAATCTTGCCAAAACGAGTGTGCGTTATTGTAATCCCATAGGCTTAATTCAAAGGTCAGTTTTGTCGTATATTCGATAACTCTCCCAGGCGCTTCGTTTGGAAGCCTCTGTAGTATCACAGATAGTTTATGATAAATTACTTAATATTAATTGACATTTGAGCAAAATTTTTAATCTTCAAAAATATTATTTTATTGGGTTGGTTACTTTCTAACACCATCCAGTTGATGGAAAGTTCATCTTATCTATTTTTCTTGTGTTGCTCTGTGAACAATTAGTGTACATATGCAGACAAATCAAAGATATGTTAATGCCTACGGTGCTGAGGTATGTAAAAAACTAGTTCACAACTTGTATTATGATGAATTCACAAAATTATTTTCGTTTTATCTCCTTATTACGCATTGATGTTTTATAAATATGTGTACATTTTTAATACTATGCTATTGTTTTCCTTGTTGCCTATCATTTTTTGCCTTTTTGCTTTTTACTGGCATGTACTGACCCATAGTCGGCATCTTAAATTTCTTCGGCATTTTGTGGTGCATTATAGTGGGACTAGCACTGTAGGTTACCAGCATCAGTTTTCTCTGATTTTCAAGTATCCACGTAGTATTTTTTGAAGCGTTTGTAAATCGTTCTTGATAAGAGCTTCATCAGTCTTCAAATTATGATTATACGTCATAGGTTATTCACAAGAGTTTGCAACATAACCATGCAGCATTTCCTATCTAAAGTTAAACAAAACATATCTTATTGCTTTTAGCTAATATTAATGATCAATCTGCTTTTGATTTTACCCTGTTTTTAGTATGCATTAACCTACTGGTGTGCTCAGCGCTGAAAAATCGAAAAAGTCTTCCATTGTAGATTATCATAGCGCAAAAAAAAATAACTAGCAACTCACTCTACGCTGATTTGTTTCTTTTCCTTGCGACATCACTGCGTACTTCTCTAAGTCTCCATTCTACTAATGTATGGACTGTGGTGAAATGGATTTTTTTATACCTAACCGAATTATACTACTTCCGGTTAATTTATTTCACTAGTTGGGGAAAAAACGCAGGAAAATGATAGTCAACAGTGGCGTTGACAATGATTTTGTGTATTGTATATGGCAAGCTTTTTTTTTAATTGATATCCAAGAGGGAGAAGGGTTGGTTTTAGCTTATGGTTTTGATACTGCTTGCAGTTTTTGATTTTGTTCTTAATATGCTATAACTTACGTTCGTACAGCAATAGTATTGCATTGAGAATTGGTAACATTTTTGCAGTAAAAAAGCCGTTTTTTATTTGGAAGCTGAGTTGCCCTGAGACTCTCGTTGCATATTTTGGTCTCAATAAATCTCTGTTGAACTAGCTTTGTTTAAAACAAAAACGTCTAAACTAATAAGAGTAGGTTATTGCTAATACTTAGTAGTGGTTTTTCAAAGAGAGGCCTGAAGCTAGAAGTTAATAATGGGGTCAGCTTTATCTTAACACTTAGCATAATTAATTCACTCCTGATGATATGGTCTGGTAAATCTATGATTAACAAACGGACAAAATACTTTCAAAGTCAACTCTAATTTTAAAGAACGCTACAAAAACGGAAATCTAAAAAATACTAGAATGGGCTGCTGTATTTTTCTATTTTGTCGATTATCCCAAAACAGCACACGTCGAAACTCAGCAGCTCAAATGGAAAAAAAGACAGCTTTATGCTGCGTACTCATTAGAGTCTACACTGAGTATAAAAATAGCCAGTCAATAAATTTGATGTACTGTCTCGCTCTACCAAATGTTGGATATTTCTCTGACAGTTCATTGATGCTATTGCTTATGCTTTGTCTGCCAGTCTCTAGTCAGAATGGACCACTACAACGAGTAGACCGCTTAGTTGTGCCTCTTCTCTACACATCTACAGCAGGTGAAGATATCGTATTGGAGTGACTTTCCCTGAGGCACACCAAGCATGTCGGTCTTTTTCTTGACACAATCCCTTACATGCTGAGTATAAAGCAAGGAAGCTGGAAATACCATTCTTTGGGAATATTTTTGGCATGATTCGAGGCTATACTCTACACACTACTGTCGAGGCAGTTGCATTGTTGTTGAAATAACCAAATAAACGCAATAAGTTAAAGTTTGCAATTATTACAGCACAGACGTGATGAAATGGGGTCATTTTTCTCTGCATGTCACGCATGTTTTTGGACCACAGTTATGATTGAATCATGTTGATCTGGTTTGCTAAAAATTGATTTAATTAAATCACAAATGCATTTAAATTAAAAAACAAATGTCTTTATTTAAATTCACAAATCGATTTAGTTGAGACAGAAATACATACGAATATGTAGCCCAACCGTATCACTCTTTAAAAGCAATGTTCTTTGAATATCGCTTTTAGAGCTATTTGGATGTTCAAAACATCACGAGATACGTTTGAATTTGATTGGCTTGAATTAGGTGGTAGACACAGCGTTAGAAATTTTGAAATAATTTCACTTGCGGCATATTAAACTTGAAGCAGCTAGGCGCTGAGTTCTATCACCAGGATTAATGGAAAAAGTGAAAATGCAGCGAAGCTTAAAGCGGTTTATGCGGTTAGCCTGTGCACTCAGTCTGTCAGTCATTTGCAGAAAATGCTGCTACTTGTGGAGGGCCTGAAGTTCAAGATAAGCTAATTCAGTGCTTTCACTTAAACCATATTGACTGTATGTTTCCTACAATATTATCGGCTAGAGTTAAAAGATAACAATTTTTTCCGAGAAGCCGAAGTGGTGCTACAATAATCAAAGCAGAGTGGTCATATATTCGAAGCAGAGGAACTAATCGTATATACATTTGAAAACATAAAAGCAGAGTGTCTAACAGGCTATGTAAAGTCTGTAACTTGGCAAGCAACCAGTTTAATTTGCCGCGAATGTACTTGTTTCAAAATATTCAACCGCTCGTCTGCTGTCAATTCAAACCAATCAGTACGAATCAATTCCAAACCTATCTTGTGATGGTTGACAATGGTTCTAGGAAAATTCGCCGTAAACAAGTTTGCCGTAGGAAAACTCGCCGCAGTCAAATTTTGCACCCCCAGTATCTACCCCCCACCCTGTACACTCCCTTCCACTGTACACTGTCCCGTACATTTACATACCAGGCCTGGCCCTTCGGTGTACACTGCCTTTCGCCTATTAGGCGAAATTTCCTGAGGCGAGTTTTCCTACGGCAAACTTGTTTACGGCGAATTTTCCGGACACGGGTTGACAATAGGTCAAAACATTGAGCAATGACAATCGAATAACTCAAAAAGAAATATTCACAGGACATTGCCTTTAAAGAGTGATACTGTTAAGTGACGTATGCATTTGTGCCACAAACAAATCGATCTGAAAATTTAAATAAATGCATTCGTTTTTAAATTTAAATGCATTTGTGATAAAATCAAATAAATTCGTTAAAAAAGACGAATCGATTTGTAAATTTAAATAAATGAATTTATTTTTAACTTTAATTGCATTTGTGACGAAATTAAATGAATTCGTCGAAAAAACAAAACAAATCGATTTGTATAGTAATGCAAGAGGCTAGCAGAGGCGATGCACATAGCAAAACTGCAGACAGTGACACTGTTTCGACTTATCAGGTCTCTTCAGTGCAGTTGGTGACCGACAAGAAGCTAGAGGCTTTTAATAAAGCATAGCTTAGACCGCCACACTTGCGGGATCTATACTGGAAGGTCTGCCAGCACTATTGTTTTAGCAGTTGCTAGACTTAGTGCACCTGCGACAACCGCCACTCATTCACGAGTGATACGGCTTCGTAGAGTACTGACAGACCTTCCACCAAGTGGATCTAGTATAGATCCCTCAAGTGTGGCGGTCTAAGCTATGCTTTATTAAAAGCCTCTAGCTTCTTGTCGGTCACCAACTGCACTGAAGAGACCTGATAGGTCGAAACAATGTCACTGTCTGCAGTTTTGCTATGTAAATCGATTTGATTTAGTCACAAATGTTGTACCAAACATGCGTGATTGATAGTGAAAAAATGGTGCGCAATGTCATGTCATAACTTTGGACCAGTATCGGCTGGTCGGTAGGAGCTGCAGCAACTCCTGCCGAAGATTTGAAAAAAATCAAAATCTTAACTTTTAAGCAAACTATTTTGTTATTGAATGGTCAACATTATTTAAACTTTTATACTTACAAATTTTATTTTTCGCGTTTTTAATTTAACGATTATTTTGAGTAGAACTTGCACTTTTTGAAAGCAGAGATCGGAATCAGTAACTAACACGAGTTTCGCACAAATTGGTTAGCTATTGCCGACTTTCTGAGCTCAGGAGCAAGGCTTTTCTTTTTGTAAAGCCTTTTTCTTTTGAAATACATGTGGTCATGTGAGAAAATAGAAGAATGACACTGGAAATTTCAAAAGACAATAGCATTTAGGGCCTATGACGCTAAACTAACAGTTGAGGAGTGAATGAAAGCGAAAAGATTAAGAAACCATGTTCTAAGCTAAGGGTGCCAAAGCTTTTCCGGTTCGGACCACATTTCACTAATGTGCAGCTTTGGCAAACCGGTGTAGAGCTTTTTTTGGGGGGGGAGTTATCTGGTCTAGAATTGCCCCATCTGAAAAAACAAAATTAGCGTTCTGCACTCGAATTTTGTTGCTACAAATTGTCATGGAACTAGCCGAGGGTTGCAAAAACTTCTTGCGCTGGCCGCCCTTTGTGCCCCTCTGTTCTATGCTGTGCTTTATTTAAAGCCTCTGTCCACTTGCCGGTTACAAGCTGCACAAATAAGAATACCGAGTATTATTTGCATTAGCAAGTTAGAAGACAGCAGTTTAAAACATTACTTTACCTGTAGCGCTAGTTTTAGTTTTAAGCAGCTTCCTAGATATATAAAAGCTTAATGTTGTTTTATGAATAAGCTTCAGTTTTTTAGCCTAATTTTTTAATTGCATTTATGACATTGTGCAAAGTTGGTACTGGTAGGGCCACTGGCAAGCTAGATGTTGCAGTAAGACAAACATTCATGTTATTTGACAATAATTTGTCTGCACTTATTCATTTTGAAAAAATATTGTTACGTAAAAGTGATTAAGTGTTCTTGCTATCGGTTTTTTAAAGCTACATTATGGTAATCTACCGGTAATTTTCTTATCGCAGACGTTGGCAAGGGCGGCGCTAGCCCAAAATATGTAAGTGCGACAAATAATAGGCAAGATATCCTTGGTGAAAACCTCAATTGAATGAAGTCGCAAGTCACGACCAGGAACAACGCAACAACGGGAGGATTCTCTCAGCCCTACCTAATACAGGGTGACCCAAAATAAGGGATACCCACAACGTAGTAAATAAAATCTTCCATACTAATGCTACCAATCTTAAATTTAAAGTTCAACTTAAGCAGGGGTTAACCATAAAATTTAACTAAAAAAGTTTGTCAAAAAGGTCTAGGACAACTGAACAAAAGATGTTTTGCCTTGAGACTTAAATTGAGACAAACTCTATAAAAGTTAAACGGACAAAATTTTGAAGGCAATTTGATTTCAACCATTTTTCAAACAACTCGATGATATACAGTTAAGTTAAAAAATTCAAGAGCTAGAGAACTGTGCTAAAACTGAGTACAAGTGAAAAGGTTACAACTGGGTGGCGCTTGAGTGTCAGGGCTCCGGGAAATGTTAATGCTATTTGTACCTCGATCGGTCGCAGCCCCAGGAGTCTATCGGAAGACGCAGTCAGAAACGTATGGTGGCCATCTTGAACATATTTTTGAACAACCGTAAATAATAAAGCTATCGATGTTATAAACTCAGGCTCACAGGACTAAATTGTTATAGTCAAGAACAAATTTGAGCCAAAAATGAGTAACATCTGTTAAACATTGTGAAAATTAAGAGTACTTGTATGGGTATCACTCATTTCGGGTTGTTCAGATTAGGCCTATACAGGGTGATCCATAATGATGGGACACATTTTAAATGCTTTTTTCTACAAATATGAAAACGACACAGATAAGTGAATTTATTACATAACTGATACTCAGGAGTTTAACATAATTCACACATAACTAACTCATTGCAAAACTGACACGCTGATATCTAAGATCCGAATATTACATCCTTTAGATGCTCACCATCACGAATAAACCATTCAAGAGATCGATTTCTCATATCATGTAAAGTGCGGTTTAACACATCAATCGCAATACCTGTAACCTCTCTATGGATGCTTTGTTTAAGTTCTTCTGTTGTGTGGGACCTGCCTGTGTATACTCGATTTTTTAGGTAACCCCACAGAAAAAAGTCCACTGGGGTTAAATCAGGTGACCTGGATGGCCAATGGATATCACCGAATCTCAAAATATAAGGGTTACTAAATCAATACCAGAAAATAATTAAACTTGATGTAATATTCGGATCCTACACAACACGTTAAACTCCTGAGTATCAGTTATGTAATAAATAAATTCACTTATCTGTGTCGTTTTCATATTTGTAGAAAAAAGCATTTAAAATGTGTCCCATCATTATGGATCACCCTGTATATAGTTCAACACAATTTATTTATTTTTAAGGGATAAAGCTTGCTTTGAGTGCGTGAGTCAAGAATTGACTTGATCAGAATTTTTATAAACCGGTGGACGGCGAAGCCTATAAGCAACAAATAAGGAGGGTCTGGAGGATTTTTTTCTGTCCATAAAATTTTGAAGAACTAGAATTTATTGGGTACAATTTGGAATATATTTCGTGGAAAATGTTTTGCCAGAACGGAAACGAAATTAATATGTAGAACTAAGATAATTGAGCCCATTGTTAAAAAATTGCCTTTCGCATGAAATTTAGATAGTGTTGTGACAAATATGGATAGTTTTATTAGTGGTTTAATCTATTATAGTTCTAACCGGGCCAGATTTAACCACTAACTCTCCATTGCCATTATGCACCACCTCAAATAACGAATCCTTGCTTTCGGACATCTTATTTTTACAGCACAACATAATGATTACTAGCAAAAATTAATCGCTGAGTCTGCCCTACACAAAATCATAGTAGCTAAACTACTGTAAAACTGCTTTTAAAGCGTATGTAGTTATGTATTGGTGAAGAAACAACGCAAGGAGATTTTGGAAATTTTCAATAATTTATTCACCAAAAGTAGTACCAGTATCGTACTTTCAACACATATTACAAGTCCACCGACTCATGTATCTTACTCAGATCATTCTGACCGCATAAAGTTTAAGCTACGTGAATTTTGAAAATATTTTTCGTGCTTCAAAAACTAGGGTGTTAAAGCCTTTAGGTATACCCCCTCCATCCTAAAAACTCAACGGAGGTCTATCAAGTACAGAAATGGCCCTAAGCAGAAGTGAGTTAAGACAAGCCCAACTGATTCCCCGGTGACACAACCCATGAGCTTTGGCATTTGTAAAATTGTTCATCAGTTTGGTTACTTTTTGTTTAATAATTTTGCTGTTCATTTCCGTTTATGTCTGTGAAATGTCAAGTTACAGTAATTCGAGAGGTTATCATGCTTAAGACATCCCAATGTGCGAAGTTATAAAGAGAGTATCGGTGCCGCAAATTTATTACTGTTCGAAAGAATGTGTGCACGCAATACAGCACAAGTGAAAAGGTAGGTCTTTGTGAATCGTTAAAAGTTGACGATTACATTTCAGGAACTGAAATGTAAGTCGTTACATTTCTGATAGTCGTTACCTTTCAGTAACAGAAATGGAAGCTTTTTATAAGCAATATTAAGGCTCTTGTGATATTTTTTCTTTCGATCACTGGTAAGCTTTTGCGGTTACACACAGAGCAATTTGTATTTAGACTCGCTTCACAATTACAGTGCACTTATGCTACAATTACTTCAACCAAAGAGAAGATTGCAGAAAACTGCCTGTTTTGACTTTTGACAACATCCTAAATTTACCAATTTTGTCCAAGGGAAGGGCTTGGGCCTTTGCTGCTCGCAGAATATATATGTTAAAATCTCTCTGTATTGAAGAAAGCATCAAATTACGAGACAGCAAAAAAACTGAAAATTATCCAATTTTAACTTTAAATTTGATAAAAGAAAAATAGACGTCCATACTTCAGCCAACATAAATCCGAATGACCAAGTTTAATTTTCCCACATCCACTCCTGAAGTGCTCAGTGCACCGCAAACAGTTATCAAAGGCGCAGACGCTGATTGTTTGCAATGCAACTGAGCTGAGAGCGCATAATTGCAAGTAGGAATGCGCTCGTAAAATAAACAACTGATGTATAATAACAGATTCAAAACTAACAATCGCCATACCAACAAAGTAGAGGCGGTGGTGTAACACTGCCTTACACAAAGCTTTATGGTTTTAAAATTATGATAAGTCTTGTTTGGAAAAATCAGTTATGAACTACGTTTCTACAGAATGCTTTATCGACCCTATTCTTTCGTTTAAAGCTGGAACTAAGTTGGATAAATGGTTTTGTTGTCTGTACACTTTTCAAGCAGTCATTTGTTGTTTTTTCCGGCGCTAGTTTGAGAAATTGTCCCAAATAGAGAGAAACTGGGATTAAGGTGTGACTAATAGCCTATGTGATACATGAACTGCTTCTCTACATCGTATTGCCGTGCTGCAGACAATTCGAGACCTCATCTTCATGGACCTCAAGCCGTTATTTGCCTTTATACACAGATTCAGGATAACATCAAAGCACTATTGCTTGAATGAAAAACTTTCAGATTTGCTATTTATTCCTTGCTTGTGTAGGCCTACTACTGTGCATTTGTTCGTTTACTAGCTTTTGTGTGATATCGTGTTACTATATTTGTAAAACAAAACAAGCCAATCGTTCATTTTCAAAATTGATTTCCCCTCCCACACCGCAGCTCCTCCATATTTTTAACCACTAGCTAACAATGCTTTGGACTATAAATCTACAGCTACAATGTGACCTAGATTAGAAAAAGGATGTAAATCATTAGCAGGGCCCACTGAAGTCAATAAAGTTAACAATTTTTCAGGGCTATTTTGCATCATCAAACTTATACCAACGTTGGTCTCGGTTGCTTAGAACTCTTTGATAAGTTTTACAGGTCAAAATAAAGTCAAAATTTTGTTTCATCAAAATTTACTTACAACAAGCTATTTTCTTGATATTTTAAGCAGCTATAAATAATTTAAATATTCTGTTTCAATGCATTTTTTTTGAAAAGTCTTCCAATTCAAACCCTTGTAGCAGTCGGTAATATATTGATCGGTACAATGAAAATGAATGGTTAAACTGGACGTTTGTCACTTTATGCGTGTTTGCTAGAAAAGTATTCATTTCAGAATCTCGATTGCTGATGCATGAATGCAATTAATTTAGTCTTACAAAAGATTATGACACGGTAAACATGGTCTTTTTGAACCGTAACTTGCAATTCTTAGTTGCATTAAAACATGCCTTGACAAGCAAAATCGTCTACAGCGTAATTTAAGCAAATTTGCAGCTAATATTCGGATGAGCTTTTGGCGACTCCAACAGGCGATTTACTGTGTAACATTTGCGCTGTATTAGTGAAATGTGACAAAAAACTTTTTGTAAAAATCATGGTTGAATTAAGCATCCCCAACTTGAATTGCAGAGGAAAAACAGATTCCAAGGTAAGCAAATCTTTTTACAGCCAGATCAACTAAACTTCAAGAAAAACGTAATCTTTTTTTTCCTAGCAGCAGATATTCCACTTCATAAACTAAACCTGTCAACAGTTGAACAGGTAGCGGACTTTTAGTCAGCTGAGCAAAAGAAGCTGTCAATTTGGATAATTTGGGGCCAGACTTAGCTCGCAATCACCAATACCGTACTCTACCATCTAATTACGAGTTCTTTAAAGCAAGTTGATTCCACTATGACAAAAGCATAAGCTTTATTGAAAAGTATGCAGTTCCATGATGACTCCTGCTCAATTCAAGCTTACATCAAGAAACGATTATCCAACTCTGATTTAGAAGCAAAACTATACTAACTTTATAATTGTCCCAACTACCTACGCATTATTGCAAAAATCCCAGCCAACCCACGCTACTGTTTAGCGATAATTCTCTCTCGAAGCTTTTCGTCTGACACTTTTCAAGAGAATCCGTCAGAAATAGAGTGAAAAGGTGAAGTGAGTCACTTATAAAAAAGGCTCTATCATGATTGGTAAAAAGAAGCGACCAATAGAAGGAGCGGAAACTAATGTGTGATTTTTAGACCATAAACGAATTCCTTTTGTTTGCATAAATTTGGTTTGGATGTTTTAATGTACGTGGCTTCAAGGGTGGAAAGGTGAAAAGAAGTACGGCCACGGGCAAGAATAGAAAATTTGTTTTCATTATATTCGTGTGCGCATGTAGGGTTTTGTAAAAGATGTTGTCCTATTGCAGAAAAGGAAGTTTCAGTTTTAAAGCTTCTGATTGGCTTGCAAGAGCGGGCCAATGTGCTTCGGTCCTGAGAAATATGCTTCTGGAGAATGGTTTTCGGCACGTGCTGCTTAATCCTCTGTTGTAGCCTTTGAGACGTACGACCCACGTACCGACTATCGCAGTGGCACAGAAATTGATAAACAATGTTGCTTTGATGAAAAGCGGGTAGTACATTCTTTTTGGCTACAGGCAGAAGTTGTCTGGTGGTGTAGACAATGCATGGTTCAACTGCAAAGTAACAGCGTTTGACGGCTGTTTTAATTTGCATTTCGTACCTCATCGAAACATTGCCCAGCCATGGCAAGTGAAGATAAACTGGGCATTTCTTCGGACCGAATTGCGTTGGTCTGCAAAATTGATTTATTTTCTTGGTCATAACAGTGTTGATTGTAGCTTCGGCAACATGGCGAAACCAAACAAGGACACTATTATTAATCTCTCGAATTAAAAACTCTCCCCAACGGAAGAATTTGTTCTCTCCCATGAACTAAATTTTTGTCTACCACCTCACAGTGTTCAACGAGAAAAGATCTTTGCCGAATTCGAGGTGCTCATTGGTCAATTGCTACATCATGTCCCTCATTCCTCCGTGCAATTTTCAGCCTTGAAAGCCAGATTAAGCGACCTCGCCCATGCTTATTGCGGTAATCCAATGGACATTGGCGACTTTCTTATTTTAAAAGAGTGCATCCAGGCAACCCGATCCCTCAGATGCAATGAAAATATCCATATCACTAAACCTGACAAGGGTTCTGGGGTTGTCATAATGAACAAGATTGATTACATTTCAAAAATGGATTTTATTTTGCAAGACAACTCTAAATTTGAAAATCTTGGCCCTTCTTCCGAATTTGACAACACTGCGAAGAATGAATCTCATATTCAAAGACGGTTGCTTCAACTCAAGAAAGAAGGCCTTCTTCCATCCAAGATTTACAGCAGGATTCGACCAACTGGTTCACAACGGCCCCGAATGTATGGTTTGCCAAAAATTCACAAGCAAGATGTACCCTTACGTCCTATATTGTCAATGACTGGCTCAGCACAGCATCAATTAGCGCAATGGCTTACGTCAGTTATTGATCCTGTTCTTTCACTTTATTCTACCTACTGTATTTCCGATTCTTTTACTTTTGCTGACAAAGTCAAAACTTTTAACTTTCCTCCTTCTGTCTTTCTCTGCTCCTATGACGTCTGTAGCCTTTTTACCAATGTTCCACTCGCAGAAACTATTGAAATCTGCGCTAATGCTCTGTATGATGGCGATCTTACTCCGCCTCCTTTTCCTCGTGCAGTTTTTGTTGAGCTGATGCAAACGGCTACTTCCTCCGTAGAATTCAGTTTCAACAATATAATGCACCGACAGATTGATGGCGTTGCTATAAGTTCACCTCTTGGCCCATCTCTTGCCAACATCTTTGTCGGATATTACGAAGCTTTGCTTTTTAAAAGAGTCAACAAACCACTTATGTATTATCGATACGTCGATGATACTTTTACAGTTTTTAACGATGAAGACGAATGCAATGAGTTTTTCTCTCATCTAAATTCTCTCCATCCATCGCTTCGTTTCACTTTTGAAAAGAAATGCAATCGGACTTTGCCCTTTCTTGACGTCTTGGTAGAAAAGAATGATCACGAATTTGTTACATTGATCTACAGGAAGCCGACTTTCACTGGCCAATACATTCGCTGGAACTCTTTTTGCCCCATGAAGCGGAAGACTAATTTGATTTCAACTCTAGTCCACAGAGCTCTAGTTATCTGTTCGAAATCTACTCTTGAAAATGAACTTTCCAATATTCGATCAACCCTTATCAACAACGGTTACCCTGAAGCTATAATCAACACTGTTATGACCAAGAAAATAAATCAATTTTGCAGACCAACGCAATTCGGTCCGAAGAAATGCCCAGTTTATCTTCACTTGCCATGGCTGGGCAATGTTTCGATGAGGTACGAAATGCAAATTAAAACAGCCGTCAAACGCTGTTACTTTGCAGTTGAACCATGCATTGTCTACACCACCAGACAACTTCTGCCTGTAGCCAAAAAGAATGTACTACCCGCTTTTCATCAAAGCAACATTGTTTATCAATTTCTGTGCCACTGCGATAGTCGGTACGTGGGTCGTACGTCTCAAAGGCTACAACAGAGGATTAAGCAGCACGTGCCGAAAACCATTCTCCAGAAGCATATTTCTCAGGACCGAAGCACATTGGCCCGCTCTTGCAAGCCAATCAGAAGCTTTAAAACTGAAACTTCCTTTTCTGCAATAGGACAACATCTTTTACAAAACCCTACATGCGCACACGAATATAATGAAAACAAATTTTCTATTCTTGCCCGTGGCCGTACTTCTTTTCACCTTTCCACCCTTGAAGCCACGTACATTAAAACATCCAAACCAAATTTATGCAAACAAAAGGAATTCGTTTATGGTCTAAAAATCACACATTAGTTTCCGCTCCTTCTATTGGTCGCTTCTTTTTACCAATCATGATAGAGCCTTTTTTCCCTTTTTTCTTTTTCGTCAACTGTGTCTCTATATAAGTGACTCACTTCACCTTTTCACTCTATTTCTGACGGATTCTCTTGAAAAGTGTCAGACGAAAAGCTTCGAGAATGAATACTCTACTTTCTGCAATTTTCAAATTCTGTACCACAAATCAACTCTTCGATAATTCTCTATGGGACGAAATTTTAAGATACCGAGAAAACATGAAATTTTGAAACAGAGAATGTCAAAAAATACTTGATGCTGTGTTACAATAAATGATTCTGGTAATTTTACGGAGTGATTTCTTGTTGAGCACATGATAGAAAACAAAATGAATACTACTGTAGCAAGATACCAGTTTTTATACACATTAATTGCTACGCCGAAGCGCCCTTTTTGTAGGGTCAGTTGTCGTGCGTCATTACAAGATTTTATTCAACTGCTAACGACGAAATGCGAAATATAGCTTCTCTTATGTAAATTACTTTTTCTGCAACATTTTAACTAAAATCTCTACATCAAAACTTCAATAACAGGCCCAGATTGCTGAGTAAAAATAAAGTCAAAATTTAACAATACTAAAGTCAAAATAATTTTTTTTAGGTTAAAGCAAAAATGGTCTACTTATTAACAAACGATAGCGGGAAGTTATGCAATTGCTACAAGAAGCGTTGTGAGTTTTTTTTAGACAAATTTGAATGAGCTAACCCATGCACTAATAGCTTAACCAGCCAATGACGGAAATATGCGGAGATAATAGCATGTTGAAATAACAAAGTTGAACTTACGTATGCGATGTCATAAATTTATTCTGAGGTGGCTTGGCGCACTTAAAAATCTATAACAGAGAATCGTTTACTTGGCCTGCAGTCTGCAACGCGTCACCACAATGAACAGCCTCACCAAATCCGATTTTGTGAAGATTTATGTGAGGAGTGTATTCAGCACTCAGTCGCCGGCGATGATTCGTGACGGTTTCTAAACAAATGAAACTAATAAGAATCGGCTCGCATCTACTCTAGAAACAAGAAAGAAAAAACAACAAAACGTACCAAACTGTTTGGTTAAGCTATCGGAAGCAACTATCTAATGCACAATCATGTATATCAAATTTCTGTTTAACATAAAAAATAATTAGCAAACCTATGAATTTAAATAACAGTATAAAGTTCTGTGATACCTAACTAATCAACCCAAAAAACCTTACAAAGCCTAACTTGATAGTATCTCGATCTGACTGGCGATCTAGAAGCGAGCCACACCTTATGAGCTTAAGACAAAGAAATGTAATCACGCGATCTAGCAACTTGCATGAGCAGAGTTGCCCACCAAAACTGAAGTCACGTGTAAAGAAAATATCCAACATGCGATTAAACAAAGTTAAATATAAAAAGTTCAGATTACAAAGGGACATGTATTGATTTGAAGTTGTAATTATTTCAGCCGATAGATGTTTTGGCCCGAGTTGCCAACAATAGTTGAATAAGAAGAGTAAGTTTTGGAGCCATTTTGGTTTAATGAAATGTTTGGTGGGGGCTCATGGAATTGATAGGTATGATGAGAGCTCTTTCTAGGTAAATTTCAGAGGCTGTAGCAGGTACTCCAATCGAATTGCAAAAAGACCGCGTTTGGGTAGCCTACTCAAAGCGATGACCCAGTCTAACTAAAAAAATAGCAAACAGAGCATGAGCTCAATAATAATTGCGCAATTTTTTTTACATTGATGCGAAAAAATGAAGGCTGCAAAATATGTGGAAATTGAAAGCTGGTTTTGAAGCTTTGTAAGAATAAGCATAAATTTACAACTAATTATATTATACCTGTACAAAGTATCGCAGGTATGAAGGAATGACAATTGTTTAGATTTTCGGTCACATTTATTGTTCAAAACGATGAGAAAAACATTGGTGTGCTGTCTAATGCGTCATAAGTTCAGCAAGTTTTTTTTCAAATGCGTAGCATCAAGAAAAGCTTGAAAATCACTGATCTAGATAGACCACTGCCTAAACACTCTATCCATTTGGTCACGATGTCATTGCCAACAACTTCTCCAATTACGAGGATATCGTGCAACTTATCCAATCTCCGAAAAAAAACAAAAACTTTTATAGTTTTTAAGCTACACTTTTTTGTGTGTTTTTTAGAATAACATCAGTGGTCAGTGTCCTTATCGCAATATTCCCCTATTTTCTTTGTTTCCTTTTCTCTTAATTGAAAACTGTTTATAGCCTGCCGTTTCTTTTTGAAAGTCGTTTACTGGTTATTCACTCTGTGTTGCACAATAACCTGAGATGGAAATGGCCCAACTCAATGCCGCCGACTCGATGGCGATACCACTAGTAAACAACAATTTGAAAGTTTAACTAAATATTTTGGCATCGAATTGGCTTGGCATTGAGTTGGCTTGGCATCGAGTCGGCGGCATCGAAGCGTACCCGACCCCTGAGATAAGTAGCAGCAGCCGAATTTCACATATTATGACGCAAGATTTGTTGTGACGTCATATAACTTCTTGAAAGCATGCAATTTAAAAAAATGATTGGCTACTGGTGCCTTCTATTGGACGCCAATAACACCTCGTTCAATTAGAAGATACTCTTTATGACTCGTATTTTTAGTAATGACGTCACTAAGGAAGCCTCCTTGATCCAGAAAAAAATTTTGGGCCAGGGGTGACTTACCATGGAATCAAATTTGATATTATGAGAGCATTAAAAGCAAAGCCAATCTGTTCAAATACATCAAAAATTTTTTCTTCCAACGAAGACCTACGGATGAGAAAAAGGGTCCGACCTTTCTTTTTTTTTAAATCAAACTATATCTCATATCTTGATCACTGATGTATGAGTTGCTTTCCACCCTGCTTTCCGGTGATAGAAGAAAAGCATATCAATCAAGACGATGTGAAAATTTTCCAAAAATTTTCTCCAATATTTTAAGTTCAGTAAAATCGAATTTCTTGGTTTAATTGAAAATCAAAATCAACTGCAATGAATACAGTCAACGTCGAGCTTACGACTGATTGATTCTGGCGGCAGATTTTGATGCACTTTAAATGTAGTAGGCCGTTGGCCCAATGATTTGAACTCCTGCCTTCGGTGCAGTGGACGTGGGTTTGATTAACAGGTCGGGCCATACCAAAGACTTTTGAACATGATGTTCTCAGCTGCCTTGTCATGGCGTTCAGCATTAAGAAAGTAGTGAGAAAAAATAAGCATGTTATGTCACCAATACATTAGTCTTCAACTGTGGCATTGATAAACTTAAGTAGGTGCATGGCCTCAGGCTAACAAGATGGAGATTGGCACCGTCACAGGCACCAAAAGGCATGAACAGGACTTCACATTACTTTTTCTTTAGGTGTTATCAGGTGATCCCGAGATGTTATCCTACTATCTGGATCATTTTTGTACTCTTAAACTTGAATTGGATACTCAAAAAATAATGGAAAACACTGAAGACTTGTCACAGTCACTGGCATGGAGAAAAACGTTGCGTCCTTGCGAGCGCGACATGATTGATACATGCCCAACTGAATATCCTGATGATGAAATGACAAGACTATGTCATAGCTATCAGTCGGTTATTATTGGAACAGGTATTGAATATATACGAATTTAAAATTTATGAAATTGTTCATCAGTGTATCATTGCTTTTACTTTGTCTACTATAAACTTCTTCTTAGTGTGTGATATCAAATAACATTGACTACCACAAGTTGCAAATCTTTCATATTTCACTCAGGAAAACGAGGTAGTACAGGGTGTCCACAAAGTCTTTAGACAATTTTATAAATTCATTAAAAAATTTTTAAAAATGCTGTCAAAATAATTCTTTTTGCATATTAATCAGTTGCTATTAAAGTTTTTTATAATATCACTTTTTTTATTTTAGAGATGAATTAGCTAAATAAAATAATTGATTTCCAACCCTTGTTAAAAATGACTACTCCTCAAAAAAGCCCAATGTATTTCTTGGTTTATCAAAACGAAATCTGATATTCAAGCACAAAGAAATTTCATAGCTAAATATGCAAAACGAGCCCCAGCACTTCAGTCGATTTGCAATTGACATAAGCAGTTTGTGGGAACGGGAACGTTGCTAATAAAATCGAGGAGTGGATGGCCAAAAACTTCTAAAAAAGGCATCGAGCGTATTCGTCAGTCATTTAGTCGTAGCCCAACAAATTCCATCTGCTCTGCTTTCGTTCGGGCTAAATGAAAGATGTGTACCTCGACAAAGTAAAAGACATAAGTGACCTTAAGGAAAGAATACCTGCCGCTGTGGAGACAACTGATAAAGAAATGTGAAGAAGGACGTGGACTGAAATTTAATATCGTTTAGATGTCCTCCGTGCTACAAATGGGGCTCATAAAGAAATTTATTAATACTTTGAATAAAAACTTGACTTCTTCCTCTTTTTCTTTCAGCTTATTCCCGATTAGGGGTCGCCACAGCAGATATCTGCATTTTTATGACATGGCATTTGTTTTACGGTCGGATGCCTTTCCTGCCACCAACCCTCTCTTCAGAGGGAAAACTGTGCCACCCGTCTTCCACATAAAGGTGGAGGCGTCCCGTTAAGTGTCTTGCCCAAGGACACAACAAGTGAACTTGCCGGCTTGATCTCCACAACCTCCACTAAATTTTGAGCGCCAAGCAGGGAAGCTGTGAATACCATTGTTGAAGTCTTTTGGTATGACTCGACAAGGGGAATGAACCCTAAGTCTACCGACTGCGAAGCGGACGCTCTAACCACTACACCATCGCATCGGTTAAATAAAAAAAAAATTTGACTATTTACTTGATATTATTTAATCATTTCAGAGATAGAGTTCATTACTGTGTTAAATAAAAACTTGACCATTTAATTGATATTATTTAAACATTTCAGACATTTCCAACGTCAGTTATATTATGAATAAATTTTTTAAATTGTCTAAAGATTTTGTAGACGCCATGTATATTGCAACGACGTTGCCGTGGTATCCAACAGCATGATCCTCAAGATTAGCGCCTTTTTATAAACAGTTTCAAAAGAAGTTTAAAATGTGTTCTTCTTCACAATAGCAACTTGTATGGATCAGTTCCTCTAGGCCATTCAACGACCCTCAAAGAAAAATATGAAATCAAATTTTTTCTGGAAAAAATCTTATACAGACAGCACCAATAGATCATATGTGTCGTTTTGAAAATGGTTGGGTTTATCCTCGGGCTACAAGTTCGCTACACAAAATTTCCTTGCTTCTTGTGTTTGTGGGACAGCAGGGCAAGAGCAGAGCACTGGATAAAAAAAGATTTGCCTGTTCGCAGTGAGCTGATTCCTGGCTCTCTCAATGTTCTGGCAACTCCTTTAGTCGAGCGTTCCAAAATTGTGTTTCCTTCTCTTCACATAAAGCTTGGTATTATGAAACAGTTTGTGAAGGCTCTTGGTAAAGATGGCGACTGCTTTAAATATATTTGCATGAAATTTCTAGCCCTAACCATGGAGAAATTAAAGGCTGGAATTTTTGATGGACCCCAGATTTGAAAGTTAATGAATGACGAAATTTTTGTAATTTTATGAATCTTGCCGAATTGAGTGTCTGGACGGCGTTTACAAATGTAGTAAAATTTTTCTTGGAAAAAACAAAGGTGCCCAACTACAAAGAGCTTGTTGAAACATTACTTACAAGTCTCGATCAACTGTGTGCAAATATCTACCTCAAGCTGCATTTTTTTGCACGGCTATCTTGCCTATTTTCAAGAAAACCTAGGTGATGTAAGCGACGAGCAAGAGGAGCGCTTCCACCAAGACATCAGCGACATGGAAGCTCGCTATAAGGTCGTTGGGATGCCACCATGCTTGCAGACTACTTTTGGTTTATCAAGCGCAATGATGCCGGAGCCTCCCATTCTAAAAAACCAGTAAAAAGTCAATTTATGGCTGATGATGTCTATGCTTAGCATTTTATACCACTTCAAGATTTAATTGTAAATATTTTGGTGTGATTCCATGAATATGTACCACAAAGTTACATAAAAATATTGTTTCTTCGATTTGCGAGTCTTTATTGCAGCTATCGGCTTCCTACAGAGAGGGGTATACCATAGCAGAAAAACTAGACCTGATAGAGAAAAGATGACAGCATTTCTGGAATCAGCGCCCTCAAATTAGGTAAAAACAGTTAAAATATCTTAGGCACAATGACAATTTTTTTGTTGACCAGTGTAATCAACCAGTCCCGTAGCACTCCAACTTCGGCCCCCCCCCCAAAGTAAGCGCAAGAGCCCCTGCGCACAGGTCATATCACTTTAGAGGTGTAAAATTAAAAAGCTGCATTAAGAAAATACACCACAATTTGTACATAAGTAAACAGGCTAATGTCAGAATAAAGCATGCCGATACCGAAGGTGCAAGTCATAAAAAATTCGGCACCGATGCCAGAGTTCAGTAGGACATTTATGCAGACACTGCGAAACGAAAGCAATGACACTGAAAAACATGAAAAAGTTATAAAAACACAGTATCATTTAAATAGTCTGGAGCGAACCTTTTTGTTCGCAAATGCTGTTATGACATTGTCATAATCAAGAGATCGGGCGCAGTCATTTTCGATTGACAACATGGCTAATGAAGATAGTCTACTGTCTGTCATAGACGTTCTATTAAAAGTTTTGATCAGTTTCAATTTGCTGAAGCTTCTTTCAGCGCTGGCAACAGTCACGGGGCAAGTTAGTAAGATTCGAAGTGCGATGTACACATTCGGATGCAATTCAAATAAATGAGTCTTTAGAAGATAGTTCAGAAAGTCTTGAGCCGTTTTGAGATTGCGTTTTTTTTGTAAAATTAAAACAAACCGCTGTAGCTCAGCGCTCATTTCATCAGAATCAATGTCACCGAACTTTTTTTGGAACTCTTTACAGCAAGTAAGAAGAGCATTTTCTTGTTACACAAGCAAAAGTTTGTCTCGTGTGTACAAAAACGAAAAGGCGGAAGAAACCTCACGTAACAAATTAAAGCGCTCCTTTATTGACATAATAGCCTGGTCTACTAATGGATAGAAAATGTTGCTTTTAAATTTCAGTTCAGGAGTAGCTCGTTGTTCCTCTTCACCTTGGTAATCAAACAATCTTCTTTTTTTTCCACTTCTTGACGGAGGAAAAGAAGGATCAATATCCAATTCCTGTGCTATTTCAACAGCAGATGTTGCGGCACTGTCATAACCCGTTGTGCGATAGTTTTGCAAAAACTTTTCAGTTGCCTGGATTTCCGTTTCCATTGTATGAAGGGAGACTCCATACGATTGAAGAATCTTGCTTGCTTTATTGACTTGGAATAGGATATCATACCAAATAAACACCGACAAAAGAAAACTCCATTTTGATAAATGAGCTATCAACGATTTTGTTTCTGAGGCAGCTCTTCCATCTTTTCTTTCTATGGAAATGGCTTCCAAGTCTTTCAGTGCCAGCAACACCTCTTTTAAATTGTATCGAAGAGGTTTGATGCATTTAATTCTGCTTTCCCAACGAGTATCAGATTGTGACTTTATGGACAGCTCCACATGTTTCTTCAAAATTTCCCAACGCTGAGCAGAGGAAGAAAACAGCACATACAACCTTGTAAGTACTCCAAAAAATGTCAATGCTTCCGTCGATGAATTAGCACTGTCAACAACAACTAAGTTAAGGGTATGGTTTGCACAGGGCACGTAAACAGCTTTGGGATTGATGTCTAGCATTCTTGCTTGGACCCCAGAATGTTTTCCTTTCATGTTAGCACCATTATCATATGACTGACCTCGACAATCAGACAATTCGAGTTGCAGTTCGGTCGCTTTTTCTAAGAAAGCGTCCAACAAGCCTTTCCCAGTACTGTCACTTATTCTCAAGTAGCCAAAAAATGTTTCTTTAACAACAGCAGCTTCTTCATTACATAGTACATAACGGAGAATGACAGACATTTGTTTATGATGTGACATATCTGGAGTGCAGTCCAAAATTATAGAAAAATATTTTGCCAATTTCAATTGCTGTAAATTTTCTTTTTCAACTTCTGTCGCTAGCAATTCAATTAGTTCATTTTGTATGGTAGGACTCAAATAGTGATCTTTAGTGTTTTTATTCTTGATTCTGTCTTGAAGCTCTTTTAGGATCGGATCTCTTCTTGCCAAAAGCTCAAATATACCCAGAAAATTTCCATTGTGAGGAGATCCTAAGACTTCTTCAGATCCTCTAAAAGCAAGATTCCTTTCCGATAGAAACAAGGCAATGTCGATAAGTCTCTCTAAAACATTTCTCCAAAAACGTCTTTCATTGAAAAAAATATTCATCTCGCGTTTGTCGATAGTGGATGAATTTCTTATCCCTTCAGCTAGCAACATCCATTGACTGCAGCATTCTTGGTGGGAAATGCCGTTTTCATGGTCTCAGTTTTTTCGAAAAACCCTCCCATGTATTTATACCACTACAAAAGGGGCTTAGTGTTTTTCCAAATAGCTTACAACAAAAGCAAAAAACTTGATCTGATTCCCCAGAATAAACTAGCCACGACCGTGAAACACTTTCACCATTAGGTAACACACGTTTATAATGGTTGGAGGAAAAACGTCGCCTTGGAGTTGTGTTATTATATGGAAAATTCATTATTAGTTGATGTGGTCCACGCTTTACTATATCACATCGTTGAGCATCAGAAATACTTTCAGGCCATTTACATGGGTCATCAGGGATAGGGGTAAATTGAGATTCAGTTATTTTTGATATTGAAGGTTGCGTATTGGCAGGTAAATCACAACTTACATTTTCTGGAAATTCACAATCACTTTGATGCTGATCGTCATAGTCTTCTTTTTCTTGTACACTATAGTTTTCTTCATCCCTCTCGGTACTAGTGCCAGGTCTACTCTGCTCAGTAATCTTGAAAAAATCTGTCATCTTGGGCAATTTCGCTACAGCATCTCGAGCAGTGGCTGCTTCTTTTCTCTTTTGAGCACCACTTTTTGAACGTTTGATTCTACACAATGCCAATAAAATACTTTATCTGCACTCTGCAGTGTATATATATTGTCCCGGTATTTATAGCCAAACAGAATTCCAGACCATTCTATGATTGTTGCGTAACAAAGGCATTGTTACGTCAATCGAATATTCAAGATTCTACCAGAAAATCAATCGAAATATTCTAGATTCTGCGAGATAAAATGACGTTGCATTCACTTATGATGTCACAAGCCAATTTCTTCCTACAGTTTAAATCGGTTGTAAACAAGTCTGCTGAACTGAAAATAGTCAGGTAGCCAAAAAGCAATTTCAGACTAACTTGGGCCCCCAAAGTTGGCCTGGGCCCCCCCAATTGGGGGGTTTGGGGGGCGGCTGCTACGTCTCTGTAATCAACTAAGCACTGGCCAACTTGCAATCGCTAATTACTTTTACAGGGTGATCCATAATGATGGGACACATTTTAAATGCTTTTTTCTACAAATATGAAAACGACACAGATAAGTGAATTTATTTATTACATAACTGATACTCAGGAGTTTAACGTGTTGTGTAGGATCCGAATATTACATCAAGTTTAATTATTTTCTGGTATTGATTTAGTAACCCTTATATTTTGAGATTCGGTGATATCCATTGGCCATCCAGGTCACCTGATTTAACCCCAGTGGACTTTTTTCTGTGGGGTTACCTAAAAAATCGAGTATACACAGGCAGGTCCCACACAACAGAAGAACTTAAACAAAGCATCCATAGAGAGGTTACAGGTATTGCGATTGATGTGTTAAACCGCACTTTACATGATATGAGAAATTGATCTCTTGAATGTTTTATTCGTGATGGTAGCATCTAAAGGATGTAATATTCGGATCTTAGATATCAGCGTGTCAGTTTTGCAATGAGTTAGTTATGTGTGAATTATGTTAAACTCCTGAGTATCAGTTATGTAATAAATTCACTTATCTGTGTCGTTTTCATATTTGTAGAAAAAAGCATTTAAAATGTGTCCCATCATTATGGATCATCCTGTATAATCATTTTGCAAATATTGCCAGTAAGCTTGTTGATAATCTATCAAATCCTAATAAACACTACAGAGATTTCTCAAACCAACCCATATCCCAGTCAATTTGTTCAAACCCCACAGCTCCCTTGAAATTGGAAGCATTATTAGAGAAAAGAAATCAAAATATAGTTGTGGAATGGATGGCATACCGCCATCAGCACTAAAAAGTAGTTGTGAAATGCAGGCACCAAGTTAAGTTATTGGTAGCTACCATATTAACAGCACTTTCTCATGTAGTTAATTTATCCTTGTCTCAAGGAATGTTTTTTAAGCTTTAAAACCGCAAAAGTAACACTAGAATTCAAAAAAAGCTCTTAAACTGATGTCAACAATTACCGCCCCATCAATTTGTTACCTGCCATGTCTAAGATTTTAGAAAAATTTGTGTAAAAACGCGTTATGTCATTTCAAGCTCAACAAAAATTTTTCTGTGATGGCCAATTTGGTGTTGGAAAAAAAACGTGACACTAATCATGCTGTCTCCTGGCTTGTGGAAAACATTGTGGAGGCATTTGAAAATAAACAAGTAGTACTAAGAGTATTTTTAAATCTGTCTAAGGCATTTGACACAACACTACTTCAATGATCACACAACACTACTTCAAAAATTACAACATTATGGCATTCGAGGACTGGCATATGATTGGTTCTGCAGTTATATGTGTACGTTCTTAGCACGTTCAACTGGAGAATACTTTATCTAATAGAAGGATGCTGCAGTAAGGAGTTCATCAGAGTTCAATACTTGGGCCATTACTGCTTTTAATTTACATGAATGATCTCTCTAACTGTACAAATAACGGAAATATTATCATGTTTGCCGATAACACCAACATTTTTTTCAAAGAAAAGTGCTGTAAATCACTCTTCAATACAGCCAATTAAGAATTAAAAAATATTGACCCCTGGTTGAATACCAATAAGCTAACCTTAAATATTAATAAGACAAATTTCATAGTTTTTCACACCCCAAACACTCAAACTTCCTCAAGTAATCTTAGCCTTTATATAAAAAATACTTCTATTAAAAGAGTAAATTTAACCAAATTTTTGGAAGTATCAATTCATGAGCATCTGAGCTAGAAGATGCATATGGAGTATATTTTGAAACAGATTAGAATAAACTTTGGAATAGCAAGAAAGGTGTCTTCGTTTTTAATCAAAAATGCATGAATAATGCTTTATAACTCTCCGCTAAAAAGCTATCTCACATACTGCATTTCCTCTCGGTATTTTGGAAACATAATATGATTCATAAACTTCAATGAAGTGTAAACAAACTTATTCAATTGGAATTATAGGGCATCTGTCACTTACATAATGAAAGAAAACAAAATAATTTCAGTTGAACAGTTATTTAAATATGATTCTGCAAACTTTATGTCTCGACATTTTAATAACTTGTTACAAGTGTGATTGGACATGTTTTTGATCAAATCATTTTAAAAAGCAATACTGGAAAACTAAAAATGGTTCAAACGTTTTTACAAAATACTGTCGGTTAAATTTAACCAAACATTCTTTTAAGTACCTATAAAGGACCATTACTGTGGAATATAATACCTAATTCGATTAAAAACATTACATCTATGAAGAGATTTCATAAAGCACTAAAAGCGTTTCTATCAGAAACAACTTCTTAATTCACAAAGTGATATATGGGTACTAATAATAAAATCGAAATAAATTTTTGCAGGTCTTAAATCATAGTTTTTGCGGTATCCATTTTGTTGCCAATTTAGATTGTCTCAAATTTAATTGTAATATTTAGAATCATGAACAATCCTCCTCCCTCCCAGGCCACGACAAAAAACTAGGTTTTGTTTGCCACCCAATGACGACCATTTCCAATAATATTTCTTTGTATGAAGCTCTTGTATCATCAGCATCTTAATAATGCTGGCTGTCGGACACCATTCCCAAAGACATTTTTTCAGCGCTCTACTATTTACAATAGCAGTCAAAAACTATTGCGTGTGCATGAGGTAGGCGTGTACAAAATTTGTTTTTCTTTTTCTGCTCTTTCAGGAACAGCAACCGCACACTAATTTGATTTGTTATGCATTTTACAAGTTAACGTTGTAAGTCTTGACGTATACCGTTTGTTGCTGTTTCCTATTTTTAGCTGCTGCTTTGCTTAGCACGTGTTTTGCTGGCAAAAAGTAAATGTACTACTGCTACTACTCTGTGCATTGCCGACACAAAGCCAAGGGGGCCTTGCGTTTTCTTTAGTTTTGAAGTAGGGAACTCATTTCTTATGTTAAGCTATTTTGAAGTAGAATAGCAAAAATGTCTTTCATCTTGTGCGATTTCACACCAGGACGTTGTTTTCTTTTGATTTCCTCTCATACGTTTTCAAGTCCCTGATGGCTACGCATTATGTTGCATGTTCTTTTTTCCCTGCTTGGCGTGCCCAAGGAAGTTAAAAACGTCCTTACTTTTCCCAAGATTTTGAGCTTTGATCCCTGTAGCTCTGTTGAGCTGTTATCAAAGCTATTATCGTACCTTATTGTTAAGCTATTGCCAAAATAGAAAAAACGTTTCTCCTAAGTATGGTGCAATCTTATCCCGGCAGGAAAACCATCATCTGTGCCGAGTTGAAACTTATGAATTAAGGCAGCTGCGCCGTCTTCACCGTACAAATATTTGAGAAAGCCGCAACGCAAACTTTTAGAAAATATAGGCCTTAGTTCCTATACATATACATAATGGTGATCATCTTGGTCAATTAATCAAGACTGGTAATACTTACAAAGAAAGAACGATGTTACAAACTATCATTTGTACTTTTCAAAAAGTGTAATGAGAAGATGAAACACAGTCAATAATGATGGCCGCGCCTAAATGATGGTCGTTTTGGCAAATTAAATAAATAAGGCATTGGGTGGTAGGTCTATTTGACAATTTGGTGGACTCCCTTTTGTATTTATAATTCCTGTATGAAGTTCTTTGGCTGTGCTCTTCGTCTTAATTTGGCCATAGCGTGAAAGAAGCCATGCTTTTCCCCAAAGCCGTATAACCTATTCCAACTAGCGCCTATTAAGCACTTTTCAAGCAAAAACGTTTCCTGTTAATCCAGTTTTACAAATTGATGTTATTATTTTTTTATTTTCATATTTCCTTAAACTTGTCTTTTGGTTACGTTTCACTTTGCCCCTAAGCCAGACCTCCTTACATTTAAATGGAAATTAGTGTTTCGTACCGATACAAAGAACCTATCAACTAGAAGTATCAGTAATGGGCTTTACTATTTATGTTTGCTATCAAAACGACAGTAGATAATTTTTCTACCTGCTGCTGTTCTCATTATATAGTGGTAAGCATGTTAATGTCATTTAGGATCATGACGTAACAGTCCTTTTTGAAAGGATTTAAGACAGAAAAAAGCACGCTTGCAAAACACTTAAATGAATATCGCTTATTGCACCTTGATACAGCGTATGATGTTACAGAGCTACTTTTAGCAAGAATCAACGTTTTTTGAAAAACACAATCGATTAAAAATAGCATTATGGGCGGTTGCGCAGAGCCACTATATGTTTCCCAAGATTCTCGAGTCCCCAACAACGTCTTATAAGGCCTGTTTTCACCATATGCGTTCTTAAACTAATTAGACTTTTATGCATTAAATTCAGCAGGTGCTTGAAAGCATATCAAAGTTGTGGGTAGGTGCCAAAGTAATTCACGTGTATATATTTTCAGGATTAAGCTATTAACTATTAGGACCGCTACTTACGTCCATTTCGTAAGTGTAGGTATATTTACATGAGCTAACGCCTGTGGCTGGGCGCATGTTGTTTGGTCCTGCCATAAACGCAGCCATGCAAAAAGCAAACCAACCTGATGTAAAGTACTCAAAGTTAAGTTATTGCAATAGGATGGCCCCCATCAATAACATCGAGGTCAAGAACATCAAAGCAGCTGGCTGCACCGGCCTCACGCAATTCCAAAGAAAATTGCTTCAACATTTAGATGATATGTAGCTTGACACCAATATTTTGTTGCAAAAGAAAAAACAAGATTTTCTTTACCTCCTATTTTTCTTGCGGGATCACTAATTGGTTTTTGTTTGGAGTTGGTTACATAATAAAATGCTTAGAGACTTCATTTTTACATGAATTTTTTTGAAAATGTTAATAGATAATGCCAAAGATCCATGGTATCGAGAATGAATAATCAAAATGAACTGAAAAACTTAGTTTTTGTAGAAATTGCAATTTTGTGAAATGTAGGCACCAAAATTTTGAGTGTTTTTGACCGGTAAGCTACATTTTATAAATGCTTTGAGACTTCATTTTTGATGAATATTTTTGAAAACGTAGACAGATACTGCCAAAGAATCATGCTTGTAAGGAAAAGTAGTCAACATCTACCAAAGAACTTACTTTTTTTAACAATTTCAAGTTCGTTAGGCCTAGTAGGATAATTGTTCAACTAAAAATAGAACACGATGTATGGCAAGCAATTTTCAATCAGACATTGTAAACTAATCCTTAGCCCTAACTAGTTAAAGCTACAAATTATAAAAATCAAATTTCCTTAGCTTTCAAATAGCATTAATTGTTACTACTTTATTATAACCTTTTTGCATTACACTCACCTGGTTTTACTGAGCTCACCACTTTTTGGGAGGCTATAGGTGTTTGGGAGGCTGTAGGAGTAAAAAGTTAGGCTATAGGTGTGAAAAGTTCAATTTTTTTGTACAAAAACAAATGCAAAGAATGCATGTCACACGTGATCCTAATATCCTTAAATTTAACTTTACTTTGTTAAAAAAGTTTAAAAATTGGTCGAGAAATGAGGTCAGAAATCAGTTTTTGATAAACTGATTTTGTAAAAATTGTGTAACAAAAATATCATAAATAAAAATTATCACTTGATAATCTCTGGTTGCAAAAAAATGTGTTAATCGTACCAGATCGCATTGTGACATCATAGAGCGAGCGCCAAGCAGGGAACTGTGGATACCATTTTTTAAAGTGTTGTGGTATGAATCGACGCGATGGTGTAGTGGTTAGAGCGTGCGCTTCGCAGTCGCTAGACCTGGGTTTCAATCCCCTTCTCAAGTCATACCATAAGACTTTAAAAAATGGTATCCACAGCTTTCCTGCTTGGCGCTCGGCATTTAGGGGAGGCTGTGGAGCACAAGCCGGCAAGTTCGCTTGTTGTGTCCTTGAGCAAGGTACTAAATGGGACGCCTTCACTTTTATGTAGAAGACAGATGGCCCAGACAGCTCGGAAATGGCAACTCCCAAGCGAGTGCTTGGGAGTTGCCGTCCACAATATAGCGATACAATTTGCTTTCTCGTGAATGGAGGATAAATATGGCAAATACAAAAAAAAAGTAGAGCGAGTCTCAAGTGTGCAAGAGAAAAAGTGAAGAAGCATGCTTAGAAGGCTTAACTATAGGATGCATAAACGGTGAAAAGGTTCACACAAAATTTAATTGGTTGTATCGGGTTTTTCACGTTTAATACTATCAAGACTCTGCAGATCCTCCTGGAGAGCTTTTGCGTCCACTTACCCGCTCGTTCTTTCTTCTGCTTTTCCCAGGGAGGCTCTCTTTGCTTGATCTCCCTCTCCTCCTTGGAACCTGCCTTCCTTCACTGTGGATTCCACCCTTGCTTCTCCATTCTGATCCCCCTTTATCTCGCCAAGGTATGGCTCTTGCTCACCTTAACTCTCTCCCACCTCACGATCTGGTGCTCTGGACTGACGGCTCTATTCCTATTCCTTTTGGCAAAGGTGGCTTGGCGTACTTGCCAACTGCTTTCTTTGTGGCACTGAGGCCACTCCTTTTTTTTCGGCAGGCTCAGTATGTTCAAGTTTTTCCGCTGAAGCCTGCGCCATCCTGCAAGCTCTTTGCTGGTCTCGGCAGCACCAACGAGGTCTGCCATTTCTCTTCTCTTTCTCTGACTCTTGCTTTGTCCTCGCCACCCTGTCCTCTTCTCCGTCTTTTCTTTTACGTCAATCTCTGTGGCAGATCTGGCAGGAAGTGTCTTCTCTCTCCTCCTGTTCTATCAGACTACAATGGGTCCCCGGACACTCATTCCTTCCGGGGGAACAACGCGGCTGATAAGCTGGCCAGACGAGGAGCGCTACTCGTGCCCTCTGCAGTTCTATGCAGTCTCTCTCCTCTTACTTCTCGTATCCACTCTCCTCTTTGTCAGACTGGAGGCGTACTGTCTCATCGAATTTCTTCGACAAACAGGTTTCCTCGATTTCCACTGAGGGTGTTGTGCTCCTACGTCACTCTTTCTGTGCCCCCTCTCGACTTGGCTGCAACGGACACAGGCAACTGTTAAGCTCTTATCTCTCTAAAATTGGCAGAATCGAGAATTCTTGCAGCGCTTGCGGACACCCATCCCAGGACATCTCTCATTTTATTCTGCACTTTCCATCTACGAACTCTTTGCGCCGCTCCCTCTTTAACGACTCTTTGTTTCTCTACAACCTCTGGTCCAGGCCCTTGGGAATTGCGTAGCTTCTAAGGTTCCGTGGTCCTCCGCCTTGCCCCCATCCCTCGGAAGGGGACGGGTAGCAACAACAACACTTTACCTACATCGGGAAATGGCCTAAACTTTTTCGCCAAGTTACACCTTAAGTCAAATAACCTATGTGGAAGCGGAAGCGGTAGAATTTTCGCGCTTCCGCTTTCGCTTCCACATCCCTGCGTTAAATATAATATATTTTGTGGCGTCATATTGGCAGGTGACACGCTGTACGTTATAATAGTGCGATACAAATAGAATTTGTTGTTTGCAAAAAGATTTGGTTAAAGCGGTTAAAGTAAGTGATACGGCATGCTACATAACCTTGTTATTGATTTAAGCTACCTGAGGCCCATTGCCCAAATTTAACAACAGCAATACAATAACAAGGGTTTTGCCTCATTGCCTACATAAGTCGCGATTTAAGCCATCTACAATGGCATTTTATAAAAGGCTAACTTAAACAACTACCAAAGCCATGCTTAACGCTAAAACGTTTTTCTGCATACGAAATTGATAACTTATGTTGGGCTTAGACAATTTTAGAAAAATCCTGGCTTGAGCCTACTTTCTGCAAAAGATCTTTAATTTAAGATTTTATTTTTTTAATTCAGTTGTAATGATATTGTGTTAATACAAATGAAAATTAACTCGAACTTGCTTTAAATATTTTCGAGTTCGAGTTCAAGTTTGAGTCCCAAAAAATTTTAAGTTTCGAGTTCAAGTTCGAGTTCGGTAAAAAGATCGAGTTCTTTCGAGTTCGAGTTCGAGTTCGCAGCCCTGGATAGGAAAAAGTCGAACTAAAAATGATTATTTTTGAATTAGAAAATACTTCAAAACAAAAATACTTTTGCATTAAACAATAAGGGCATTTATTCTTGTTGTATACGGAGCTGTATTTTTGAATCAAAAAATTGTTTTGGGATATTTGCATTTGTTCTGCGCGCCTGAGCATGACATTTAAATATTTTATGATGACGTCATCAGCACGTGCCATTTTTTGACTGGTCACAATTATGCATACTAGTTGTGAATGAAGCAATATCGCGTTTAGTTGCTAATTGAGAATCTTTCGATAAAATGCATTACCTAGGCTCTAAATAGAACGAAAATTAATTGTGCTGACCGCTCAAAGCAACTTGCGAAGCTCAGAAACAACAAAATTGACAATTTGCAAATGTCATGTGGTGAATCATTATAGGTATTAAAAGAAAATTTGTCTTTTTGCGATAAAATCAAACTGTTAATGTAAGGCAACACATTTATTTTACGGGAAACCTCTTAAAATAGCTTTTGCGTAAGTCAGGCGCAGGCTTGCAAGACATTTCACGCTGCTTCTGCTGCCATAACTTTCGAGTTTACAGTGAAGAGGAATATCATTAACAGAGATCGGTTAAAGTTGAAGACCATCATCGTGCATATCTGAGCCAGGTCTTTGTTCATTCGACTTTGGTCTTTTTGGTGCAGGGGATTGTCTGTGTGTATCGTATCTTCAGATGGTTGATTGCCACAATTCCACGCGTTTCTTTGCGGTGTCGTTAAAAGTGCTCAAATCGTCACGAAAGCAAGGAGTTTTAAGCAGTGGGCATTCCAGTAGGTGTTCCATTGTTTGTGTCTCTGTGCCACAATTACACGAGGGGTCACCAGTATGGTATCCCCATTTGATTAAATTTGCCCTGGTACGGCCTACGCCAGATCTAAGCCGATTGAGTGTTTTCCATGTTGACCAGGGTGCATTGCTTCCTGGGGGAAGACTCTCAGATGGTTGAATTCCCATATCTACAGAGGGTGGGTTGGATTTTAACTTATCGATCCATCGTTCCATGTTTGTCTCTGCTTTGGGCTGGACAAGGGGCTGGACATGTCTCAGAAAAGATCTTTTTGATTTTAACCTCGTCGGTGCTGGCTCAGATCCAAATAGTGGGTGCCTTGGGTCAGTAGATTGGCGTAGTCTTTCCGCTCTGCTGGCTGTCTCTCTTCTAATTTCGGGTGGTACGATACCAGCAAGTAGGTGTAGGTTGCTGGTGTTGGTAGGTTTGAGACAGCCTGTAATGGTCCGACAAGCATTGTTTAGGGCTGGATCTAATTTGCTGGCATGTACGGATCTTGACCATACAGGACATGCATATTCAGCAGCTGTATATCACAGGGCCAGGGTTGATGTTCTGAGGGTATGAGGCGTGCATCCCCATTTTGAGTTGGTCAATTTCCTCAAAATGTTGTTCCTGGTGTTGACCTTGGCCTTAGTGCTCAGAATATGGCTTCTATAGCTGAGTGTGCGATCGAGTTTGACTCCCAGATATAAAAGGTTTGGGTGGTATTCCAGCGGTGTTCCGGACCAAGTAACTCTGAGTGGTCGGTTTGCTTCTCTATTTCTGAGATGGAATGCACACACCTGAGTCTTTGATGCATTTGGTTTCAGGTGGTTCTTTGCACAGTACTCAGTCAGCAGAGTAAGAGAGTCTGTTAGATTTCGTTCAACAGCTTCAAAGGAACTTTCTTGGGATGTAATGCACAGGGTGTACAGACATTTCATCACCAGACATTTAATCACCCGACACTTAATCACGATAGGGTTAGGGTTTAGGGTTAGAGACGAGACACTTAATCGCGTTAGAGCAAGGGTTAGGGTTAGGGTTAGGAATGGGTGATCGATTCTAGTCCACTTGCAATATCGTCGTGTTATAAAGTCCACGTTTTTAGATGTCTAGTGATTAAATATCCGTGATTAAGTGTCGGGTGATTAAATGTCGGGTGATGAAATGTCGGTAAACTAATGCACAGATCGTCTGCATAAATAAAACGAGATGTTCTTTCGTCCGTGGGTTGATCATTGGTGTAGATGTTATACAACAATAGGGCTAAAACACTGCCATGAGGGAGGCCATTTCGCTGTTGCCGCCAGCGACTTTTCTTCTGATTCTGCGGGGGATGATTACGCTGCAAGCATCGCTTCTAAACTTGGACTGCCAACTAAGGCTTTTGGCACATGGTAAGCGATATACTAGCGAAGGCCCGTTGCAACTTTCTTACGAAAACTGAGCAAATCCAACTATCGTGTATTACCATGCATTATGTTATGGTTTCTGTACAATAGTCAGACATTTGATGAAGACAAATCTTCAAAATGGAAGATTGTGCGAACAGTTCATTTTCTGGTTTTTGTGTTAAAGTGTAATGATATCAAGAGATCAATATTGTCAACTCCTCCCATATTGCAGTTGTAAAGTTGCACACACTGGAGTTGATCTATCATTATAAATTTCTTTTGGCTTTCTGTCTATCTTTGCACATGTCTTTTTCATCGATTCCTGCAAAGCTAGATGCCAGAGTGATGGCTCTATTGTCTTGCCAAAGCACAATAATTATAGTTCCGTCATGAGTTACTTTGCTATCTATTGCACCTCGTCATTCTTTTTTAAAGTCTTTTTCAGACTTTAATACACACCCAGCTAATCGGTTGCTTTTTAACAAACAAAGAGTATAAATCCTTTGCTTATTCAATTCTTGAATAAGAGGTATGGAAGTTAAATAATTATCAACCTACAGTTTATAGTTTTGATTGGAGAGATTAACTGAGAAAGCCTCAGAACAACGGAAGCTTCATGATGCTTCGTAACTTCTGGAACTCCGGTGCCTGCACCTGCACTTTCTGGGACCCCAGTGACTTCAAAATTCAATAACCTTCGCGACTTTCCACATATAGCAAAGTTTTTGACTTCGGCAGAATTTGGCTTGCTTTTAATAAATTACATGTATTTTGCAGGAGCCCTTTCTGTGAAAGGTATCATTCGCTTACCAACAGAGCAATGTTCTTCCCCGGGCAGCTCAAGACACGCATATCGCATAGTAGCTACAAGGGGCTCAATTTTCGAGAACTTATTGGTTTCATCTGCATGTGGATCAGCTGCCGAATTTACTTGGCTGTTTAATCGAAGTTTGAAAAATCTATTTGCTGAAATCGTATTGGCAAATTTGTCAATCCTTGAAGCCTTATTCTAGACAATGCGTAAACGAGGACATCCATGATCAGCAATAATGATTGCAGCTCCAAAGACCTTGCGGATTTCGTAAGATATAGTTTTTAACTCTTTTTCAGTTACTCTGATGTAACACTGGTTTGTTTGTTCGGTAAGATACTTTCAAAAGTTCAGCTATAAAATATTCTGAAAATATTTTAAGGGTGATTCCAGCGGATCACCAAGATAAAGATATCCCATTCAGCTGATACTTCCGGGATTAAATGGCTGTCTAGCTTGAGTTTTCCATTTAAATTCTGGCTTTTTACATGTTTGTCTGGCATTCTGCAGTGGCGATGAATCGGTTTGAAGTGGTGGTGAATTGGTTTGAGTGGTTGTAAATTATTCAATATGCTCCTCTGCTTTGTTTCGTCTTATTCGCTTTTTATATCAACAGTAGGGTATGTAGCAGAATTTTCAGATGCATTGGGGGTGTATGTTTGGTTTACAACATTATCATCAATATTCTCATCGGAATCAAAAAGTTTTACATCAGAGTTGTCGAGTTTAGACAGCACATTGTCCAGTGTTAATTTTTACTTCCAGTTTTTTAAAAATACAGACAACGCAACCTGATTAGCGGACAACGCAGAAAAGAAAACGACTAGAATCATTAAATATAGTTTCGATGATCAATGTTAATGTTTTGCACTTGTTCCCGATAGTTGTGGATAGGGCTAGTTAAAAATATATGCTTCTGCTCTAATTGCGAGTCGGATAAGATTTTTTGTCTATGGTCCTAGATGCCTGTGTAGCCTATGTTGTAGTTCATACCAGCAGCTATAGATGTTGAAGTTAAAATTTAACACTTGTAGTAGGCAATTAAGCAAAACCTAACTCTAACTTAATGTTAGCAATCGAATTTAAATAAATTTATAACCCTAAAATCGAAAAATACCGGTAACTGAACTATTCAATGCTTATCTAGAATTTAATAGAAATCGTGTTGGGACTAAAAACTACTGCTAAAAGAAATAAAATAGGCAGTGCCCACAAATCCCATCTGAAACTCAATTAAAAATTCCTGGAAATTGGAATGTTCCGACCGGTCAGTCTAGCGCTTCTACAGCTTGGGTATCAAGTTTTACCATGATGATATTGACCGGATGTGATGCATTCACAGGTAAGTTATTGTAATTGCAGGGCTCCCATCATGAATGCTAAAGTTAAAAATATCGGATTAGAGAGCAACGCCAGCTTCACTTAATTGATCGTAGTGAGATCAGCAATAACAAGTTAATGATTTTTTGACACCATTCTTGTTCCAAAATCAAACTGATGACAAAAATATTTTAGGGGTTTACGCATAGCCGCTATATTTCTTCCAAAGTTTCTGGAATTCCAGCTAGGTCCTACTTGCATGTTTTTAGCATAGGTGTACTTAGGAACTGAATTTTGTCACATCTAAAGCAGCTAACGGTTTTACAATTGTTAATGGCTTTGTTTGATGAAGTGCACAGAAGTCTAATTTGGAGGGTTGTGGGTAGGTGTTAGGGTGATTGATATGTATTTTCAGGTATAACCTATTGAATGTTAGGACCATTACCGACCACTTTTTCGTCGTCGTCGTTTGGTCAGGCACCCGAACTCAATCCGGGCCAGCACAAATTAAGACCAGGGCCGAGGGTCTATTCTTTTACCACTCCGGGTGGCTGCGCTGCCCAGATTAGATGCTGGCAGTGGTGGTGTTAAGCCAACATCGAGTTGCATCATCCAAAACCTGCAGACCGCATGTTCCTCTTGATACATGATGTAGGAGACATGAAGATATGACGTGATCTGCAGTTTGCTCAGTGGCGCCACATTCGCAATTCGGTGATGGAGCGAAACCCCATTTGTGTATGGACGAGTGAAAACGTCTTACACCAGTCTGCAGGCAATCGAGCTTCACCCAAGACGTTTTGAGCAGACTCATTCAAAGTGGCCTTGAACTGATCCTAGGAATAAAAACACGGACCCTTGAAGTACTATCCAAATAGTCCACGTTCCATATATGTTTCGTCCACTGCTTCACGCGGATGTCCAGTTCATCCTGCTTCCCAATCAACCGTCCGTGCAGTACATGGTCGGGGTCATAGATAGCAAGATTCGCCAAGGAGAGTGTCGCTTCTAATCGGCGGAGCTCAGCTGACTGGATGCCGGTGAGGACAGGCAGGTCCTCCGTTGGTGTGGGACGCAAGCATCCAGTGACAATGCGCAAAACATTATTAAGAATGCTGTCAATGAGGCGAGTATGCATATTATGACACCAAACTGGTGCGCAGTACTCAGCTATGGAGTACACCAAGGAAAGAGCAGAGGTGCGCAATGTCTTGGCACCTGCACCCCATCCGTATCCCGCAAGTCGCCTCAACAGCGCAACTCGGGTGGAGAGTTTTTTGTGCAAAGCCTCGAGTTGGTGACGGCAAGTGAGCGATCCGTCCAGCTTTACCGCAAGATACATTGGGACTGGACAGGGTGGCAATAGGTTGCCATTGTTGTAAACATTAAGCTCACGTTTGGCCTTTCTGTTGTTAAGATGAAAGGCCGCCCTCGCCGTTTTTGTATTGTTGAGCTTCAGCCTCTAAGTCTGGAGATAATCTGAAAGTGTAGTCATGTCTTGGCTTAGAGTGTCCTCCACAGCCTTCCAATCCCGAGAAACGTACAGCAATGCTAAATCATCAGCATATGCATACTTCTGAGAAGTCGTGGAAGGCAGATCGTATATGTAGATGTTGAAAAGGAGGAGGCCAAGACCGATCCCTGTGGGAGGCCGTTTCGCAAACGTCTAAACCTGCTTTGCTTGCTGTCACCATTAGTGAGCGTGAAGCTTCTATTTTGGACAAGTTCCATGATCATCATGACCATGTGCTTATCCGGTAGAAGCCTAACTTGCAGGTGAGACCACGGTGCCAGACAGTGTCGTAAGCAGCTGTCATATCGACAAACACGGCACCAGTCTTCTTCTTGACCTCAAACAAATCCTCGATGTTTTGAGTAAGCAAAATAGTCTGATCCACGGTTGACCTTCCCGTCGGAGCCCAGCCTGCTCCCTAGGGAGAAGTGGGTCAACAATCGGGTCAACACGAGCGTGCATAAGCCTCTCGTGGATCTTGTAGGGGACGCAAAGCAAAGAGATGGGACGATAGCTTTTCGGGTCTTCTACAGGCTTCTTGAGTTTAGGGATCGCCACTACCAGTGCTCTTCTGCAGACTTTTGGAGTTTTTCTTTTTTGTAATTTTGTGCCTATTTGTAAGACATGAGATCTCTGACTGCGCGTATGTTGCTTGGTCGTAGCATAAACACAGCCAAGCAGAGAGCAAATCAATTTGAAACCAAGTACTTACAGTTAAGTTAATACAATTGCAGCGCCCACATCAGTAATTTCGAGTTTAATAATATGGATAATCGTGAGAACAGTAGTGAAAAGTTAATGTTGTTTCAATGTAGCTAATTCTCTTTCAAAATCAAAAGTAGTAGAAAAACAACAGGGGTGTTCGCGCATAGCCGCTATGTTTCTCTCAGTTTTTGAAGTTCCTACCAAATCCTTGCTTGATCTTTTTCCAGCATGCAGGCTACTTAGGAACTGGAATTGCTCAAAATTGAAACAGCTAATCATTTCACAAACTTTTATTTTTTTATTTTACCACTGGCATGGAAGCATAAACGTAAAAGTTGTGGGATAGGAAGCAACGTGATTGTTGTGTAATTCCTGAAATTAGCTATCAAATATTTTGCATACTACTTACGACTTTTCGTAATTGTGAGCCTCTGGCTGCTTTCATGTCGCTTGGTTGTGACATAATTGCAGGTAGGGGAAGTGCAAACTAACCCAAATTTAACAAATTGCAGTTATTGAATATGTTAGGATATGGTTTAAGAGTATAATCCATCGGCCAGGTTGTTGCAGTTAAGATGGGATAATTGATGTGACTCCCGTAAAACTTAACGTAAAAAATTGTCACTTTGTTTAACTTTGCTACATTTAATTGATACGTGCTGAAGATTTAGATCAGATAGGCATGCAACACGACTGCACAAAAGTATAGTATTTTGCCATTGCATTACTACAAAACTGTAGGTTGTTTGACCTACCGCCATGTTAACACTCTAACGCAGGGGTGGCCAACCTTTTAATTCCATGCGCCAATATTTTTCGCCATTAATTGAGATGCGCCACACAAACATTCATTTCTTTTCAGTCCTTTAAAACGTGTGGTAATATATAGATATTTTGAAGTTATAATTGTTACGTAAGGGTTGTCAAAACGTCACAATGTTAGTTACTGGACTACATTCTCGCGAGGAAAATCATATACTGCAGGGGTTTCAAACTCGTGGGCTTCTGGGGGCCAATTTGCATATAGGAGCAATGGTGCTGAGGGCCACATTGCATATGTGAGTAATCGTGCCGAAGGCTGCATGTGGTTTTGGGTTCGGGGATCACCATCTCTCTGGGCAACGATCTCTGAAATATAGCCCAAAGTTGGATCGATCGCCAAAAAAAAAAAGGTCATCATCTTTCCAACATCAGAAAAGTTGCCTCTGAATGACAAAGATTTGTACCTCTCCAGTGTGGCCTGTGATCGGAACTTCAAGCGTTTCTTCGACAATTATCCATTGCAATACTGCCGAAGTTCATTGGTAATTTCAGAATCGTCTCGGGGGCCGCGAGTTTGACACCCCTGATATGTTGTATACATTTTTAACTACTGAAAGCCAGATTGATCGAAAAAAACTGAGCAATTCCACAAAGGACGCGAAGAAATATAAAATCTCCAAAATTAGTGAGTAAAAGTAGCTTGCTTTCTTGTTATCAAAAAGATGCAATGCGCCACTTTTAAGCAGCCAATGCGCCACAGGTTGGCCACCCTTGCTCTAATGCAGTGGTTCTCAAACTTTTTGCGATGCGACGCATTTAAAAAAGCTTGCGAGACTTTGCGACGCACCAGACAGCATCCTACAGTTTAGTTTGCCGTACTGTGAGATAAATGTGACCCATAATTTACATAAATAACTGCCCCTATGCTCTCAAGATTTTGGGTTGGTCTGTCATCTTCAATCGTAAAATTACGCTCTTCTAAGTTTTGTAACTCATCTTTTCTGTTTTCGTCCAACATACAACTGAATGCTTTATTCTTTATATATTTTTCGCCAATTAAGTTAAACTTCTGCAATTTGATTCTTGAATAACAAGTCAACCGTTACAACAGTGTATAAAAAACACTATTGTAAAAATGCAATTGAATATGAATGTCAGAAGAAAGTAAAAAGAGTCTACGATTATAGTTTTGACGCAATAAAACCTAGACTTACTGGCACAAAACCAAAATATTTCGCGACGCCTTTAGAAAATTGAAACGACGCACCGAGGCGTCGCGACGCACAGTTTGAGAACCACTGCTCAAATGTATCATTCTTCTTAAACAGGCTGCGTATCATTTGTTTGCTTTCGAAATCACAGTGAATAAAAGTTTTAGGTGTAGCTGCTGCCCGCTGCTTTTTTTTCTGTAATGGTATTACTGAACAGCATTATGACATCATGTAGGCAGTGTGAAACGTTTAAGAAAACAGAGAAAAGCATGCTCAGCATGCTTAAAATGATTAAAAAATGAACCTGTTACTGCATCGTCAATTTAGCTCAAATTGTTTTCGAATTTTTTTATCAAAGGCGTCTCGTCAATATCTTCTAAAATGCTGTTAACAGCGTTTCTACAATGAGTAGTTTCTGAGAAAATACAGAGAACAAATTATGCAGTTAAGCGTTAGCTGTGACGTCCCCTTAGACCCAAAGACACAAAAGTTTTTGAAAATGGTGGATTTGGAATTGGCATTTGTTTTGGTAAAAAAGGTTTTAAGGTTTTCCTCGGTCAAGAAACGTCAATTAAAAAAATCTCTGATTATGACGTCACGTACCTTCTTATGACACTGGCCCTAGGTAGATAGTCGATAGTCCCGAGTTCGATATTTGTACGCCCGGTAGTATCGGAGAAGTTGAAACACACACACACAGGCAGAAAGAATAGCATTTAATGGAATAGAATCTATTATTTAAAATATTAATTTAATTAATTGATATTAAGGCATATAAGCCTGACTGCAATCAGTTGAATAAAATACCACTTCCACGACCGGTTTCGTTCCTATTAGAACTCGTCAGGTGGACTCAGGTATTCAACCGACGATCACATGAAATGCTTCATGCGGTTTATACCACTCCGCCATCGGTCCTTTCAACTGATACGGTTTATTTTAAGCTTCTATATCAGTGCTTCTCAACCCCTGGGTCGCGACCCAAAAGTGGGTCGCGGCTTAATTTGGTTGGGTCGTCGACTATTACAGTAGTTGTTCACATCTGTAAATCTATTGTTTTGTTGTGAGTTGATGTTGATGGTTCGAATAATAAATTGCCTGTAAATTGACTGTTTTTATTGTTGCGTCATAGTCTGTTTAGCAGTGCATTGTTAGAGCACAGTAAAAGTTCTACGGGAGGTAGTTGAAACTTGAAAGCTGTAGCTGTGTTTAGATGCCGGTTATAACCTATCTATCAGCTGTGACTATACGGTTGAAAAATGATCTTACTGAATGTGCAACTTTAGTAGCCTAAAGAGCTAGAAGATTCTTTTTAGGCAAGTGGCTAAAAATTTATTTAGTTTGTTTTACAGTTCTGTTAGCAATGGCAGCTAAGAGAAAATATAAGCCGGAATACTTAAATTACGGATTTACATATCTAGTTGACAAAGGTATCGTCAAACCACAATGTGTAATCTGCAATGAAGTACTGAGCAATGAATCATTCAAAGACAATAAGCTGAAGCGTCATTTGCAAACTAAGCACAGTAAGCTTTCTGATAAAAATCGTGAATTTTTTGAGAGAAAAGAACAAAACTTGAAAAAACAGCGAATTGATTCTGTCAGCAGCCATTATATCTGCACGTTAAAGCAAGCAACATTAGCGTCTTGCGTAGTAGCCTGGCATATTGCGCGTGCAAAGAAACCTCATTCAATAGGAGAGAAATTAATCAAGCCAGCAGCCATTGAAATGGTGCGCTTAATGTGTGGTGACGATGTTGCAAAGAAGTTAGATATAGTCCCGTTGTCGAATGACACTGTTCAAAGGCGCATTGCTTCCATGTCGTTGAATGTCAAAGAACAGTTGGTTTCTTCTATAAAACAAGGTGGAGAGTATAGCCTGCAAATTGATAAAAGTACTGACATAAGTGATGATGCTCAGTTACTTGTTTACGTCCGTTATCTTGGTGAAAACACTTTAGAAGAAGAGTTTCTATTTTGCAGAGCTTTAGAAACAACCACCCGTGGCGAAGATATTTTTGCGTTGGTCGATTCATTTATGAAAGAGGAGGGATTGGAGTGGAATAATTGCTCCAGTATTTGCACAGATGGAGCTCCAGCTATGTTGGGATCCCGAAAAGGTTTTACTGCTAGAGTGAAAGAAATTAATCCTAATGTGATGACCAGCCACTGCTTCGTACACCAAGAAAATTTGGCATCTCACAGGCTTTCGACTGAGTTGGGAAATGTCATGCAGGATGTAATCCACATCGTCAACTTCATCAAGTCCAAGTCTCTGAACTCGCGACTGTTTGGAAAACTATGTGAAAATTTGAATGCTGAACACAAACATCTGATATACTTTTCTAATGTAAGATGGTTATCTCGTGGCAAAGTTCTGGAGAGATTTGTCACTCTACGCAAGGAGGTGAGAGAATTTTTGATACAGAGGAAACATACCTTGGCAGATAAATTAGTTGATCAAAAGTGGCTATTGCTTGTGGCATATCTTTCTGATATATTTTATCAATTGAATATTTTGAATCAATCTTTGCAAGGACCAAATATAATGCTAGTTGACGTCTCTGAAAAGCTGCTTGCTTTTAGAGAAAAGTTGAACTTGTGGAAGAGAAAGATAGAGTCTCAGAAAACAGCATCATTTCCTGTATTTAATCAATTTCTGGAAGATATGGAAGAGGTGTGTCTTGATGATGTCCAGATTATTATGAAAAGGCATTTAGCTGCATTAATACAAGAATTTGATCTAATTATCCCCCATAGAGCAAAAGAATTGGAATGGGTACGCAATCCATTTGCTGTTGATGTTGATGCATTGCCTGAGAGTTGCCAAAGTATTACTGGATTCGAAGAGGCATTTATTGACATTCAGTGTGACAGTTCGTTAAAGAATGTCTTTGAAAATGGAAAGCTTGGTCAATTTTGGACAAAAATCAAGAACGAAAAGAATATTGTTGGCATGCACGCAGTCAAAGCTCTTCTGCCGTTTGTTACCACTTGTCTATGTGAGAGTGGGTTTTCTACGCTTACACAGATCAAAACGAAAACTAGAAACTGTCTTGAGCCTGAAAATGACATGAGATTGGCCTTGAGCAAAATTGTTCCACATTTTGACAGAGTTGTAGAATCGATTCAAGTCCAAGGCTCACATTGATTAAGTTTTGCACCTTTTGTGATTGTGATATGCTTAGTTTAATTTTTTGTGTTTGCAAAACAAAATCTAAAAAACTTTTGGGTCGCCAAAGTTTTTCAACTTATTCACGCTCAACATTTGGGTCGCGAGAAAAAAAGGTTGAGAAGCACTGCTTTAATTAATTGATTGAGCGTGCACTTAATTGATGCTTTAATTTAATTGAGCGTGCACCATCTATAAGCTTAAAATTAACAGCAGCAGTTGAAAGTACCCATGGTGGAGTGGTATAAACCGCATGAAGCAATTCATGTGATCGTAGGTTGAATACCTGAGTCCACCTGACGAGTTCTAATAGGAACGAAACCGGTCGTGGAAGTGGCATTTTATTCAACTGATTGCAGTTAGCTATATGCCTTAATATCTTAAACCGGCTAACATCAGGTCCTACAATTCGTATTATTTAGAAGTTTCCCGAAGCCAAAGTTTAACTTGATCGAAGGAGACCCATTAACTACAGCACTCAAAGCACTAGGCTAGTCATTTTCACAAACGAGCTTGTGGAACGGAATATTTTTGCTAGTTTTGCTCGAAAATGATGTAATATTGAAGTCGATTCTAACAAATTTTTTTAGCAAGAGCAACGACTTTAGTGCGCCGCTTTAGGTAGCCTACGTTTTACATCAAATGTAAGAATCGCAGGCAAATACAAACCGGCAGATTTTTTGGAGGCCCGACAAGTTAACTTTTTACAGGCGTTTTAAAAAGTTCATAGATGACTTATTTTGGCAAAACAAGGAGTTGATTTTTCCGTTCTATTTTGACTTTGTTTTCTAAATATCGTGAATTGTTGTCAGCCGCCATCAAGCTGGATTATAAGTAGTAGCGCGGTGTCAAAGTTTAAAGTCAGAGAATTATTGTTGTGTAGTTAAATTAGAATCGTTTTTAACGTTTAATTTTCTTTATCGAAAGCATATAACCAAAAACAGGATTAATCTTTTTACAGTTATTTTTGTGCTCAATGCTACGTCTCAAATAAATAAAAAGTTTTCTAAAATTTTTTTATATCTTTTGGGTTTTCTATATTTTGATCTGTCAACTTTCAAAACCGCAATTATAAAGAGTTAAATTTAGAATACTAGGCATTTTTTACGCTTTGCACAATGCAATAACCCTAAATTGATGTTTCTGCAGACCATCACACCCAAAGAAGACGTATTTACAAAAACCCTTTTTGCGCAGCCTGCAACAAAATCGATGGAGTGGAATCACAGCATATTCGAAAATCAAGAATTAAATGTGCGGGTATTTGTTTCATAATGGTTACACTTTTCTATGTGATTTACCTCTAGTTGGATGACCTCGCTCCAGTATACAAAAACACAGCATAATTTGAACCATTTAAATTTCTGAATTTTAGGTTTAGAGTCTGAAATTTTTTTCAAAAATAATAGCTAGGCCCAGGTCCGTTGCCATGAGCTGAGCTAGGTGGAGATCATCCCCTGCCAAAAATTGCCAAATTTTTTCTTGTCGGTTGAATTAACCTATGTTCTAAGGTCAAACCCTAATCTAGGAAGGCACAAACTGCGGCCCGCGACCAGTCTTGCCCTGACTATTGCCTGCAACAAAATTTAACTTAAGAATTCTGATTTTGCCTTTTCGGATATGATAACTCTAACTTAAATCAGTTGAATCGCCAAAAAAATAGCTTTTTTCGGCCCGCCAAGACACCAAAGTAGTCAATGTGCCCCGAACCGCAAAAACTTTTGGCAACCCTGCCTCGATCTTTTCTCTACTTTCAAGATTCTTTGACGCACTGCCCTAAATTTGATTGCATCCTTCAAAAATCTTTAACTCTCTCTCGCAGTGGCATTCACACTGTTGACTCTTTGTAGGTACGATCTTTCTCTTTTTTAACTTTCCACTATTTTTGTAGACTTTGTAACCCTGCTTTAGTAACATCATTTCTTTTTTTTTTATTTTCTTTACGTCTACTGCTATTCCATTGTTTATTTCTTAAGGTCGTGTAATTTGTATTTTTCCATTCTTCCTTACGCTACAGATTTTTCTCTTTGCTCTTAAAATGCTGATCATTTTTGTCACTTCCTTTTTGATGATTTTCCCCAAAGTATCGCTTGACAAAAAGCTTATGTAACATGCTACTTCAAACTATCTTTAAATTTCGTACCATTAACCAACTCTTTACTGAGCATTAAAGTGTGATAACAACTAACTTTTGTGTGAAGACTAAAACCGAACTTTGTTTGTTTTAGTTGCTTTGTGTATGCATATGATACAAAATCTTTACTTCAACACATTTCACCGTTTTAATTTTTATAAATACGCTTGTATGTTTTATGAGCAAACATGCTTGAAATAAACATTGCATATTTTCTGTTGAATAAAACAAGTCTAAGCTTGTCGAGGAAGAAAAAAACTTTAGACCAGTGGTTCTCAACCGGGAGCCGTTTAGCTCCCTAGGGGAGGAATTACTAAGGTCCGGGAGGAAATTTGTTTAAGGAGGAATTGAGAAGAAAAAGTTTTTACTTTATGTCTCATAATTGACGTAGACTCTAATACAGAGGTTGGTAGCTCTTGGCATGCGTGAAAGCTGTGGCCCGCGAGCTGATTATTCATGGTATGCCGAAAAGTGATGAATCGCATTTTTTCTTTTATTTATTGTCTACGGCGCGTTACGATTTGTTAAGTTGCACGCAACAGACAACAACGGGGCCTCGTACCTTTTGAATGTGCATTAGACTCCCCGAACTTCTTTTTTACCTCCTTGCTACTCGTGCTCTTTTTTATTTTTGGGGTAAAAAAGACCTGCTTTGCATCCTTCCGTAATTGTTTATGTGCAATCATCGGCGTATGACGAGGATGGGGTTTGGGATTTAGCCCTCTTAATAGTTTGGTTTGATATAAACGTTTTTTAATTACGCATATTTGACACTTAACGTTGCTTAACTGCAGAGATGCAACATTTTTAAGCGAAATGGTAAACCTTTTTCAAACCTTCTAGGCAGGGAACTGGTTGTGTTCTTTTTAATGTAAAGCTATTTTTATTTTTTAAGAGCAACTTTTTATAAGCAACTTTTTACCTTTGCTGTCGCTATAGCCATATTTGATCAACTGACTTACACTAGCTCTTCTTTTTTATCCTGGCTATTTCCTCAGCATTAAGCCCAAACTCAAAACCGATGGATTGGAAGAAGTTGTCGAACACCATGGCCGAAAAGATCTCCAGATATCACCCCCTTAGACTCTTTTGTGGGATTATGTAAAAGACGGATTGTACAGAATACCAGTACGTGACATCGAAACATTGCAATCATGAACAATTAATATTCTTGCAACAGTAAATGAAGAAATGCTGGAAAACACTTCACCCGATATTGAATATCGCCTTGATATATTGAGAGCAACAAATGGTGTATATGTTGAAGTCCATGACTAGCTTGCAAACTTAAATTCTTGAAATATGGCTATTACTTAAACAGCTAAAAATCTTTAAATAAAAAATTTCAATAAACAAACTTCACTTTGCAAAAAACGAATGATCTTATCTACTTTATTTTTTTAGCAATAAAATTTTGAAAAATGTTCAAGACTTTACGGACACCTTGTATATATCATACATAATCAATGAGTCTATTTTCAATGTTAATTACAACTACCAGATGCCAAGAAATGCAATGATGTAAAACATTTCGCAACTTTTCCTATTTTTTTGAATATGATTGACCTATGCTATTTCTCAATCTGTGTCTGAAATACCCTTTTTGTTATCATGCTGGACCAATATCATGAAAAAGAAGCATTAACAACGCGGCTGAGCTGTGTTGACACCGACAAGCTCTACATAAAGGTGAATGTAATCCAGGATGGAGTAAAAAATAAAAAAATTTTTAAATACAAAAAGAAGGACTAAACACTTTTGCTTAAAACTTTGCGCCAAATAGGTTTTAAATGATTGAAAGCAGAAATGGAGTGGCAATCTTGCCCCAAAACTCAACAGGGGTAAAATTTGCAAGAAATGCCAACTTGCGAACCGCTGACACTAGTAAGCTGGTTTTAGGTACTAAAGTTGCTGAATAGATACCTAAATATCTTCTCTAATTCAACATTTTTTCTATTATTTCAATCAGATCACTTCATTCTTTCGACAAATTTTCTATTCAAATTAACGTTTCGCTCCCCTTAGTTACCGGGGAGCTTCTTCAGAACACGGTAGATGTTAATAATGTGACATACAAACTGTACAACATAAAATTACAAAGACTACCTGTATTACTAAACACTAAAAATTATTTATCAACAGGGCAGGAAATCACGTTTTTTTTGTTTAGTAATGTTGATAAATAATTTTTAGTGTTTAGTAATACAGGTAGTCTTTGTAATTTTATGTTGTACAGTTTGTATGTCACGTTATTAACATCTACCGTGTTCTGAAGAAGCTCCCCGGTAACTATGGGGAGCGAAACGTTAATTTGAATAGAAAATTTGTCGAAAGAACGAAGTGATCTGGTTGAAATATTGTTACACTCGTCATACGAGGAATGCCTGCTATATTTAATTTTTTCTATTTTCAACAGAAATGAAGTCGTGAGAAAAAAAACAACTTTAATGGTAATCCGGAAAAAATTCGCGTAACATTTAGAGAGATTTTACACGAAGCAAAAGAATTGAGACAATACACGGGCTATACACATGTAGAAGAGTCATAACTGGGCAAGTCAAGTTATTGACCTAAAAGCTAAAAACAATTGGCTTAAAAATTCAAAAAATATTGACTTTTTTGACCTAAGAAATTTCTGACCAAACAAATTGATATTTCTTGAGTTTTTATGGTAAAACAAACATCTAATTAACGAAAGCACATAAATCATCAACAAAACTTGGAAGACTTACGTCTTACGCAGTAAAGCAGCCAACTCTGCAATCATCAGGTGAAAGAATCGAAATGTAAAAACATTTACGGTTTTACATTTTTGACCTTAATTGTTCTGTTCTTGGCTAACAGTTTTCGCAGCATGGAACAACTTTTTTCTGCGGAAGCCGTTTTGAACTGAGAATCTTGAAGTAAATTGTTAACGTCCGGTGAAATATCTGGTCTTTCCATGTTCGTTACCTTAGAAATGTAATTGTTTTGGATGCTTTTTTAAATCTAGCAGTTGATAGTCTTCTCTGAAGTCAAGTTCTTGGATTGCTTGCGTTCCTTCTTTGATTGTGTACTTCGCACCTTCCATCGCTTCTATAAACTTAACTAGTCAGTCATATTGCTCTTTGATTTTGAGAAGTTGAGTAACTAAACCAGTTGTTCATAAGCTAACTTTTGCTTGAGTTTGTATAATACCAGATCCTTCAAAATCTTGCACGATCGCTTTTACTTCAGGTAAATTCTTTGCATAATATAAGGCAGCTTTAATCAGCTTTCCCATCTTGTAACAACAGGCTGCGACAGGCAACCAATGGTAGCGACTTTGGCTTGTCTGGTTTGGTTTTTCAGTGTTGCTGGTTTGACTTCTGCGATTAGCTGATCGACATTTTCATAATGAGATTGGATGTTCATAGCACAATTGTGCAATAAATGTGCTACACAGGGCCGGATTTAGACTATGACAGGCCCTAGGCTATTCCGTTTTTGAGGCCCCTCTCGATTTTTGAACTCCAAATTTCTCTCTAAACAACGTAACATGCCATTGCTTAATGTTAAAAATATGAGAGCATTAAACTGTTTGTTCTTTTCATTCTCTCCATTCATGGGTGCAAATTTTTAATTAAAAAATAAAAATTTAGTCAAGATAGTTTTGCTTCTAATTTTAATTTCGTTATCAAATAGCCGTTTCAATAGTTTTAAAGTTTATTTACGAGGACATAAGAAATAGTTACAAACTATCAAATAGAGTAAGACTACACTATGAATTTTTTTTCTAGCTTTCGTCAAAGCAAAATCATACAAAAATTCATCAAAATTTATCTGTTTAAGTTTGCCACTCTCAATGCACAGAATGCTCAGTGCAGACAATCTTTTTTGAGACATTGTGGATCTCAGTTCATTTTTGATGCTTTTGAGCCTTGAGAAAGATCTCTCTCCTGAGCAGTTAGTGACCTTTAAGCTTAGAAATAGTCTAAATAATGCTTCCACATTAGGAAAGGCAGTGTGAATTTTTTTCTTGCACATAATTTGATAGAGGTCTCCATCAGACAAGGAAATAGATTGCTCTTCTGTAAGCCCCTGGCTTTGTGCTTGTCACCCGTACAAATGAAAATGCAGAAGTTCATCGGTAAGTTTCGGGTCAACAACTTTTGGATACGCTTCTTCTAAAAGTTTTACACGTCGTACAATTTCCAGCTTAGTTGCTTTCAGATTAGCAAGAAAGAGGAACATTTCTGCAATGTCACTGTGCACGATAGCTCTTCTTTAATTGGCTTCAAGTGCATCAAGCATAGGAATAACGAAATTTATTCTAAACCTATCCTTCGAAAAGAGTTCACTTTAAGCGTCTGGTGCATTCCTTTGTCTCCTAGTGACAGCTCTGTAGTTAATATTCGGCAAGGTATCTCTTGCTTTCTGATCAAACTTATCAAACTCATCTCTAGTTTCGCTTAGAAAATCTACAAGTGAACTGTGCAATTCGGCACAAGTACTTAATAGCAATTCAGATATCTTAAGGGCTTTGCTAATCTGTGGAAACGACCTAGCACTCTTGTCCAAAAATGCAACACAAACACAAATTTCAATTTTTCTATTTTTTGCAAAAAGTTGTTAGCATGAAGCCTGGTGTCACCCTTCTCGCTTACATCGAAGTGCAAATGACTGAGAGCATTAGTGATGGCACTGTAACTTTTTAAAATAGCTTCCGTGGCTTTTGCACGTGCATCCCACCTAGAATCTGATAAATGTTTAGACACCTTTGACTGACTTTACAAAAATGATTTTAGAACTGCCCACCTCTTTGTGGAAGATGAAAAAAAGGTGTAAATTTCATTAATAATGCCAAAACAGTTCACTGCATCAAGACAACAATCAACAGGTGAGCGGCCCACCAAATTTAAGGAGTGGCCAGCACATGGAATAAATTTTGCAAATTTCTCTCCAAGGATTTTTTGCTGCATACCGTTGTACCTACCCACCATGTTTGCAACATTGTCATAAGACTGTCCTCGGCATTTGTTAAAATCAAGCTAAAGCTCAGTAGTGAGATATTTATGTACTAAATCTGCCATGCCTACCAAAGAGTGGTCTTTCTGCTAAAGGAAAGTTATAAATCTTCCACTTGGTTAACCGTTTACAGGAGACACGTATCTAATAATTAAAGTTAACTGATCAGTATGTGAAACATCGGGAGTAGAATTCACAGAAAAGCTGAAATATCCCGCTTTTTTCACGTCAGCCACAATTGACTCCTTAACTTTTTTGGCGATGAGTTGAATCATCTCTTCGCAGATAGTTTTTGACAAATAAGAAGGATTTCCTGATCTGAATTTTCAAAGCGATTGATGTGAGCAAGTAAAAATGGATCAAATTTTGCTACTAGTTCTAAAAGACCAAGATAATTGCCGTTGTTAGGAGACCCAAGCTGTTCATTGTCTCCTCTAAAAGGTAAGCCTTATTCTGCAAGAGTGCAAACTAGAGCCCTAATTCTTTCCATGACATGCCGCCAATACTGTTGTTCTGCTTTCATTTGTTTCTTCAGCTTTGAAGTTAGCGTATGCGTATTCCTTGTTCGGTAGGTCACATGGCATTTCTATGCTTCTCTGAGTTTTCATAAGTTTGAATAAGATAAGAGCTGTGCCAGTCATCAAAACCATCAGAAGCTAAAGCTGAAGAAGATGCATGGCTTGGAAAGAGTTTACAAACAAAGCAAAATACCCGTCCTTCTGCGGGGGAATATACAAGCCACTCTCTGCTATATGTTTCACCATAGACTTTCGTTGAAAAAAACAGAAAAAAACAAAGCCTGGATTGCTTCTTTTACCCTCGCTTGGAACTAGAGAATGGTTCACAACTGTGCTGAACTTCAGAACGGCCCTCTCTATCCAGTAGGCTATTTCCTCAATTGATAATTCTTTCCACAAACAACGTTCTTTAAACTCAATATACGTAGATCCATGCTCGGTATCATTTGCATAATATCTGTAATACCTCGGGATTGATTTACTTTACCAGGAGTGAGGTGAAAATTTTGACTATCTCTACTACTTTCATGTGTTTCTTTTTTCCCTTCTTTTGCAGTAACTGCGTTCTAAAATACATTTGTATTTCATTTTTACTGGCCATAGCTGCTGCTTCCACACAACCACGTTGCTGTTCAACGTCCTGCATGGCTTTTTAATAACACTTTCTCCTGGTTGAATGCTAGCAGTTGGCTGATCAGCTTCATCACACTGATTTTCTTGTGCTAGGGTCAATGCACCTACTTCACTGCCAGCATCTGTTGCTTTTGTCAGAGGTTGATGCAAGAAAGCAGTGATTGGTTTTATCTTGTTTACCATATCATTTTCAATTTTCTTTCTCTTACGCTTGCTGGCTTCACTTTCAAATCTTTTACTCATAATAAAATTAAAGTAAGCAAAAGTAAAAAATAAGACTATTGTTTGGTATAAATGCCGGTTAGCCACACAAATACCTCCAAGAATAAAATAAGTCGATAAAATTGATTAATTTCAATTGATGAAACGTATAATTTACCACATTAACAGTAAACAACTCACTGTTTATAAGTTATTTTAGCAACATGTCAACTACCGGTACTGTTTTTTGCGAAGTAGATTACTTAGTAGCCTTTATGATTAGGGTTATTTATAATCTATGTAGACGATATTTAGCAACACAGCTGTTCCGCTCTTTAAAATCGCCAGTCTTTATAAATTTGTCGCCGTTGAATTATTGTCTTAAATATATTTTTTGTCCGGCTCAAATAGCCGTTGAAATAAACTTTAAATCAAAATAGTAATTTTTCTCTGGTAAATTTCCATAAATTAGAATTAAATAACATAAAACAGCGCTCTTCAACAGGGGTTCCGCTAAACATGTAGTGGAGTTCCGTGAGTTTTGAGAGTTCCCTGAAAGTTTCTTGTTTTTTTAAAAAAAATTGTCTTGCTTTAGTATGTTGATGCGTCTATGTCATAACATTTTTCTTTTTTGGATGCACAAGGGTTCTGACTGCACAGTCCCGACGCAATCGCAGGTCCATCAAAGGCGTCGACCTTTTTTTGGAGGCCATCTCCAAATAGCCCCGATCACATAAATTTATGGCCTAGTTGCAATGAGAGAACGACAACAAAGTGTTTATTATCGAAAATGCTGTTCTATTCCACTAATAGTGGCAGCAAAACTATGCTAAAAGCTCATCAAAATGTTCCGTGACAAGCGCAAAAGTATATCAGGGGTTCCGCGGCGACAAAAAGGCTGAAGAGCATTGACACAGAAGCCTCTAGCAGAATACGCATAATAATTGTCTTTATTATGATGCGAACGACGTAACAATGGCTTTTTATAACGTAGTTGGAATTAGTTGGATATAGAATTTTCTAGTCAGAAAAGCTTGATATATATTAGAAAAATTTGCTATATATTAGAAAAGTATATATATTAGAAAAGCTTGATATATATACGTTATAATAGAAAAATTTGCTCAAAATGATCACCAGTATCATACGGTACCATAAAGCAATCTATTACATCATGTCAATAACCCGCGACCGGTTTCGACCTTAAAGTCGAAGGTCGACCTTGACAAGTCGAGAGTATATGTTGATGCTGGAGGCAGATCCCTCTTGATAGGAGATTGCCTTGAAAATTGCTGGCTAGCAACCAGCAACTCATGTATATATACCTTAGGTAGGATTTAAGCTTGTCAAGTTTTTAATAGAATTACAAACTTCGAAATCGAATTTCGAGGCCCCTGGACGTTGATGCCCTAGGCTTCAGCCTGCCTAGCCTATTGGTAAATCCGGCCATGGTGCTACACATGTCACATGAAATAGCTTAATATACAGCGGTTTTAGTATTGCACCTGCAGGCATCAGACTATATATTTTGCAGCATCAGACAATAAAAGACCGAAGAAGTTCCTGTTGATTACAAGAGATCTAACAGCATCGTCAACTGCTTGATCAATGCTGTTGCTATTTGGCGCGCATGGTAGAGGTTTACATTCATAAAAATAAGTGACGTGAGATGTTTCTATGCTTCCAACAAGAATATTTAAATATTGTATGTTAGATAGAGTGATCTCATCAACAATCAGAAAATTTGTTTGTCATGTACAAGATTTCTTACTTGCAGCAACTCGTGTGCGTTTAATTGAAGCGCTGTTTTACTACAAGTAATTTCAAATGGCAAACTGCGATCAATGTCGTGAAATAAGTTATTAATATGCTCTATTCGTTTAGATTGTACAAAGAAATATTTGCACAAAAAAATACTTTGGTTATCTTTTCCACAAAATCGGTGTTACTGCTCCTTAAAAATGTTTGCGAAATGTGTAGGACTAATATTTCAGATCTGCTGCCCAACTCTTGTTGATGTTTGGCCGTATTTCGATGCTTTTAACAAGAGAGCGTTTGTTGCAAGAAACCGTAAAGCTGCACGAATTGCGATATGCATAATTCATTGTCGGGACTTACATAAATTTTTAGGGGAAGTTTTATAGTGGAAATTGAGCTTCAGATCTTTTGGTAGTTTTAATTTTTGGCATCATTTAAAAACCTAAATTACAAACTAAAACAGAATATAAATAAATATGTCAGGTCACCATTTTAATAGTTGATTCCACTGTAGAATAGAAAAGTATCATCTGTTAGTGAGGTTGCACACTGCACCTGCGTAAATAAACTATTCGCTCTTTTTTGATTCATCTTGAATAATAAAGAGATAGTCTAAACTAGCATTGTAGAGGTCTCTTGGATACACTGCAAACATTTTTACGTGATAAATGCACAATTTTGCAGCCTTTACTGTAATTGTCGCAAATGTTCGATTGTGACACAAAGTCGCACGTGATTTCGTCTGTCTTTAATTATTGCACCGCAATTGTTTAATTGAGACAAGAAGTAACAATCTGTACTACCGAACAAAATATTGGCAAACGCTGCAAGTTAGAACAAAAAGTTTTATATTATCTTATTTAAGTTTTATGATACTTATTACAATTATCAGTTTTCTCACGAATGCAAAAATGTTTTGACCAATAATGTTAATTATAAAAATTTGGCTTTATTTCCGCAGAAAAAATTGCTTTCTGGGTAAAAAATTGAATTTTTATTGGCCTGTCAAGTTATGAATATAAACGTACTTTTTGTATCCAGAATTCTTACAAAAATCAGGCCGCTCAAGCGTACTGCCAAAAAATGATTTATTGGAAAATTTGCCCAAGTCATAACATTGGTTTCCAACAAACAAACCACTCTTGAGCTGAATCTTGGTATCGAATTTTTTCATTAATTTACTCAAATTAACTCTGGCCAATTTTTCCTTCTGTGTTTTAAAAAAGCTTAAGCTGATGCGGAAGCTTTTGTTAATATTTTCATGTATGTTTCCACAGCTTGGTTGGGGCACGGGTACAACAAAAGCTATTTTTGTGTTTTAACTGGATTTATATTATTATCCGAAACGCTGCAAATAGCTAGTGGATGGTTTCAATTCTGCAAATTTATCAATTTGTGGTAAGCATCTATCTTTTTGTTGGTGATTGAAGGTATAAACTTTTTACAGCCGCGAAAGATATCAAAACCTCGGTTGCACTTCGGTTAACTCTAAGCTAATTGAGGGCTTTTATGACAGCCGAATTAACTTATTTAGTCATTATCTGCCTAGAGTATATTTTCATGATGGACAGAAAAAAGATTTCGTCTGGGGACATGGAGAGCAATATATTTTACTTTAATAATTAAAAACTTTAACATTTGTTAAATAACGTGTTGGAAGTTTTTTGGGCCGTCTGTGAGCCTACGCTGATGCTTAATTTCAAACCAACTTGGAGAGCACTCTTTGACAGGGTTCATTCATCACGGCTTTAATTATCAATGATGTTGTCTGGTAGATCGAAAAAGTTTTGACTCCCTTTTTTGAAATAGAGTAGTCGACATTTTTTTTCTGAAACAGAACCGTTCAGTTGGCCGCCAATCACTCCAGAAAAAGAGTTGGCCATTTTTGTTACGTCATCTAAGGCCCGAAACACTCCTAGATGTTTTTATTTGCGTTCGTCATAACTAAAAATGTGACAAACAGCTTGTCAATATCGGATATGAAAACATGGACATGAGTAGCAGAGGCTTTCCCACCTTTTTTTATGAGATATCAATCCACAAAGTTGTAATTTTGGTTCCAGAGAAACAATCTTTTCTGCCACAGATACCTTACCGACCACAGCCAATGCTTTTTTAATTCTTTTGCTTCCAATTCAGCTGTTTGTTTTGTTCTCGAATTCTTTTCGTGAATGATTCTCTGCAGAACATCTTTTTTGAAGGCAATATGCCCCTATCAGGAAAATCGTTGGTGCTGAACTTGTATTTTTCATTGCAGTTTATATACTCTTCTTTTAACAGTTTACATACTTCTCTTCTTGAAGTTCTTGTGGTCAACATTTCAATGTTCACATTTAACAAGAATTTAAATTACTTTGCCCAAATTATCGTACTATTATAAGTAAAATAACAATATCAAGGCACAAAATATAGACACCTGTACACGTTAAATTTTAGTCAGATGTATAAAATTTAACCCTTATTCAAATAGAAACAAACAAGCATTAGTAATTAACTCAAGAGATCACATGCACAATCTTAAACGTAAGCTTAAGCTTACTAAATATGCTGAACTTTGGCTATAATAATCAATCAATCATTTATTTTATTTTTGCCCAAATCAGCATACAAAGAAAATAAAATTTGACAGCAGTGAATAAAAAAAGAAGACGATGGCAAAACGACATACGTTAATGCAATCACATGACAAGAATTTGTTTAAATATAAAGATAGTGGCATGGCCATCGCACCTATAAGGTAGCAGCTAAATAAAAACACACACTAAGAAAAGCATGTACAGCATGTACACGTACCGCAAAATACATAAGAAAACTGTCATGTTGTAACCCTAACAGGGGAGGCTATCAGGTGCTACACCTAGCCCAAGGGTGGCCTGGGAGCAACGACAGCTAAGAGACAGCTTTTTTATGTGTCAAGGCATATAAATCCTGTCGCTGGTTGTAGTTTTAAGCCATTCACCTAAAACATCAGTACAGATCAAAACCGCTTACTCATACAACTCATCTTCCATTTGTCTCTTCATTTATATAGATTCGGTGTTTGTCCCTGCTAACAGGGGTTCACTGATTTTTGCAGCCTTTTCGCCAAGCGCATCTGTTATTAGAATTAATTCCTTCCAGTTTCCCTTTTTTGTCAACTCCTTCCAGAATCAAGTCTTTTGTTTTCAGCCCTATCCATTTTTTCTTGGGTGTGCCAATCTTTTTTCATAAAAATGAGCAATAATTTTTCGTGCCATACAGCTATAACTTTTTCTTGCTCGTATAGCTACAACAAAAAAGTAACTACCCTAAGAAATAGTAAGCTTGTGTTGACGATGACGTCATATGAAATGACATATGCGTTAACTACATACAGTAAAACACAACGTAACACAAATATAACAAGATTAGAGCTAGCCAATCTGCAAAAAATAAATTAAGGTACCACTACTTGCATTATTGCTATGTTACCGCGTAGCGACATTTTCACCCAATTCCACTTACGGACGGATGACGTATATATACGCGTTTTTAGTCTTGGCAAAAAGACGAATGCCGTTTATATACGCTAAGGTTCTAGATGGAATTTTTCTTGATTTTGGGAAACTCTAAAGCAGGGGTTTTCCGACGAAAGGGAAAAGGGGGAAAAGAATACCATACGCAAGTGGTTAAAATCGATATTTTTCTCATGTCTTCATTTCTGTTGGAAATAGAAAAAGCATTGAATTAGAGAAGATATGCAAATATATATTCTGCTGCTTTTGAAAGACTTTAAAAAATGGTATTCACAGCTTCTCTGCTTGGCGCTCGGCATTTAGGGGAGGTTGTGGAGAACAAGCCGGCAAGTTCGCTTGTTGTGTCCTTGGGCAAGACACTTAACGGGACGCCCCACCTTCATGTGGAAGACAGGTGGCCCAGTTATCCCTCCGAATAGAGGGTTGGTGGCAGGAAGGGCATCCGACCGTAAAACAAATGCCATGTCATAAAAATGCAGATATCTGCTGTGGCGACCCCTAATCGGGAATAAGCCGAAAGACAAAGAAGAAGAAGAATTCAGCTGCTTTTGATACCAATGCCAGCTTTCTAGGGTCAGCGGTTTGCGAGTTATCACACTTCTTGGAAATTTGATTCCCTGTTGAGTTTTGGGGTAAGGTTGTCACTCCATTTTTGCTTTCAATTATTCGAAACCTATTTGGGGAAAAATTTTATAACCAAAAGCAAGTGTTTAGTCATCCATTTTTCCTAATTTAAAAAATTTTTTATTTTTTATTGGACACACTATACGTTTTTTGTCCGGTTTTGTACGTTTTTTTTTTTATCATGCATCTTTGTACGGGAAATTTTTACCCGCTTAGATGCTTGTATGGTGCTTTGCAGTATGTTCTTTTCCAAACATCTAATTTCGTCTGCAAAGTGCATACCAAAAGCGTGTTTGCTATGGTGGACAAAAACGTGCAAAACACTTTTGCTGTGTACTTTGTGGACAAAAGCTGATGTTCGTACAACAACGTATACTTTCTAACACCGTTTTGTAAATATCCTACAATTTTTGTACTAAAATGCATGAAAGAAAAAAAACTGGACAAACAACGTACAAAAACGTGTTCTGTGAAAATTCATCTTAAAAGGCAAAGTCATTAAATAAAATCACAGTAATAGGACAACAAGGTTTCAGCAAAACATCATTCACCTTCAGAGGAAATATTTCACTGTAAATCATCTGCTGTAAAGAATGCACTGTTTTGCTTCTCGTAAATGGGGTGGGTGCAAAAATGTTTGCAAGCTTTGTTTGAAGGAGGGAGTTATTTTGCGAAATTGGAGGTGTTTTTTCGCAGGTGCATGGTTGGGGAACTCTCGCGCTTCAGCAGTTTTTTTGTAATAGATTTTTTATTGCGATCGGGTGTTATCAGTCAGAAATGTTTACCTCGGATAAACGATACCCGTCTCTCAAGAAGTTGAAATTTAACGTCACCAACCCCGGTTGGTTCCAATCTTTTAGTGTCCCGATTATAATGTAAAGCTGCCTTTGGGATCGTGTAGAGCCATGTTGTTGTCAGTGGGCCATACTATTGGTTGTAGTGCTGACGCTGTTTCCTCAGTCGTTGACAATTAAAATCACCAGAAAAAATGCAAGGGTAAAATGCAAAAAACACAAATATAAATATTACAGAGATTTACAAGATAGGGTTTTCATACGGGTTGTTGCAAACTTTTATGTTGGTGCATCGTCACCCTATATCAGAATATTCTAAAGAAGAGTTGGATAATTTCCAAAATAAGATGTTTCTAACAATCGAGGCAAAATCGTGGTTTATTCTCAGAAGGCATTTAGCCAGCACGAAAGCTTTGCCACGGCGCTGCAAAAAATTTCCAATAGTAGGATTACAAGGATATTCTGCTCGTGAGCCAGCAGCTTAATGATAAAATGTTTACTAGCCGTGAGCCCTTTGACGTTCAGCTAGCGACTACCATGAAAACTTCTGACAAATCTTCGTCTCATCTGTCGATTTTTGCAGTTGCTGCACCTTCATGTTTAACTGACTTCTTTAATCTTGTTGTAGCTTCTCCACCTTACGACACCATGTGTCCTGTGTGGTTTCTCAACGCTTATTACAATAACAACTTTTGGAAAATGGATGTCAATGCAAAATCAAAAGAGCTTCTTCCTTTTTTTGGCAAAAACTACAAAACCAGTACTTGGGTATGGTGACGCTTATATCTATGTTATTAATGCTTTGTATAGAAGAAATTTGCTAGTTTTTAATTTAGTAACACGAAAAGAGAGTTCGGGAGATTGCGAAATTAACTTCTACGTCAACTGCCTCATGTAGAAAGCACTGCTGTGGGTGCAAGCTAGAGTTTAAACGCAAAGCGTGAGCTCAAAAGCAAACAGTGGTCAAACTCTACACTCGCTCGGGATGAGATGTAGTGTGGTAAGCTCTAAATCCGCAGACTTTCGATTGCAAGTTTAATGCTCAGTTTAGCACACCATGCTGCAGATAAATAGCATCTGAGTGTATTGGGCCACGTTTTGTATTGCCCAATTTGTCTGACTACTAATGAATTATTTTCACTAACAATACGGCACACGCTCAGAACAAAATTAATGTTTAATCGTCATAGTTCTTTCTATGCGTGCGTGCGCGTGTAAGAAACGCTCTAACTTTTCCAACACTTCTGGGCATATTATCATTAAATTTGGCCATCCATATTCCGTTCAGATGTTTTTGGTCCCAGGATAAATGTATTACCTACAAAAAAGAAATATAACTGATAAACAGCTTGATTAAGTAAGCTATGCTAAGACTCAGCAAAGTCAACATAAACCCTTGTAAATCAAACAATAATAATTTACCTCTTCCTCTGACGAACCGAATAATTAGAAAAGGTGATTGGCTGCTCTTTTATCTGCTGACCAATCATTCTTCGCCAGTTCTACGGACCACTGGGCTTGCCATTGTAATAGTACAATATTGCTCGGAATAAGAGCTCATTATCGTAGAGCTGACAGATGCTGTAATGCATAGGTCGGGCGAGCAGTGTCTTTAGATGATGGATAATACCTCCGTTTGGTTTGGTACTGGCAACGCAAATGTCACAACCAGCAACATGCAGTGGCTGATTTGTCAACTCATGCTCAACCAGAAAGTGATAGATGACTCGATATCTCGGGCTACCACCTTTCCATGCCCGGCTTCGGGGGGTCACATGAGTTAAACAGTCGTTGCCAAATTCAATCAACACGATATAGTAATCATCTACTTTGATCTTTGGACTACACCTTCCTGTTTTATTGTTTTTCACAAGAATGCTGGTCATGGTATTCTTTACGTCAAAACATAGAGATGTGAGTTCTTTTAAATTTCCAAGCTCTGCTTCCCGCCTTTCCTCTCTGTATTGCTTCCTCTTGTCTCCCAGTTTCTGTGGTCCAATAACTTGACTCTTATCAACTTTGCTTGTGATAGCGTAATCAACCAGCGTGGCCGAGGGTATGACAGCATCAGCATAGTAGATACACAATACCTATTCCAAGCAGAAGCTAGAGTAGAAAGTTTAGTCAAGTTTCTTTTGAAACTTCTCTTTGGTAAGTCCATTTGAAAATAATCTTCGTTTATTTTGCTTTTGTTGTTGTCGCCTACCTCGTATGCACTTTCGTCATAGAGATCAAGCTGCACTTGCTCTTGCCTCAGCTCCAACTTTTTCTATTTCAGCAGCCACCTCTATCGCCTCGTCTCGACGCCCCTCGAGCCCACAGTTTGCTAACCTTCCTCTTAATGTCAGCAATTATTATCTTTCAAGCACAACGCTGGTCAAGCAATAATTGGATTTCAGTTGCATTTTTTGCAAATTTTCTCTTTACATAAATAGGTCCAAATAAAACTACACATCAAAAAAAATACTTTAGTGTTCACTACAGAATATTGTGCTGTTTGTTTTAAGAATCAAACGTAGATCCAATAAATTTGTTCCGATTTTGGTCAATAATCAAATATTATAGTTATAAACACAAATTTCAAAATCTATCCGATAAAAATATCAAAATACTTTTCACTTCATTAATTTTCAGTTGCTTTTAAGTAGTCTTATTCAAAGAGAATCTGTAGGAATCTTTAGTCTATTAAAGAATTGCCCGGAATTCTGAATAATGTGGAATAGAAAACTACCGAAATGCATAATTACAGATCAGCGTTTTAGGGTTGGAATTAAGGTTATGTGTAGAGCTAGAATTAGGATTTAAGTTACTTCAAACAATACGGCGTATTTGCTACAGTTTAGTACATTTACTACAGTTTAGTATATTTACATGTTATTGTATGGCCTGTTGGAGAAGAGTGGCAAGGACTGTGTTCCAGCTAATTATTTTTACACAAGAGCTCATTTAAAAAACTTTTGTCCACTGAAGTTACTCCAGGTGTATGAATAATAAATTGCAATTACAATTTATAAATTGAAACAAAAACCTATCACACACCTAGAATTATACTTGGTTTAACACTAGACTACCAGAATACCAGATTTGCAGGTGAAATTTATGTAGGTTAGCCCATGCTAACTGTTCTTCTGGTAGAAGAAGAAACAAACAATTATAGCTAAGAGCTTTATTTTTATTTTTAACGTTTTCTCTCGGCCGGGTACGTCAAGCAGCCTTGAAAAAGAGTAAGGAGAAGTAAATAAACCACTTCCCATAAATCAAAACACATGAACGTCCCATAGTAAAGAAAATCCATATATTCAAAGTTGTAAGAATACGCCACAGTGATTTTTATGTATTTTCAGAAATAAGGTATTAAAAATTTGGCTTACCACAAGTTTTTGGTTACGCATAGGACTATTAGTATGACCTGAAGCCTGCATTTACACTTATTTTGTTTGGTCTTGGCATAGAAGCAACCAGGCAAAGAGCTATGCAATGTATAACAGCTTCAAACGCAGCAGCTACCTGCAGCTTTGTTTTCACTTTAATCGTACCAACCAGCATTATGACATCATAGAGCGAATTTAAAGCGTTGCAGAAAAAAAAAGAAAAAACATAGTTAAATCAAGAATCGCTTGATGCATCACCAATTCAGCTTAAATCGATGTAGAATATTTTTATTGAAAGTATCTTGTTAATATCACCCGAAAAAGCTTTCAATCAGTGAGTACTTTTTGAGGAAATGCAGAGAGCAAATTGTGCACTCAAGTGTTAGACATGACGTCATTTGACATTGCAAAGGGATAAAATCAAGTCGGTAATTAGTGGGCTGGCTTTCGTTTGAGCAAAGCGCGGTTTTTCTTTGCCAAGAAATGCAAATTTAATATAATTACCTTTAATGATGACATCATCATGACGTCACAAAACCCCTTGTTACACATACTCCACGGAAGTAGTTAACCGTTCTAAGTTTCATCTTTGTCTGCTCAGTAGTTTCGGAGGAGTTAAAACACATAGACACACACACAGACAGAAAGAATTGCGCTTTGTAGTAGAGATGCTGTCGCAATTTGACAAGGACTTGGCCCACCATTTTTTTCTAAACCTCTTTGGTAATTTAAAAGAAAGTTTGATGACAATCATCTTTTAATTCATGTTTTTCTTAATATTCAGGTAAATTTTGCATCTTTAGATGCATAAAATGGCAACATCAATAATTACTGATATTATCCAAATAAATTAAGTACTGTTATCTATTTCCATTTTTCCGTAATCTATGTTATTCTGTCTGTCTCTCCGTGTGTGTTTGTAAATGTGTGTCAACTTCTCCAAAGCTACTGAACATATCACTATGAAACTTGGCACGATTGGTCACCACCCCGCGTGGAATGTCATTGCGGTTCGTGACGTCATGATGTCATAAAGATAATTTTATAGAAATCGCATTTTTTAACAGAGGAACCGTTTTCTGCTCAAACAAAAGCCAGCCCCCAACATATCACCCTAAATACTTTTCTTCCTTTTGGGGTCTAACATGACGTCACAATCAACGCTTGATTGCAGAATTTGTTTTCTCTACTTTCTCAAAAAACACTGATCCTAAACGTAATTAAGAGTTTTTTATGAAGATATTAACAAGGTGCTTTCGATAAAAACAACTCTGCAACAATTTGAACTCACTTGACGATGCCACAAGCAATTCTTTTCTAAAGCCTTCTATGCATGCTTCTTCGCTTTTACTCTGCCAGCTTCTAACTCACTATATAATGTCATAATTTGTCTGGTACAATTAACATAATATTTTGCTACCAGAGATCATCATATGATGATATTTTTCAAAAAATTCAGTTTACCTGAAAGGTGATTTGTGACCTTGTTTTTCAACCGATTTTAAAAATTGTTTTACAAATTAAAGGATATATCAATAAATTTTTGATAATATATGACATGTATCTTTGCTATTTGGTTTTACACTAAACAATTGAACTTTAACACCTGCAATGTAAACTTTTACCTCCCTTATTCAAAAGTAGTAAGCTGAATAAAAACAGGTAAGTTTAATACGTAAAGATTATGATAAAGTATCAACAATTAGTGTCGTTTTAAAGCCGAGGAATTTGTTTTCCATCAGGTTAAGACTCTAATTAGTTAGGGCTGAGGATTTGTTTATAGCGATTGACCGATCAACAATTGGTTTCCATTTTAACATCAAAAACTTTCCTACTAAACCTAAGAAACTTTTAATTTTTATACAAAGTTAGTTATTTGCTATGTTTTGACTACTTTTCCTCACAACAAGGTTCTTTGGCATTACCTATCCAAGATTTCAAAAAGATTAATCAAGAAATGAGGTCTTTAAAAATTTTGAAATGTGACCTACCGATCAAAACCACTTAAAATTTTGGTGGCTTAGCTTCACAAAATTGCAATTTCTTGAAAAATCAAGTCTTTTAACACGCTTTGACTATAGTCTTTTTCAAAGTATGGTTCTTTGGCAGCATGCATCAAAATTTTCAAAACGATTCATCAAAAAATGAAGTCTCTAAAACCTTTGAAAAGTAGTCTGCTTTAAGCAAACCAAGGAGACGTGGTTATGCACAACCCTTGGTAATGTTTTTTAATAAATTTCCTATCAAAAAAAAAACGATCGTTTTGTTTCGTAACGAGTATTGGTTATGTTAACAAGACATTAACTTTTTATTAGTGTTTTCACTACTATCAATCGAGTGAAGCTGGCTTGGCGGGCTGAACCAATATTGTTAACTTCGATATTGCTGTTCGGGTAACCTGCAGGCAAATCCGGCTAGTAACAAATAAAATGTTTATGTAATTTAAAGTTTGAGGAGGAACGCACAAACAATGATTCCACGTTCGAAAAATTTTTCTGTGTTATTTCCTAATACTGGGACAACAACGACCAAAGCATTGGATGGGGCAATAACTAGATAGCCTCCTGGCCAATCCTCTCACGCTACCTTATGTACAACAGTTTTATATTGTACAAAGTAAAGAATAAAATAAGCCATAGCAAAAAAGGTCAACGGAAATATGCTGTTCCTACAAAACCCAGAAATTTATAAAAAATTTTAGGCGAGCAACTTAAATTCGCAACCCACATGTTGGAAATCTTTGACTGTAGGCTACATCACTGACCTGTCAACTGCTAAGACATTTTAAGCGCAGAGTAATGCTCTGTACATTTTCGACTGGTAAACTATACATGCTTCAACTTTTAAACAAAACCTTACGCGATCATGGCTTTCGAGAACCACTCTAAGCTGTCAACTTACGAGGTAGATGGTTGCTTTGCTTGTAGGTATGAAGAAAGAATTGGCCAGTCTGCCATCCAACCTATTTACAATTTGCTTGTCCATAATAACTGATCACTGTAATATGTTTAAGCATAGAATATTTTCTTATTGAGATTTTATTGTAAATGTCAAAATTAATTGTGCTTTACAGGCCCCGCCTTCTTTTTCGGTACTCATGCGATTTAAGGAAGAAGAACAGGTAGAGATGACTTATAGCGATGGATCTTCAACTATTGTGACCATACCAGCTCAAAATACCTGCCAGTCAAATGAAATTTACGATCCATTTGTTGGAATTTGTCGCACTGTGATGTGTACAGGAGATATGACTTACACAGAATCCGGGTAAGATCTTCTTGTGATGCAAAGCTCAATGACTCAAATCCGATGCTCTAAAGCTAACTAATTGATAAATACAATAGAAAAATTTGCTCAAAAATGATCACCAGCATCATACGGTACCATACAGCAATCTATTACATCATGTCAATAACCCGCGACCGGTTTCGACCTTATTGGGTCTCATCAGGCGGGTGTAAAAAACACTCAATAATAAATATGCTAAAAAAAAAAAATTTGCCATTGGGTGCAAAAAAAAGAAAAAAAGGAATCATATGAATTGCTTCATGCGGTTTATCGTCGATTCAATACCTGAGTCCATCTGACGAGTTCTAATAGGAACAACACCGGTCGTGGAAGTGGTATTTTATTCAACTGATTGCAGTTAGCCTATATGCCTTAATATCAATTAATTAAATTAATATCTTGAACAGGCTAACATCAGCTCCTATAATTCGTAATTGATAAATAGTTATTCTTTGAATGACTGCCGCTACTACTTTTCTGCTGCTATTGAAAAACATAGCACAAAGTTTGATCAACATATTTTTTGGGGAGCTTTGTGCGATGCCCCCCCTTTTTTGGCTTGACTACAAAGCAAAAATTAGCTTTATTTGTGTTTACTCAAAAAATCAAATTATTTTTCCAATATGGTCCTCCTCTTCTTCCAAAATCCTAGGTACAGTGCTCTCATGTTAGGATTTCTTATAAAATATTTCGAACACAAAGATTGTAACAGAAACATCAATTTGTCTTCAGTATTCAATATCATCATTCTCTATTTTTTATTATCGTTTCTGTAGATTCTTTCAATTAAATATGACCTATTTTTTATCGTTAGGGGAGGGGATCAAAAGATTTAAAGTTCCTGCAAGCCCTTTGAAATGTATCGTTCAAACGGCAATTTAGGAGCATTTTCATGTTTTTTAAGGCAGGAATCCTGCTGAAGCCTTAATCCCAACAATTTTTGCGGGGTCACAATGTTCATTTTGTGTGCATCATAACGTTGGCTGCATAGAAAAATAGATATGACGTGTTATCTTTTTTTTTTATCGATTTTGCATGTATAATTTTTTTTGTCGATTTTGCGTGTAGAATTGCAATACACGTCTGTACTGCAAGACTCAACTCTGTCGGTGTTTTTGTCTGTCTACCTCTGAGTTTTGCTTGAGTTGAGTTTTGCAAAACCACTGGGCATGATTAATTACCACCCCGAGGTGAGTGTCATAAGAGGATTGATGACGTCACCATCACGCCGCACATAAACAAAAAAATTTAGATTTTGCATTGTTTGACAGAAAAAAGCGGTTTTGTACCCGAGTGAAAGCCAGCATCCGACCTATCTATTAGGAAACAATTTTATCCTCTGAAAAAATAAGATGAGATCAAAATAAAAAATCGATTCTAGACATTGTTATTTTTTAAAAAATGACGACAAAAAGAAAGCTTTTTTGAAAGATATTAACACGCAGCTTGCAAAACATAATAGAGTTACAGCGATTTAAGTTTTACTAACAATTCTTTTTTCAAGTATTTTTATTAAGCTTGCCTTTATTTAGCCTTATTGAACGCTTCATAAACAGCAAGTTTTGTCATGATATTGTTTAATACCATTTCATCATAAGAAATCTTTATTTGTAGTTACTATAAACACTAAACTGTTATTTTAAATCTGACACAAATGTTTAATACAAATGGAAATATCAAAGTTTATTACAGGTAACCTACATGTACGCTGCCTGTCAAAGTAGAATGATTAGTTACTATAACCTATGAATCTGGATTTTCAATAACACAAATGACAAGTATGATAACTGTAATAGCAGAACTCCAAGTATACTTCAGATTAAACTACTTTTAAACAGTCTTGTCCCACGCCAGACTAATGTCAATTTCTAAGACATATTGATCAACGAAGTTCCTATGAAATTAATTACATGAACTTGGAGCAATCGCATGTTGCAAACTGGAACTAAATGTCACATTTTGCTGTGAGCTCCGACATCGTTCAGAAAAACTTAGCACAAAAGTTTGTTTGGAGGATTATCCACTAAGCCTTTACATGTTTTGAAAACTAAGCTGTATGGGCCAAAACCTACAGTTTTCCTAATTTTACAAAACTCGGAGCTACTTTTCCTAATTTTGCTACATGGGGGGCCTTTGATCTTACTGATTAAGAAAGAGATCGGAAATGGTCCTTTCGTCTTGTTTGGCTGTGCCTTTGTCGAAACACCAAACCATAACTGCAGCCAGAGCCGTGAGGTCACCAATGCAATGACGAAAAAGTCGTAAGAAGGCCAATCAGTTTGTAGCTTACTTTTGCAAATCTATTAATCACTTTGGCGCCCATCGAAACTTTTAATTTCTGTTCCCAGTCTTCTTCATTAGAGAATGGAAAGAATAAAAGTCTGGGAAACAATACTATTTTTGTGTATATGACCACCTTTGATGTAAGAGATTAAAGGCAGTATAATGCCCACCCGCAACTTTGTAATAGTGCTCCGTTACCGCGCTTCAAAAAGGAATAAAACTAAATTAATTATCGTAAAATGATAGACTCTTTGTAAATAAGATCAGATTTCATTTACAAGTAGCGAGGTCGAGATTAGGAAAATGGTTACAAGTAATCAAATTCCAAGTTTGAGAGGAAATCAAAATAGAAATAGGACAATTGATGCGTGAAGTTGCACCTACAGGTAAACTTTAGTTTGGTAATAGCGTAATAGGTTTACGGAAACCGGGTACAAGACATTTGGGGAGGGGCATGTTTTCTTTTCTCGCTATGCCGGGACCAGGATAAAAAGGCGCAGCCAAGGAACTTGATGTCACAAATGTAATTACGAAAGGGGATTCACCGCGTTGTGACATAGGCCGACCAGCAAATAGTTTACTGTAATTCTGTAATCGTCAAGCACGAAATTTCATTTTAGCGCCGACTTAAAATTTCACTTGCCAAGAACGGATAAACGCTTATGAATTGACAGGTAGTTTGTGAGTTGCAGCAGTCTTGATTAAAGCGTATGATAGTCACCATTAGAGTACAGGGACTACAGCTTCCATTTACAAAAAACTTTGGCTTCTGCCTTCAAAATATTGTTTAAATGACGCCAGCTGAACGGAAATTGTGTAATCTGAGATAGTTGATGGGAAGCCCTGCCAGGCGACGCTAGCTAGTAACTTACAACTCTGCAATAATTGACAACTTACTATTTTGATGTGTTATTGCGTCACACATTTATTTTGTAGCAAGTGAATCACTTCAATTTTTATTGATATAAAATTAAGATTTGTCGCACATGCTACTCATTTCAACCATGAAATTTAAAAACTAGTGTGAAAATCTAATTTGCTTCGTCAGATTGGTCACCCCAAATTTGCAACATCTAAGGTTTTTTGAAAAACCAAACAAGAACCTTCAAATTAAACAAAGAAAAAATGTTTTGAGATAGTCACTATCAAAAGAACACAATTTTGAGAAAAATCACATTGCTCATTTAGATTGAAGTAGACTGCATATGCGAGCGTAAACCAAATAATTTCTCATACTTTTTCTGCCTTTCCAGTGTTTAGACTTTTGTTGAGGTCTACTACTAATTTGTAGCAAACTTATTAAATTTTTCATTATTAGCGTTATCTTTTTTCCGATGCTAAAACCAAACCATCACGAGTTGGTCAAGATGCCTCGATTCCACTCTGCATCTATTCTGTTTCTTGATTGAACGGATGAGAGCAAAGCTTATTTTACAGTTGGAATTAGAAGCCTAAAAGCATCAACATGTTTAACACTAAAATTACCGCCGAGTCGATTTCGACTCGGCATGTTTGTTTATTGTAGCATTCCCACTTTATTATAGCAAAAAGATTTCTAAAAGTCTTTGACTTTTCCATTAATTTATCGTAGTTTCTAAATTTAGTTTTTCTAACTTTATAAGTTGACCGGAAGCCGACCTTTGACCCCCGCAAAATTGTCACCCCATGTATTACCAATGAGTCGATTTCGACTCAAAGCTTGGATTGGGCGTTTATAGTTATGTATTTCGACGGGAAGCACACAGTGCTACCAGCTGGTGATCTAATTATTGCCAGATAATAATCTTATTTACAAATATTGATCCGGTTCGTTTTCACAACATGATATTGAGGTCATCGCCCTCGTTTCGTTATTGTTTGTTCTAAATGCCGTAACGTGCAGAAGCTTTCCAGCTACTTTGTTATAACTGTACCTAGTGTTTTCAATTTCCATTTGAGCTCAGTTGAGCAGAATCGTCAAACCGTTTTAGAAAAATCAGGCTATTAGTGCAGAATATAAAGCATCTTCGATATGTGCGTATTAGAAAGAATTATTTGCCCGAGCAGTTAGATCATCCGCAAAATAGTCGCGGTTTTTGCAAAATTGTTAGGCTATAGGTCTACATATATGAATTATATTACTCATTAGTTGCCTAATGACCATACTAGTTTTAGTGCTTCTTTCACTTTTACAGATAAGATAGCCAAAAGATAAATTGAACGAAAGCTTTTTTTAGCAAAATTTATTTGATAACTAAAAATAGTTGATATGGCTGATCAAACTACTGCTGATGAAGCTGTGAATATAATTGTGTCTTGGGACACAGATGATGATTGTTCAGATGAAGACGACATGTATTTTGCAGATAGTTTAGGTGAAGACACTGCTGGTGACTGCTCAAATTTAGCTGTATCAGATGCTGAAAGCAGTGACAATAGTGACGATGAGAGCGACAGTGAACAAGATAATCTCATGCTACCTCAAACTACAACATTGTCATCTAACCAGGTGTTAGGAAGAAACGGTGCTTTGTGGAAACGTTTTTCATCAACAGTTACTGGAAGAATCAGGGAACATAACATTTTTACTCCCTCTTCCGGTGCTCCAAGAGCAATTGCAAGAAGTATTGTGACCCCTTATGATGCTTGGAAGCATTTTATTCATGAAAGCATCCTGAGAAATATTGTCAAGTACACCAACGAGGAAGCGCAACGCAGAGGTGCTACTTCATTTTTGTTGGATTTGCAGAAACTTGAAGCTTTTATTGGTCTACAGTACGCACGAGGAATCTACGGAAAAGGCCATCCAGTTGCTTTTTTGTGGAGCAAAAGCTATGGCATTCCAATATTTTACGAAACAATGGGGGCAATTTGTTTCTCGAAATTTTGAAATTTATGCGATTTGATGATAAGCCAAACAGAAACAAGCGAGGACCTGATATGGACAAGTTTGCACCGATAAGAGTAGTCTTTGAAATGTTTACCTCACTGTGCCAAGGAAATATGTGTGTGATTTTTCTCTCACTGTCGACGAACAACTTATGCCTTGTAAGTCACGGTGCTCTTTTATTACATTTATGCCCAACAAACCCGACAAATATGGAATAAAGTTTTGGGTAATTGTTGACGTAAATTCAAAGTATGTCTCCAATATTATACCTTATCTCGGAGCGCAAGAAAAAGATGAACGTGGTGGTGTGCCTCTTGCTAAGTCGGTTGTTATGAAGTTAGCGCAACATGTAACTGGAAAAGGATACAACATCACTTGCGATAACTTCTTCACCTCCTTGCAGTTAGCAAAAAGGCTTGCAAATGAAAAGATTTCCATTGTAGGAACAATGAGGAAAAATCGAAGAGAATTGTCAAAAGAAATGACAGAGGCAGAAAATGGAGGTCTACATTCAAGTCAGTTCTTTTGGAATAGCGACAGTGGAGGCCTCTTTGTAAAGTATCAGCCAAAATCAAAGAAAACAGTATGCTTGCTATCAAGTATGCATCGATCACCAGATTTGGACCAAACTACGGTAAAGAAAAAGCCAGAGATCGTACTGTTCTACAATAAAAACAAAGTTGGAGTCGATTGCTTTGACCAAATGGCGCGTCTGTACACCACACGATCTGCAACTCGAAGATGGCCTATGAGTGTTTGGGGAAATATGCTGGATATTGCTGCAATCAACGCTTGGATACTCTATAAAAAATCAACACGAAAACAGATTAGCCGACGAAAATTTATTCTTTGTCTTGTGGAAACACTCATCAACAGAATGGCAAACAATAGCGCAGACAGTGACCTCCCTCAATGTAGACCAAACAGCACTGCAACTCGGAAGCGTCGGCATTGTCATGGAGCAAATTGTAAGAATATGACTTTAACATTGTGCATGACTTGCAATCGTCCATCCTGCGGAAGCTGCTCACAAAATAACACAAGAGTTGTGTATGTAAAATGCAAACAGTGTGCTTCATCCCAGTAAAACATTACGGTTGCATTATCATCCGGTATTTTATTGACATCATTTTAGAATAAATACAATTTTTGTATATTATTTGCATTTTCAGTGATTGTTGTTGGTCAAAAAAAACATAGAGAAACTCACTTAACAGATCAATTATAATGTTGAGTCGAAATCGACTCAATGGTAAGCGAAGGGGTAAAAAAATCGCGGTAAACCTAGTGTTAAAGCATGCGAGCGATGGTTGAAAAACCCCTTAAAGCAACGTTACTTCAGGTCTTGATCCATTTTTTTGCCAAAAATTGTGGCATACATTTTTATTATGTTTAAAAGTGTCATTTCACTTGACAGAAGTTGGTTTGCATTCTCCATTTTATACCCAAGGAAGTAAAAATAAGAGCTGAACTGCTTCAGAGGTCCTCAAGCTCGTTTGCCCCGAAAGCAAATTCAATATACAAAATGCACCTGTAGTTACAAATACTTCAAGCTAAATTATTGCCATCTGAAAACCTTCCTTTTAAGTGAGTACACAATCACTCAATGAATCTAATTACAGGAGCCATTTCTTTCTCCGCAAGCGTTGATTCATTACTGAAATCTGGCAATGAAATAGGCTAATACTTAGACGTTTGTGCTCATTCAATTGACGAGCTTGCTTGCTCTTGAAAATTTTGCTGTTGACGCTACTAGTGCTTTTAGAAAATTAATATCTTCCTTCCAATATATTTGTCATAACTCTGCATGTTGTGTTAATACATTGCTTAAGACAAATCAAACCGATGCATTCAAAATGGAATTTCGTGCTTGACGATTACAGAATTACAGTAAACTATTTGCTGGTCGGCTTCTGTCACAACGCGGTGAATCCCCTTTCGTAATTACATTTGTGACATCAAGTTCCTTGGCTGCGCCTTTTTATCCTGGTCCCGGCATAGCGAGAAAAGAAAACATGCCCCTCCCCAAATGTCTTGTACCCGGTTTCCGTAAACCTATTACGCTATTACCAAACTAAAGTTTACCTGTAGGTGCAACTTCACGCATCAATTGTCCTATTTCTATTTTGATTTCCTCTCAAACTTGGAATTTGATTACTTGTAACCATTTTCCTAATCTCGACCTCGCTACTTGTAAATGAAATCTGATCTTATTTACAAAGAGTCTATCATTTTACGATAATTAATTTAGTTTTATTCCTTTTTGAAGCGCGGTAACGGAGCACTATTACAAAGTTGCGGGTGGGCATTATACTGCCTTTAATCTCGATAGGCGCCAAAGTGATTAATAGATTTGCAAAAGTAAGCTACAAACTGATTGGCCTTCTTACGACTTTTTCGTCATTGCATTGGTGACCTCACGGCTCTGGCTGCAGTTATGGTTTGGTGTTTCGACAAAGGCACAGCCAAACAAGACGAAAGGACCATTTCCGATCTCTTTCTTAATCAGTAAGATCAAAGGCCCCCCATGTAGCAAAATTAGGAAAAGTAGCTCAGAGAGCGAACGGCTAAAAGAGTCCATTGCTGGACAGCGCAGAATGAGACGAGAGGTATATTGGATCGGATAGCGGGAGGCGCTGCATGAAGGATTCTCACTTCTGCCAATTCTAGAGATGAAACTTTAAAATAGGGACAGCGATGACGAGAGAGAACACAGCGAACATGACGAGGAATCACAAGTTCCTCAGTGGACACCGAGGGGATTTGTTTGTCGAAAAAGAAAGATGAGACAGCACGTCTCCAGTCCGAGAGAACAGCAAACCTATTTCAGATTCGGCCAGGCTTTGCGTGAAACCAAGATGCTCCAGACCTTCCTGGATGGTTTTTGCGTCCAATCACCCACTTATGCTTTCTCCTACTTCTCCTAGGGAGGCTCTCTTTGCTTTCCCTCCATCTCCTCCTTGAAACCCGCATTCCTTCAGTGGAGAGCAGACTCTCTCTACTTCATGCTCCCACTTTGATCCCTCTTTCTTGCCAAGGTGCAGCTCTCGCTCACCTTGACTCTCTCCCATCTCATGATATGGTGATCTAGACTGGTGGCTCTATTTCTTTTCTTTTTGGCAGGGGCGACTTCGGCGACGCCGTCACCAACTGCTCAGTTTGTGGCGCTGAGGCTACCCTTTTCTTTTCAGCCGGCCCAGTTTGTTCAAATTTTTCCACTGAAACCTACTCCATTTTGCAAGCTCTACGCTGGTCTAGGCAGTACCAACAAGCCTGCCATTTCTCTTTTCCTCTTAGACTCTTGCTCTGTTCTCGCCACACTGTCCTTCTCTCCCGTGTTCCCTTTTATCTCAAACTCTTTGGTGCATCTGGCATAAATGGTTTTCTCTTTACTCCTTTACTATAAGACCTTAATGGGTACGTGGACACCCAGTTCTTCCGGGCAACGATATGCCGGATTTGGCCAGGCGGTCTTGCCCTCTGCAGTCCCTTGTAGTCTCTCTCCGCTTACCTCTTGTATTTTCTCTTCTCTCAGACTAGAGATGTGCTCTCTCATCTAAATTCTTCGACACACAGGTCCCCTTGGTGTCCACTCAGGAACTTGTGATTCCTCGTCATGCTCTCTGTGTCCCCTCTAGTCATCGCTGTCCCTATTTTAAACTTTCATCTTTCTAGAATTGGCAGAAGTGAGAATCCTTCATGCAGCGCCTTCCGTCAACCGACTTAGGACACCTCTCGTCTCATTCTGCGCTGTCCAGCTAGGACTTCTTTCGCCGCTCGCTTTTTGGCAACTCTGTCTCTCTACGACCTCTGGTTCAGGCCCTGGAAAATTGGCCGGGTTTTGGGACTCCATGGTCTTCCGCCATGTCTTCATCCCTCCTAAAGGGCCGGGTGACACTACAACAACAACAACAACAAAGATAGGAGTATTATATTTTAATTGGAAATACGACGCGGTTTTGACAGTTTTCTAATGAGTAGCTAAATTAATATTGAATTTTCTTCAGGTTAGTTTTGCTAACTTAGAACCAAACTTATGTGATGGATTTCAAAATACGGAATGCTGTTACTGTATGAAAAATTCTTATTTCCATTTGTGCTTGAGTTGGCTTAGCATATTTTTTCAAAGTAAGATCAAAAAAGCACTTAGGATAGCCATTTTGCAAAAACATTCTGCCTAGGTTTCTGATGTCATCATTAAACAGCAATACATTAGAACAAATCAACTTTGCTTTATGTAATAGGCACATTATTTAAACAGATTTTCGACTTTTAGGACAATTAACACGATAATTCAATAAAAAATGCGCATTAGACTGCTTGCGATACACTAAGCGTTCAAAACTGTAATCCAAAATCTTAATTTCAACGCCTAAAAAGACTCTGTTGTTTTTTCAATAGTAAATTTCGAGTGAAAATGTTTCAAACTAAGCACATTTAAAAAGTATTCACCAGTACAATCATTATCAAAAACTGCAAAAATATCATCCATGTACCAAAGGTATAATTTGAGTTTTGCAATATTGGAATTGGAAAAGATTTTTTCCACAATGAATTCTAGAAAGCATTGGATAAAGTAGATCTTAGCAGAAATTCCATTGTAATCTCATCCGTTTGTTTGAATAATTACATTGTGCATATGCATTTCCTGCGCGGCAACAATGGTTAATTTTCGGAAAATATCTATTTTTTTTGGTGGCTTTGCCTCGTTTTTGGGACTATGTAACCGATCGATCATCAATTCAACTGCTTCACTGAGTGGCGCGTTAATTTGTAAACAGAGGCACAACATAAAAACCAACACCACTTCGTTTTTTATTAAAATTAAATTTCTTAACTTTGTTAAGGAAATGCTCAGTTGATTTAAGCAAATACGTGTCCGATATATAGGGTTTAATAATGTTGTCCAAAAACTTGGCCAATCGGCACTTTTTTGTTTCCACCATTGACACCACAGGTCTTACAGGTACTCCTTTTTTATGAGCTTAAGCCATTCCTTACATTTTACCCGGCTTGCTTGCAGATAGTATCTCTTTTTCTACTTCTTCTAATTCGCCATTTTTTTTTTGATATTTTCCGACTTAATAGCTTACTGAATGTTTGTGGTGATAATAGGGTGTATTTCGTCATCTTTGACTACTAACTCCTTAAATGTAGTTTGATCATTTACAATTTCGACTAATTTTTCCAAATGATCCGAATTTAATTAAAATGGTTACTCCATTTCCTTTATCAAATTTACATACTTTAGTTGAAGTGTCTCTAAATAGTTGTCACAGGGTATTGTGTGGGGATTGGTCTGAGTGCGAAGAACATTTACGGTTAATATCATGGTATTTTTTTGTTCTTGCTTATAGAACTTTATTATAGTTTCATTTTTAGATTGAGCAGTGTATTTGTGTTCTCTGAGAATGGCCAAGTGATGTGCTGAAAGCGTTTAGCATTTAAATAAAAATGTAAATTCTTTTGTTGCAAACTCGTTTTAAGTATAAAGTAAAGCCGTAACATTTCTTTAATGCAAATCTTTTGAATTGCCGAAAACGCTCATCAGCTTTTAATGCAAAAAGCTTCACACTACATCGTAAATCACTTTTACCACTATGCGACTTTTAATTTTAAAAAGTAGATAAGTATGATAAGCCCAGAAACGGAAATAGTTTTTAATCATATTCATGCAATTGACCTCGACAGGCTTTTCGATCGTCAACCTTCACTGCGTGTCAATACTTTGCAGTCTCCCACTGCATTAAAGCCTTTTAATTTTTTGTTCTGGCTATGATTGAACAAAAGCAACTGGGCTGTTGCAGTTTGCTATTAATCTACTTTGCAGATGCGAACCCAATACCAACAAATCTGAAGAAAGTAAGCAAGAATCAGACGCCAAATCTTCTTCAAATTTACCTTCTCCCCCTATCACAGTGACTATATCCATTTCTATCCCGGCTTCACAGTTCAACAAAACCGAAGATCTATCGTCCCATGGTGTTAGTAAACGATTGACAAAATCTTTTGAAGAGGTGCTTAAGACAAATATTTCCAGCAATATAACAATGTGGAACAACTGTGAGTGAGAAATAGTCTAATGAATGTCTCGCTGACGTTGTAGGAATTGATGATTTGTTTTTTTTTCAGACTCCTCTTCACCCGTCAACAGCAGCAGCTCGAACCCTACAGATGACGCAATAGACCTGAGTATCTCGTTTTTGGTCCTTCAAGTTGGAAACTACAGTGATGAAGACATAGTGGAAGTGAGCTATTACGCGCATTTTATGCATTCTTTGAATAAATTAACTTTGAGAGATAAAACTTTAAAACGTTTAGGTCCATAAATCATTTAAACAATTTTGAAAATATTGCCATCAATTAAAAAATAGCTCATAAATTCATCAACCAAGCCTTTTCTTTATGTCAAAGAAATAACTGGCGTGAAGGGTTGCTATACTTCTCACAATTTTTAGGCACATTTTTTTACCCAAACGTTTCAGTGTTGATTGCTTATACGGTTTGTTCCTATTTTTCGTGATAAGCCTTATCATTTGCGATCAAAAAATTTGACGACAAAGCATTTTCTAAGGTATTGTACTTGCTAGGCCAAACTTGAGCAGTCTAGACCTCTCAATACGAAACGGTGGCGACTTGATTTTCTGTGATCCAGCGTTGCATGCTTGCGTCAAATTAACGCCGTCACATCAGCGGCGAGACTTATTTTGCTAAATATCCAGCGTTAACGTGACGCGTTACTTTTTTCAAAAGGTATCTCATTGATTTTTCATTTTAAATTTGTTTTTGGTGCTGTGGTTATTACTATGCTTTTATTATTCTCACCAGGTATTTTGTCAAACGTCTGTTATGCATCAATTGTTTCCTGCACTCCTGTCAAACGTAACAGACTCACAGACAAATATTTTGAAATGCTTGTGTATTGTACTTACTAGGCTAAAACTTACTGGTACTTACCGATTTAATTTCTACAAACCAATCATCCATCAAGACCTGGTAATTTATCTAGATCAAACTGGTCAACCATTAAGATCTGTTCAGAAGTCCTTTATGAAAAGTTCAATTCACCAACAGTGATTCCAAAAGACTCGTTTGTTGAATTGATAAAGAGCGCTACATCCTCGATTGAGTTCAGCTTCAATAACAGTATGTAAAACCAAACAGACAGATTAGCTATGTGATCACCACTTGGCCCGGCTTTGGCTAAGATCTTTGTTGGATATTATGAAGAGAAGTTATTTTCTGAAACACGAAAGCCTCCAATGTACTTCAGATATGTTGACGACACCTTTGCCATCTTCAATCACGAAGTTGTAGCAGATCAAACTCAACTTCCAAACTCAACTTCCTTTATCCTTCCCTTAAATTTACTTTCGAAAAAGAGAAAGATAAATGTCTACCGTTTCTTAATGTCCATGTCGAAAGAACAGATACCGGCTTTGAAACCAGTGTATACCGGAAACCTAACCAAACTCAACTTCCTTTATCCTTCCCTTAAATTTACTTTCGAAAAAGAGAAAGATAAATGTCTACCGTTTCTTAATGTCCATGTCGAAAGAACAGATACCGGCTTTGAAACCAGTGTATACCGGAAACCCAATTTCACTGGCCAGTATTTAGGTTGGGAGTCTAGTCCCCACAAACGTAAAATAAGTCTAATATCTTTATTGGTGCATCGATCTCTAATGATTTGCCCCAAAAATAGACTCAATGGAAAAATAGAGCGGACCAAGAAAATATTACTGGACAATGACTATTCTAAAAACGTCGTTAACGCTCAGATCGCCAAGAAAATTGCTTACAATCTGATCATAAAAGAGGGAAAATTCCTTACATTTTTCCCACTTTTATTTCCTAAAAGTTTTCAAAATTAAAATTTGCCCCCAATAATTACATTACTGCTGTAGAAAATAATGACTATAGGAATGTTGTAGATAACGGCAACGGTATTTGTCACTTGTTTTGAGATTAATTTAAGCTCTTGTGTAGGTACTTGAAATATAAAGATATGTTTATTATTATCATGTCAAAAAAGTCTTTATTTGATTCCTGTTTCACAAAATTTTAAAAGTGCTGAAGTTAAAGGAAACAACCGGAACCACACAGGATGGCAACTTCATAGCAGTTACTATTAATACATGAGTTGCTAGTTGCTAGCCAGCAATTTTCAAGGCGATCTCCTATCAAGAGGGATCTGCCTCCAGCATCAAAGTACAATAGAAAAATTTGCTCAAAATGATCACCAGCATCATACGGTACCATACAGCAATCTATTACATCATGTCAATAACCCGCGACCGGTTTCGACCTTATTGGGTCTCATCAGGCGGGTGTAAAAAACACTCAATAATAAACATGCTAAAAAAAACAAATTTGCCATTGGGTGCAAAAAAAAAGGAAAATGCAATACAAAACAATATGATACAGCAATACCTATATCATGGGGGTCACATTCAGGGACACACACACATGATCCCCATGATATAGGTATTGCTGTATTATATTGTTTTGTATTGCATTTTCCTTTTTTTTTGGCACCCAATGACAAATTTGTTTTTTTAGCATGTTTATTATTGAGTGTTTTTTACACCCGCCTGATGAGACCCAATAAGGTCGAAACCGGTCGCGGGTTATTGACATGATGTAATAGATTGCTGTACGGTACCGTATGATGCTGGTGATCATTTTGAGCAAATTTTTCTATTGTACAGTTACTATTAAGTACTGTTGTACGAGACCTAATTTGAGTCACAATATAGTATATTGCATTTTGAAATTATTGACTAAATACGCGAAAATTTGTAGTGGTATTGAATAACGATTAAATACTGAGGAACAGCTATTCGAAAACTTTACTTCCGAGTTAATATGGTAGGTTTATAGCAGTGGTTTGTTTTCAACGGATTTATGAAAACTTTTTAGCTTCTAAACAAGTTGTTTGGCCAAGCGACATGATTTGCAAAGCTACAAATTTTAGTTATAGGTTTAAATTTTACTACAAACCTATTGTTTGGATTAGGCATCAAAACTAAATCTAGAAATTCTCCTTAAGCCCTACATTTGCCATCACTTGAAATAAATCTTGCTGGCGAGACGCAACACAAATTAATTTGCAGGAGGAATGTAACACTAAGTAACTTTTTTGTCCTTTTCTTGGCTGCCTCCCAATCAGACGATTGACTTACGCGTTTGCATGACCTGTTGTTATAGCCATGGTTTCTATGGTTAAAAAAATTACCAACAAATTTGAGTTTATCAGCTAGTCTATCCAATGATTTTTCAACTATTAGTTTAAGAGCTGTTGGTCTTAAGTCTTCAAAGATTCAAAACAATGTCAAACAGAAACTTTGCGATTAAACACTTTCAAAAAAAGCCAAATTTTCAGAATTTGGCGGTAAAAGGTCAATTTGATCATCATGATGCTGACGGCGTCTATTTGATTTGTTACCGCTTACACCACTGTTGTAAGCACACTTTTAATATAAGCATCACAGCTTTTTCACTGCCAGGCTCAATATAAATAAAGCAAGTACTTAAATTACAAAAAAAGCATAAAATATTGAAAAGTTAGACTTCAGAAAGTGGGAGCTTTTTTCCAACTTTTCTTCAACCGAACCAAACAAAACTTTAATGAACGTAATTAAAGTATAGAGATGGCTTGCAAAACATAGAACCTTTTTGTCCCCTTCCGGGTACTTCATCAGAGCAGAATAACCGATATTAGCGATCTCATCAATTACGAGGTCACCTATTTCAGTGTATGTCTGCGAATACACACTCGTTTTTAAGTACCAGACTTTTTGCTGGAGCAACGTAACACTTTAAATTCCGGATGCCCTTTCTGACAAATACCAATAGAGTTTTTGTAGAATTTTGAACTCTAGACCTTTTTCTCCAAAGCTCGTAACAATACCATTGCACCACGGCGGCTACAAAAAATAACTCTCCGCTATATGAGGTTAATTAAATGAATCAAGTCATTTAGCTAGACTATGTTTAGGTGCATTCACCATGAAAGAGACTGGTCTTAGTGGACAAAGAGTTTTGTAAATGTTAGCGTTACCGTATAGACGGCCAAGTGCACAATCAGAAGTTAATAACTAGAGCAAGGTTTCATTGGCCTAACAACCAAAAACAATTGACTTAAAAATTTAAACTCATTGTCCTTATTGACCTAACAAACTTCTGACTGAATAAATTTATATTTCTCGCGTTTATTCTCGCATCAAAACGAACATTAAATTAAGGAAAACACACAACTTGCAATACGCACGCCTTATATGAGTAGCCAACTCTGCAATCACCAGGTGAAAGTATTGAAATGTATAATCAGGTACGGTTTCACATTTTTAACCTCAAACTTTCTATCCTTGGCTAACAGTTTTCGCAGCATGGAACAATTTCTTTCTGCGGAAGCAGTTATGAACTGAGAATGTTAAAGTAAACTGTTAACAGCTGGTGAAATATCTGGTTTTTCCGTGCTCATTACTTTGAAATGTAATTGTTTTGGATTCTTTTATGAATGTAACAGTTAATGCTGCAAATGTCTTCTCTGAAGTCAAGTTCTTGGATTGCTGGCGCTGCTTTGATGGTGTACTTGGCACTTTCCATCGTTTCTATAGGCTTAAGTAGACGCTCATATTGGTCTTTGATTTTGAGAAGTTGAGTAGTTCAGCCAGTTGTTTGCAAGCTAACTTTTGCTTGAGGTAGTAAAATACTAGACCCTTCAAAATCTTCAACAATCGCTTTCACTTCAGGTAAATTCTTTGCATAATATAAAGCAGCATTTAACTAGTATTCCCATCTCGTACAATAGGCTGAATCACTCACTTACAAAAGCAGCTATAACATCAGCAACGGCGTCCAACTTGGTGGTCGACATCTTGAAGGTTCAGTTTCCTGCTGGTCGGATACGCGCCACTGAAGAGCCCGAATAATGCGAAACCGGTCTGGTGCTTCCTTATTGTTCGTGTGCGACACTTAGTTACTTTATAAATCCTCACTCTCTCTTTATGATTCTTCCTTCCGCCCTTCAATGCACTTGTATAGCGCGATGCTTACGTCTCGTTATGCTGAAGTCTTGATCGTGATGTGCCGCTGTAGAGTTACAGCATAGTGGTTTCTATGCACTCCACAAGTAGCAAAACCAGGCAATGCGGTCACTCGCAAAAGCAGCTATAAAATCAGCGACGACGTCCAGCCGGGTGGTCGAGTGGTACTTACCATGGATAGAAAGTCTACTACTGAAGAGCTCCAATAATGGCGAAACTGGTCTGGTGCTTCCTTATTGTTCTTGTGTGACTACTTAATTATTGTGTAAATCCTCACTCTCTTTTTATGAACTATTATATACAAATTAATTGGAGCGCTATAACATTGATTGTTATGCAGCAATTTCAAATATTCCGTGATAATGACAGTGATTCTTGTATTCCATATTACTTAACGGTACAGCATAACCTACGATATAAGCCATCATTGAATCTGCCTGTTTAGCGATATGCAGTTGTAGTCAATTTTAATATGTGGGCATATCGCTAGACAGGCTAATTCTGCAACTGCTTGTAGTGTAGACCACAGCACATTGTAGGTCTCCCATTGTTTTCTTAATATTGTTGAGATTTTTGCTTCTTAAACTTTTCCAAACGTTGAAACAAGTAAACAACAAAGCTATTTGATGCAAATGTTTTTAGATGATCGAAAGCATTAGCGAAGCAACTAATTTTAATCAACTACTACTGGAGATGGATTCTTACCGTATCTTCGTGATTGAATATAGTTATCCACGGCATTATCTTGACTGCGGGTAAGTATATTTTTTACAGTTAATTAAATAAAGATTCCTTGTCAATGAAATAGTTGAATGCTTGTTTTTTATTTATCTGTCAATCATGAAATATTGTTTGATTACAAAGTTTTGGGCATTATAACAGCCGTATGATAAAGCTGAAAGCCAAATTTGTCCAAAAAATTTTAACATTTGGTGTGTCCAGATTTACTTATTTTCAAAGTTATTGCTAAATGCCGTTTTGATAAAGAAGCACTTTTGGGTTGAAACGAAAGCTAACATGCAAATTATCATTTTTCCAATACTTTTGTGCCCCTTTCCTCTTTTTTCCTTGACTTAGAAGACGAATGAGTTTTATAATGCGCAATCCTATTGTTAATGATGACCATATTTTTATCGCCGAAACAAAAAACGCCTATAATAGCAATGTAGTAGTAGTTTTTTTTAGTAGTAGTTGACAATTTATTTCGCTTCTGTTTTCTCAACACAAAAACACTCGACAACTGGATAAAAACAACGAGCGAAAAAGGAATGCAGGTGACAAAACAAATTGACGTTAAACATACCCAAAATTTTTAAAGTTATATTAAATAGATTTTAAGAAAGGGGCATGGTCACCGGACCTGACAAAAGCATTAGGCATAACAATTGAAACAAAAAAGAAAAAGCAAAGCAAAACAAAAAACATCAAACACAGTGAAGGGTAAAAACAATATTAAAGAGATGATTTTACCTTTTTGGTACCCCTAAGCGCAACGCCGCTTAAGTTTCATAAAAACCCAGAACGAAAAATCTGGGTTTATCTGTCCGCTTGTCCACTGCTGTCGCTGCCAGAACATATCTCAGTGGAGAAGTGGTAGAACTCACGCAGTCATCTCTGTGGCGTCACAAACCAGCAACCGAGGAATGGTTCGTTCAACATGAATAATGACATGACCTGCAATCAATTGTTTCGCGCCGCGTGCTTCTGTGCTTTAAACTACATATGCTCTGAATCATTGCCTTGAACTGCGCAATTAACTTTAAGCAGTTCGCTAATCCAACACATTAGTAGCTATGCACTCGTCGTGCTGTGTTGCATGCATTGTAACTGTAGTTTTGCATTAACAGCTCATATGTCAGGGTTTGTGTTTCTTTACAGATGCAATTTGTTATTGTGTTGTTGAGTTTTAAAAGCCTAAGAATAAAAACCTTAGTTTGGTTCTTACAATAATTTTAATCACTTAAAAAATACACCTATGGATCGTTTACTCAAACCAGAAAAGTTTGATACCTTGCTGGAAGATTCAGAATCAACAAAAATTTTCAATTACTAGTTTCGCACCTTCGAAGGATTTATAGCGACTGTAGCAGCTAACGCTGGTGAAAATGAAGAGATAAACAAACTTGCGCTGTTGATACACTTCTTGACCCACAAAACCTATTCTTTTATTGCGGAAGCTGCCACCTACGACGAAGCCAAGACCGCTCTCACTAGGGCTTACCACAAGCAAAAAAGATGTTGTTTTCGCCCGACATTTATTGATGACCAGGAAAGCATCGCGGAATACGTCCACTCTCTTCGGGAGCTAGCCAGAGATTGCGATTTTGTTCAAGTCACAGCTGAGCAGTACAGAGACGAACTTACACGAGACGCCTTTATTAATGGGCTTGCTTCGTCCAGCATCCGACAACGCTTACTTGAGGTCGATGGTATAGATTTCAAAACAGCAATTAAGCGTGCCGAAATACTTGATCGGGCTCAGCATCAATCAGTATTTTACTCTGCTACTAGTACTTACTCCACTACTGCAACAAAACAAGATTCGGAATCTGACTCATCGCATCCATCCCCTCCTGCTTTGGCTCGTCTTACAACAAGGAAAAAGCGTATACGCCAATACTATTTTTGTGGTGATGCTCTTCATACAGGTGGGAGAAAGCAATCCCCAGCAAAAGATGAGCGCTGTCATAAATGCGGAAAAGTAGGTCATTTCCAAAAAGTATATCAGAGCGAAGAGCGAAAACTTTTTGCTGCATCAGCGTCGACTTCACTCTCGCTTGATAAGCAGGAAACTTTATCGACCGACCAAACTCCGTTTTTACTTTCTATTTTGGCCGGAGCCCCCTCTAGTTTAAAAGGGGGTGTTGTCCCTTGTTCCCTAAATGGCTTATTGTTCAATAGTCTACTAGATACTGGAGCTTCCGATAATTTGTCGATAAAAAAGTGGCAGAATCTCTGGGTTTAAAACCCCAAGGTGGCACTTCAGTTGTATCAATGGCTTCTGGAAAACTAAATGCTACAATTCTTGGACAAATTTCAGGCAATCTTGAGATACAAGGAAGAAATTATTTTGATGTTACGCTTGGTGTTGTACCTGACCATTGTTCCGATATTGTTCTCGGACAATCCTTTATGAACAAGCACAAAAAAGTTACTTTCCAATTAAATGGAACACAAGAAGGACTTGTAATTCAAAATTCTGTTCGTTGAGGAGTTGTGACCTCTAATGTAAAGAGTCCCCGACTATTTAACAACCTCGATCCGAATGTGAAACCAATCGCCACTAAAAGCAGACGATCCATCCAAGCAGATCAATCCTTTATTAAAAAAGAGGTCAGACAGTTACTTGCTGAAGGTATTATTGAACCCTCGTATTCTCCTTGGCGTGCTCAAGTCCTTGTGACAAAAGATGAGCGACATAAACGTCAAATGGTTGTGGACTATTTGCAAACTGTTAACCGATACACTCTACTTGATGCGTACCCTTTGCCTAGCATAGACAAGCAAGTGGCCAAAATCGCTAAATGTTCTGTGTTTTGTACTCTCGATTTAAAATCTGCTTATTACCAGGTACCTTTATCGGTCGAAGATCGACCTTATACCGCCTTTGAAGCAGAGGGTAAATTACATGTATATCAATATACACGATTATCCTTTGGTGTTACCAATGATGTTTCATTTTTTCAACGTATTATTGACAATATTATTGCTAAGTATGATTTACGTGATACTTATGCTTATTTAGACAACATAACGGTTTGTGGTAAAATTATGAATGATCACGATCATAACCTCAAAGTGTTGTTTTCCACTGCTAAGTCAGAAAACTTCACGTTTAACAACAGTAAATGTGTTTTTGCTCGTACTGAAATTGACTTGATAGGATACAGAATTTCTCATAATCTAATCCAACCTGATCCTGAGCGATTACGATCTTTGCTTGTCTTGCCTTTTCCTCAAAAAAAAACTGAGCTCCAAAAGAGGCATTGGTATGTTTTCTTACAACGCTAAATGCGTTTCTGAATTCTCTACTAAAATAAGACCCTTAGTGCAAGCTTACGTTACTTCTTCATTTCCTCTTTCTTCTGAAGCTGCCAATGTCTTTGAAATCTTACGTTCGCAACTCACCTCAGCATGCTTGGCTAGCATCAGAGGAGGAATTCCGCTTACTGTTGAATGTGACGCCTCTGAGCACAGTCTTGTGGCAACGCTCAGTCAAAATAGTTCGCCTGTCGCTTTTCATTCTCGCACTTTTACTGCCACTGAAAAACGTTATTCTGTCATTGAAAAAGAAGCTGCAGCTATAGTGGATGCTGTGAGAAAATGGAATCACCTTTTCCACGGACATCGATTTACCCTTTTTACTGATAAACGAGCTGTAAGTTTCATGCTTGACCCCAAACGATTAAGCAAAATCAAAAACACCAAACTACAGCTCTGGCGGGCTGAATTGGGTAATTTTGATTATCACATCGAGCACCGACCAGGCAAACTAAATGTTGTAGCTGATGCCCTATCACGAGTCCCTTCATTGCTTTTTTCTATTTAGATCTTGCCAAAATCCACCAGCAGCTTGGTCACCCAGGCGTATCTAGACTGTCTCATTTTGTAAGATCTAAGAATCTTCCGTATTCTACAGAAGATGTAAAAAATGTCTGTCAAGCATGTAAAACCTGTGCTGAACTTAAACCAAAGTTTTTTTCAAAAACCCCTGAACAATTAATAAAACTTTGCATCTTTGGGATCGAGTCAGTATTGACTTCAAAGGCCCATTAAAAGAAAGAAACAAGTACATCCTTTTGCAATTGATGAGTGCAGCCGTTTCCCCTTCGTTTTTCCTTGCCGTGACATGACTACTTCTGCAGTGATTAAATGCTTAAGTTAAGTAATTTATTCTGTCTCTTCGGACTTCCATTATACATTCACAGTGATCGAGGTTCTGCTTTTCTGTCGAGTGAACTTAAGAAGTACTTGACTGAAAGATGAATCGCAGCAAGTAAGAGCGCTCCATATCATCCTACCGGGAACAGTCGGTGCAAACGAATCAACCAAACTGTTTGGAAAACAGTGCAACTTATTTTAAAAACGAAGCAACTTTCTAATAGCTCCTGGAGGCGGTACTTCCAGAAGCATTACTTGCCGTACGCTCACTCTTATGCACTTCAACTAACGCCACTCCGCATGAGCGATTCCTTTCCTTTCCTCGTCGGAGTATGATTGGCAAAAGCTTGCCCTGTTGGCTGATACAACCTGGCCCGGTTCTTCTACGGCGTTTCGTGAGAAACAAGAATAAACCATTGGTCAACGAAGTCGAGCTCATGGAAGCAAATCCCAACTTTGCTCACATTCGCTTCCCAGATGGAAGGGAGTCCACAGTATTAGTTACTGATCTGGCCCCGTGCCCTTCCAAAACAACTACCTTTCCGGAATCTAATACTTATCATGATGAAATTACGGATGATGAGCAGCCAACCACTACCCCTGATAGTTCTCCACTTCGTAACTGTCAGAGACATGAATTTATATCATCAGACACAGTTGATAATTCTTTCCTTACTGTTACCCAGAGACGTAGCAGCCGCCCCCCAAACCCCCCAATTGGGGGGGCCCAGGCCAACTTTGGGGGCCCAAGTTAGTCTGAAATTGCTTTTTGGCTACGTGACTATTTTCAGTTCAGCAAACTTGTTTACAACCGATTTAAACTGTAGGAACAAATTGGCTTGTGACATCATAAGTGAATGCAACGTCATTTTATCTCGCAGAATCTAGAATATTTCGATTGATTTTCTGGTAGAATCTTGAATATTCGATTGACGTAACAATGCCGTTGTTACGCAACAATCATAGAATGGTCTGGAATTCTGTTTGGCTATAAATACCGGGACAATATATATACACTGCAGAGTGCAGATAAAGTATTTTATTGACATTGTATAGAATCAAACGTTCAAAAAGTGGTGCTCAAAAGAGAAAAGAAGCAGCCACTGCTCGAGATGCTGTAGCGAAATTGCCCAAGATGACAGATTTTTTCAAGATTACTGAGCAGAGTAGACCTGGCACTAGTACCGAGAGGGATGAAGAAAACTATAGTGTACAAGAAAAAGAAGACTATGACGATCAGCATCAAAGTGATTGTGAATTTCCAGAAAATGTAAGTTGTGATTTACCTGCCAATACGCAACCTTCAATATCAAAAATAACTGAATCTCAATTTACCCCTATCCCTGATGACCCATGTAAATGGCCTGAAAGTATTTCTGATGCTCAACGATGTGATATAGTAAAGCGTGGACCACATCAACTAATAATGAATTTTCCATATAATAACACAACTCCAAGGCGACGTTTTTCCTCCAACCATTATAAACGTGTGTTACCTAATGGTGAAAGTGTTTCACGGTCGTGGCTAGTTTATTCTGGGGAATCAGATCAAGTTTTTTGCTTTTGTTGTAAGCTATTTGGAAAAACACTAAGCCCCTTTTGTAGTGGTATAAATACATGGGAGGGTTTTTCGAAAAAACTGAAAGACCATGAAAACGGCATTTCCCACCAAGAATGCTGCAGTCAATGGATGTTGCTAGCTGAAGGGATAAGAAATTCATCCACTATCGACAAACGCGAGATGAATATTTTTTTCAATGAAAGACGTTTTTGGAGAAATGTTTTAGAGAGACTTATCGACATTGCCTTGTTTCTATCGGAAAGGAATCTTGCTTTTAGAGGATCTGAAGTAGTCTTAGGATCTCCTCACAATGGAAATTTTCTGGGTATATTTGAGCTTTTGGCAAGAAGAGATCCGATCCTAAAAGAGCTTCAAGACAGAATCAAGAATAAAAACACTAAAGATCACTATTTGAGTCCTACCATACAAAATGAACTAATTGAATTGCTAGCGACAGAAGTTGAAAAAGAAAATTTACAGCAATTGAAATTGGCAAAATATTTTTCTATAATTTTGGACTGCACTCCAGATATGTCACATCATGAACAAATGTCTGTCATTCTCCGTTATGCACTATGTAATGAAGAAGCTGCTGTTGTTAAAGAAACATTTTTTGGCTACTTGAGAATAAGTGACAGTACTGGGAAAGGCTTGTTGGACGCTTTCTTAGAAAAAGCGACCGAACTGCAACTCGAATTGTCTGATTGTCGAGGTCAGTCATATGATAATGGTGCTAACATGAAAGGAAAACATTCTGGGGTCCAAGCAAGAATGCTAGACATCAATCCCAAAGCTGTTTACGTGCCCTGTGCAAACCATACCCTTAACTTAGTTGTTGTTGACAGTGCTAATTCATCGACGGAAGCATTGACATTTTTTGGAGTACTTACAAGGTTGTATGTGCTGTTTTCTTCCTCTGCTCAGCGTTGGGAAATTTTGAAGAAACATGTGGAGCTGTCCATAAAGTCACAATCTGATACTCGTTGGGAAAGCAGAATTAAATGCATCAAACCTCTTCGATACAATTTAAAAGAGGTGTTGCTGGCACTGAAAGACTTGGAAGCCATTTCCATAGAAAGAAAAGATGGAAGAGCTGCCTCAGAAACAAAATCGTTGATAGCTCATTTATCAAAATGGAGTTTTCTTTTGTCGGTGTTTATTTGGTATGATATCCTATTCCAAGTCAATAAAGCAAGCAAGATTCTTCAATCGTATGGAGTCTCCCTTCATACAATGGAAACGGAAATCCAGGCAACTGAAAAGTTTTTGCAAAACTATCGCACAACGGGTTATGACAGTGCCGCAACATCTGCTGTTGAAATAGCACAGGAATTGGATATTGATCCTTCTTTTCCTCCGTCAAGAAGTGGAAAGAAAAGAAGATTGTTTGATTACCAAGGTGAAGAGGAACAACGAGCTACTCCTGAACTGAAATTTAAAAGCAACATTTTCTATCCATTAGTAGACCAGGCTATTATGTCAATAAAGGAGCGCTTTAATTTGTTACGTGAGGTTTCTTCCGCCTTTTCGTTTTTGTACACACGAGACAAACTTTTGCTTGTGCAACAAGAAAATGCTCTTCTTACTTGCTGTAAAGAGTTCCAAAAAAAGTTCGGTGACATTGATTCTGATGAAATGAGCGCTGAGCTACAGCGGTTTGTTTTAATTTTACAAAAAAAACGCAATCTCAAAACGGCTCAAGACTTTCTGAACTATCTTCTAAAGACTCATTTATTTGAATTGTATCCGAATGTGTACATCGCACTTCGAATCTTACTAACTTGCCCCGTGACTGTTGCCAGCGCTGAAAGAAGCTTCAGCAAATTGAAACTGATCAAAACTTGTAATAGAACGTCTATGACAGACAGTAGACTATCTTCATTAGCCATGTTGTCAATCGAAAATGACTGCGCCCGATCTCTTGATTATGACAATGTCATAACAGCATTTGCGAACAAAACGGTTCGCTCCGGACTATTTAAATGATACTGTGTTTTTATAACTTTTTCATGCTTTTCAGTGTCATTGCTTTCGTTTCGCAGTGTCTGCATAAATGTCCTACTGAACTCTGGCATCGGTGCCGAATTTTTTATGACTTGCACCTTCGGTATCGGCATGCTTTATTCTGACATTAGCCTGTTTACTTATGTACAAATTGTGGTGTATTTTCTTAATGCAGCTTTTCAATTTTACACCTCTAAAGTGATATGACCTGTGCGCAGGGGCTCTTGCGCTTACTTTGGGGGGGGGGCCGAAGTTGGAGTGCTACGGGACTGCTGTTACCACATTCCCAGACCACTCTACTAGATCTAACTCTTCTGACTCTTCACTTTCTCAGCCTCTTGTCTTAGGCCGATCTTCTTGAAATACCCGCCCCCCTCCCCCCAATAGGTTTGGAAACAATATATATGATATTTAACAATAGCGAAATTAATATTTAGAAGGGAAGAATGGCATGACCTGCAATCAATTGTTTCGCGCCGCGTGCTTCTGTGCTTTAAACTACATATGCTCTGAATCATTGCCTTGAACTGCGCAATTAACTTTAAGCAGTTCGCTGATCCAACGTGTTAGTGGCTATGCACTCGTCGTGCTGTGTTGCATGCATTGTAACTGTAGTTTTGCATTAACAGCTCATATGTCAGGATTTGTGTTTTTCTACAGATGTAATTTGTTATTATGTTGCTGAGTTTTAAGTGAATAAAAGCCTAAGTTTGGTTCTTACAATAAATAACAGCTACTAAGTTTAATACTTTGTCTGCCAGGGACGCGTGAACAGCTGCGAGTGCATGCCGTGCAGTTCTCTCATCACCCAGGCAGATTTAACTCCATACTAAAAAATTCGCGCTATAAGCTGCAGCAATTGCTAAACGAGGATTCTCGTTTTATTCAGAGAGCGATAGCTTCCGACATAAAAAAAAAGACCACTAATCATCCAAAAAGAGAACATCTGGTCACTCTGCAACAGTCGCGTAATCGTGTCAGCTTTGCGCTAGCATCAGATTTTCATTTCAGATCGTTACCGATTTTGAATTTATTTTTGATCGGGATTAAGGCTGGAAGATATTTTTGCAAAACTGAATTGGATCCGGAATGGATCAATACAACCAAAAAAATTTGAGAAAACTATACAAAACGTTTTATTTACTGTAAATAGAATTGAAATGACAATAAGCACTGATGTTGTGTATTGTTGTTCAATAACATTCAATTGTCTAGACTTTACTGCATGAAAAGAAAGATGATGGAGTGACATTTTCAAATTGAATGAAATTGTTTTGCACTGGATAGTGAGTTGGTTTTCTCTTATATGAGAAAAATTTGCACCACGAGCCAAAAAAAGACTGTCCAGCAGCTGGGCTAGGCAAAGAACGCCGCAGTGTTGCACCAGGGAGGCTTACAAAAAATCTTAGCTGCTATTCCTAGGTTAAAGTGAGTTGTTGACATTTAGAGTTGGTGGTAGCTTTGAAGTAAATTACAAGTACAGTATGTCAAGTCTAGATTTATTGAAATAATTATATTTATCTAAAAGTTTTAAAATGTTTTCAGGCTTTCAAGTAGAATATTTAAATATTGTATGCCAGATGGAGTGCTCTAATCGAGAACTAGACAAATTTGTTCGTGACAAACAGCTTTTCTTATCTGCTGTAACTTATCTCCGCATACAGTAAAATGTCGACTATCCGAACTAATTTGGACCACGAGTGATTTGGATCAGCGATTTTTTCGGATAATCAAACAAATACAACCTTACAATAAAACTAAAGTATACACATACGGTGATTTATTGTACATTATGAGCAGTATAGTAATCACTCATTTTTTAAAAGTTTGTTTCTCTTTTTGCTTTCAGAGGTCTCGCTTCTCTCCAAACAGAATTTGCTGTCATATGCTTCTCCTCATAGACGCCACGCTTTAATGACTTTTGTTAAAGTTGTGTTCGGATAATCGACGTTTTGCTGTAATTGCAGCACTGGTTTTTTACAAGTAGTTTCAGATGTTAAACTGTGATCAATGAAGCGAAATAGGTTATTGATATGCTTGTTTATTCAGTTTGTGCATAGGAATATCAACATACAAATATGCCTTGGTTACCTTTTTCTCAAAGTCGGTTTTACTGCCCCTCGAAAACGTTTGCAAAGTGTATGGGATTAGTAGTTCAGATCCGCTGCTCAACGCTATTTGGTGTTTAGACGTGTGTTGCAGAAACGTTTGGTCTTATGTCCCGCCTAATGCTGTTTTCTGGAACTACGCGCACCACAGGTTCCACACGTAGCATACAATTGAAATAAATTTGAAATGAAGAGGTTACGAAGTTGCTAGTAGATTAAAGAATTTGGACTATGATATGATGCGGAACGATGCAGTACGGTTTTCTGTAAAATATTTAACACACACTAAACTCAAATATACAAACGTAAATTCATTGAAGCGCTCACCTAATATAGCTTGACTGGAATTCAGACCCAAAAATCAATCAAACAGTAATTTGTAAGCGTTCGAATGACAATTCCTTATTATTCAATGGAACAGTAATTCACACAAATTCTAAACTGATTACGAGGGCAACAATGGTCATCTATATTGGGGAGTGGTCATTGTCATTACCAAGATGGTTTAGGTGTTAAGGGATCTAGTCAAAAGCTTTGACCAACCGAAACCTGAGCAATTATAGCCGAAGATCACCAGTGGCCGTATCTACATCTTTGGGATAATTAAATATAGGCAATCATTCAGCTTTATCTTTTGTTTACAAAAAATATATTTTGACTATCTAATAGTCATCATCAGTTCCTTATTCAAATAGAATCTATTTGAATAAATATTTAAATAAATTTGAATTTGAATAAGGATTCTATTTGAATAAGAAGCTGATGATGACTATTAGATAGTCGAAATATATTTTCCGTAAATAAAAGATAAAGCTGAATGATTGCGTATGTTAAATTATCTAAAACCAATATTGGGGAGGCAACAGTGATTAACTAAAAAGCAAAAGTTATCGGGTGCAAAGGCTCCGTACGAAAAGGCTATTACATTGTCTAAGGTCTATTAATGAAGGACGAGCGTGCGAGAAACAATGCCAAATAAGGGAACATCGAACAAATTCAAACTTATGACGATTAAACAAAGTAATACTTGCTGCAACAACGTGTTTTGATGGCTTTCAACAAGAAAGCCTTTGTTGCAAGAAACCGTAAAGCTGCACGAATTGCAATATAATTCGTTGTTGGGACTTTTGATAAATTCTTCAGGAAGGTCTTGAAGTACGGAATGAATTTGAGATGTTTTGGTAGCTTTAATTTTTGGCATCATTTGAAAACCTAAATCACTAACTGAAACAGAATCTAAATAAATATGTCACGGCACCTGTTTGTCAGTTGAAATCACTGTGGAATAGTAAAATACCATCTGTTAGTGAGCTTGCACTATTGCACCTGCATAAATAAACTATTTGCTCTTTCTTGATTCATCAGAAATAGTGAAAACATGGTTGAAACTAAAACTGAACTAGCATTATAGATGGCTCTTCGCTATACTGCAAACGTTTTTGCCTGGCAACTGTACAGTATTGCGCCTTCTACTGTAATTGTCAAAACTATTCAATTGTAACACAAAGCCGCACAGAATTTTGTCTAACCTTTATTATTGCACTACAATTGTTTAAATTCTGACAAGAAGTAGCAATTTGTACTACCGAACAAAAATTTAGCAAACGCTGCAAGTTAAAACAAAAGTGTTAAGTAAGTTTTATGACAGTAATCAGTTTTTCTCACGAATGCAACATTTTGATTAACAGTATTAATTATGAAAAACTAACTTTATTACTTTTAAGAAACTAACTTTTTATTCACCTATCAAATTTATGATATGAAACTCACTCTTTGTATCCAAACTCTTACAAAAAACAACACCGCGCAAGGTTACTACCAAAAAATTGACTTGATTGAAAAAAATTGCAATAGTGATTTCCAAATTCTTTGATGCATAAGCCTTCTCAGTCTTCTTTGAAAAGCTTGTGTTTCTTTGCTATGCTTGTGTCCTTCTTGCTTACGCTGTAACTGATACAGCTTTTATTGAATACTTACTTTTTCAGAGTTGAGATTCTTTGTGCAGCACTTGTAGCCGCCCGCCTCTAGACACTTCTCATTTCATTCTGTCCTGCAACAGAATCTTTACAATTCATTCTTTTCGGCTCATTTTTATTTATACTACTTTTGTGCTGGTCATAGATAGTTTCTGAGCTTTTGGGGTTCCATGCTCTCCACCGCACCCCAATCCCAAGAAAGGTGCAAGGTAACAACAACGGTATTTATTTTTAGTAACGATGAGATAAAAACTCAACATACCAGCGAATATTACGATTTATTCGAGTTTGACGGAATGAAAATGGTTTATATTAATCACACTGACACTTACTACAAAGAAGAGGAATTTCAGGTATGCGTTTACTGCTGATTTCTGACTGATTACAGAACAACTAGAGACAGCCAAAATCAGTATTTTTCAAATATGCGTGCAATGAGAGCTATTTACATAGATACCACAAAATTTTTGGATTGTGCAGTAAAAGCTAACATTTCCACAAACAGCGAGAAGCCACGGAGGGCTAAGTCTACCCTAAAATTTATTTGCCTATTCTCTAAAAAACATTATAGTAATCACACCAAAAAAGTATCTTTTTTAGCAGCACAATGTCACTGCAAAGCATTTCAAAGTTTTGCCCGAATTACGAACAATTTGTTTTGATTTGTAAAAAATATGAAATCAGAAAAATAATGTCGTGGATGATATTACAGTACTGGATTCATTTTTATTGCATTGTAATATACGCAAGTAAAGTTTTTACCGCTTATAAAATAAATCCAGCCTCTCAGGTTTCTACGAAATAAACTTATAACCACGTGTAAATTGCTTTTTCAAACCGTTCGCCTATGAAACATTACATAGTATTTCTATTTGAGGAAAATTGAAACAGGATTTTTGTTGACGACGAGTCGCATTACTAATAGCTGCATTTTGTTAAGCATGAGCGTAGCCAGAAAAACAATTTGGGCGAAATATATTTTCACAAATTCTTAATGCAAGTATTATTAAAAAATTGTTTTGTCCAAAATTGTAATAATGTAATCTTTGTTTCCACTCTTTTTGATTAATTATGTATTTCTGTGTTTCATAGGACTAAGACAGCAATTTATGATTGATAGTAAAATCCATAGATCGAGGGAAAATTGCAGAAAAATAGAAAACTGTAATCGCGATAAGTGTGTTGTTGTTTCACGCAAAAACATTTTAATATGGAGAGTAGATTTAACACAAACGTTTAATTAAGTCGAAGTTATTGTTCCAGCGGGGCCGATATTGCTTTTGAGAACCAAAACTTCCACCTGTGAATTTGTTTGTCAATAAATGTCAATTTTACGTCTTTTTTTGAGTTTTTGCAACCTTACACGGGCTAATTTAGTATACGTTTTGTTGAATTACACGGGCTGATGCCACTACACACTTGCATTCGAACAAGACGTTTAGTAGAAGCAATCCAATCTTTTAAATTCCCAATGCTTTTCCTGACCAATACCAATGGAGCTTTTGTGGAGTTTCAAACTAGAGGACATTTATTCTGAAGTTCTGAACAATTACTACCACGCCACAATGCTAATTTTGGGAAATTGCTTCTGCTTTTCCCGAGGACACAACAATGCATTATACTGTACAGGCAATGCATTTGCAATGCGCAATCTGACTTCATTGTTGAACTAGAAGCAGTGATGAATTTAGGGTAAGACAAGCAAGGCATTTGCCTCTGACTCCCATTTCTAGAAGTCCCCTTATGGAGAATAGGGATCCCCTTTCAGGAAAGTCTTATAAACTGCTCTTTAAAACAGTGATGGTTTCCAAGAAAAAAAAATCTTCCCTTATAATTTGATGGCCGAATCCTTAGTTTACGACAAATATACGGTACGCATTGCATCCCTTCAAAATAGAAGTAACCTCTAAAAGAAAAAAGAAGTCTCCAATGAGTAGTTGGCAAATAGGGGATCCCTCATGAAATCTTGCCCCAAACCCTTAAAGTCTTAGTCCAACACTGACTAGAAGCAACCTTGGTTCAAAGTGTTAAGTCCAGGACAGGTATGGATGACATGTAATGCTTTTCACACTTCTGCACTGCACTTGGTGAGCCTACCATATCTACGCTGATTGAATGGCGCAATTTGTTCAAGTAATGTATTACAGTTAGGGCTGGGTTTCAAGTAAGGAAAATTTATCTTTAGGTGATTAGTAATTTTTACCAGCTTACAAGGTACTTAATTAACGTAGGTATTTTAAGCAAATCTTAAAGAGCGACGTTCTTTAAGCTTAGGTGGCAGAAATTCGTGGTGGCCCAGCCTGACTGAAGATGTGCAAACAGAACTCCAAGCTCATATGCTTGAATGAATAACTAAATCAAAGAAAATTTACATCAAAATGGGCAAATGGTTATTGCCTTTGCAGTAACTAAATTGCATTCCAAACCTATCAGAAAAAAACTGTTGTTAAACGTAGATCTTTCGCTTTCCCACCCAAGCTATTGTTTTAAAAAACGTAGGTTTAAGTCTTTACGCAACAAAAGTGTTAACAGTTGCGCATAACAATTAACAATTGTTTTGTAAAAACAATCGCTGGAAAATATAAAATAATGAAAAAATTACTTGAGTTGGCAATAAGTAAGAGTCTTTGAGTAAGCAACCAAGTAATTACCAGGGAAAGTTTTTGTTGACCTAAAAACTAAATATAATTGACTTAAAAATTTGAACAAATTGGCTTTATTGACCTAACAAATTTATGTTTCTTGAGTTTTTATTGTAAAACGAACATTTTATTAACAAAAACACACAAATCATCAACATAACTTGCAATAAGCACGCCTTATAAAAGCAGCCTTAACAGGTGAAAGAATTGAAGTGTAAAATTATGTACTATTTTACAGTTTCGACCTTAAACTTTCTGTCCTTGACTAACAGTTTTCGCAGCATAGAACAACTTCTTTTTACGGAAGCAGTTGTGAGCTGAGAATGTTGAAATAAACTGTTTACAGTTGGTGAAATATCTGGTCTTCCCATGTTCGTTACTTTGAAATGTAATTGTTTTGGATTTTATGAATGTAATGGCTAATGCTTCTCCAAAGTCCAGTTCTTGGGTTGCTTGCACTGCTTCTTTGATGGTGTACTTGGCACTTTCCGTCGTTTCTAGACGGTTATATTGGTTTTTGATTTTGAGAAGTTGAGTAACTAAACCAGTTGTTTGCAAAGCTGACTTTTGCTTGAGTTAGTAAAGTACCAGACTCTTCAAAGTCTTCCACGATCGCTTTTACTTCAGGTAAATTCTTTGCATAATATAAGGCAGCATTTAACCAGCTTCCCCATCTCGTAACAACAGGCTGCGACGGGCAACCAATGGCAGCGACTTTGGCTTGTGGGTTTTGTTTTTCAGTGTTACTGATTTGACTTTTGCGATTAGCTGATCGACATTTTCATAATGAGATTGGATGTTCATAGCACAATTGCGCAATAAATGTACTACACATGTCACACGAAATAGCTTAAGATGCAGAGGTTTTAGTATTGCACCTGCAGCCACTATATATTGTGCAGCATCAGACAATAAAAGACAGAAAGAGTTCCTGTTGATTACAAGAGATCTAACAGCATCGTCAACTGCTTGATTAATGCTATTGCTATTTGGCGCCCATGGTAGAGGTTGACAGTCGTACAGATAACTGACACGAAATGTTTTTAGGCTTTCAAGTAGAATATTTAAATATTGTATGCCAGATTGAGTGCTCCAATCGACGACTAGACAAATTTGTTCGTGACAATCAGCTTTTCTTATCTGCTGTAACTTATCTCCGCATTCATTTATTTATTGGTATGACAGTCTCATCGGAAGTTGCAGTTCATCAGATATCGGATGAGCATGGGGTTGTCAACATTTGCTAGGTTGCATGGAGGTCCTGTTGATTTGGAGTCATTAATAATGTGGTATGCAGTTTGGGTCTCTTCTCATTGGCATAGATTGTCATCACCAAATCTCCACTTCACCACTGAGTAATCAAATTTTTCTATTCCAGTTCGTAATTTATTTAGTTGAATCCAGGCTTTACGAGGGAGGCCGTGTCCTGGAGATTTGTTTGACCAGTCTTGGATGTGTGGTTGCAGTTTATATGGTACTGGTTCTTGCTGGGGGGTCATAGCCTTGTAATGATTCCAAAAATAGACGAAGAGATTTGCAAGATTTAAGCTTTTTGGAGGGATTTTGCTGTACAAGATGTTGTGTAGAAGATGGTCAGTGTTATCTGCTTTGTAGTATAAACGTTTACAGAGGCTTTTCCGGTGACAGTTTGGTGACTGTATTCGCGAGAGTGGCGGTAAGAAATTCAAAGGGGTGGGGCGGATTCAGCCAGAAACGATCCTCATTGCTCTCATTTGTAAACAAAATCGAGTTCCTAACGAAGGTGACGATTCCGTGGTGTGCATGAGGTATGTGGTTAGCTCGGACAAAACCACTGGGTTTTAAGTTCTGAGGGTTATTTCGGTGGGTTTTTTGGACAAGTACAACCATTACATTTTTGTCAGTAGCAATTTTTTGGAGAACTTCCTTTTTAGAAGATGTTCAGCCTTCGATATTGATTAGAAAAATATTGAAAGAGGGTTTGTTTGAGGTCGGTTCGTGGCCAGAATCAGATGGTTCTTGTCCTAAAAAGGACGGCTTCGCTTGACTTGATGCTGAGCATCGTTGTCTTTTACAGCTCCCCGACGCAGTATCAGTTACTTGTTGATTCATAAAGCGTAATGAGATGAGATGAGATTATCGAGCGGCTGCAAATTTCGCCAGTCTACTAACTGCTCAGGGTGGACGACGAGAACGTAAAGCAGATTCCAGCCCATCTGCGTATAACTGCAGCACTAGTTTTCTACAAGTGGTTTCAGATGGCAAACTGTGATCAATGATGTGAAATAGGTTATTGATATGCTTGTTTATTCAGTTTGTGCATAGGAATATCAACATACAAATATGCCTTGGTTACCTTTTTCTCAAAGTCGGTTTTACTGTCCCTCGAAAACGTTTGCAAAGTGTATGGGATTAGTAGTTCAGATCCGCTGCTCAACGCTATTTGGTGCTCGATGACTTTAAACAAGAAAGCCTTTGTTGCAAGAAACCGTAAAGCTGCACGAATTGCAATATAATTCGTTGTTGGGACTTTTGATAAATTCTTCAGGAAGGTCTTGAAGTACGGAATGAATTTGAGATGTTTTGGTAGCTTTAATTTTTGGCATCATTTGAAAACCTAAATCACTAACTGAAACAGAATCTAAATAAATATGTCACGGCACCTGTTTGTCAGTTGAAATCACTGTGGAATAGTAAAATACCATCTGTTAATAGTATTTTATTATTCCACAGTGATGTCAACTGCTGACCTTGCACTACAGAGCTTGCACTATGCACCTGCATAAATAAACTATTTGCTCTTTCTTGATTCATCTTAAATAGTGAAAACATGGTTTGAACTGAAACTAAACTAGCATTATACTGTAGATGGCTCTTCGCTATGCTGCCATGATTTAGCAAAACTAAACAACTACTATTTAGACGTGATAAACACCCTTGACGTTTTTTGATTTACGTGAAGCTACTGATCAGCAAACGCAAACAAATAATTAATGTTTATACAGTTAACAACTTCAAGAAAAATTGAAAGAAAATGGTGTAGTTGTTCCCGTGTTGAACAGTAACAAATGGTAACAAAGTCAATATTCTCAAAAACATGCGTTTTGTAGTTATTAAATTTTGACATACCACTGCAGTATACTGCAAAGGTTTTTACCTAGCAAATGTACAGTGTTGCGCCTCCTAATTTTTGCAACTATGCAACTGTAATACATTCGCACATAATTTCATCTGATTTTACCATTGCATTGTAATCGTTTATTTGTGACAAGAAGTAGCAATTTGTACTACCGAGTAAAAAATTGGTAAACGCTGCAAGTTGAAACAAAAAAGTTAAGTAAGTTTTATCACAGCTATCAGTTTTTCTCACGAATGCAAAAAAACATTTTGACCAACAGTATTAATTGTAGAAAGCTGACTTTTTTACTTTACACAAAATTGACCTAACGGTAAAATATTGACTTTTTATCTACTTATCAAATTCAGAACATGAAACTTACTCGTTTTATAAAGAACTCTTACAAAAACCACACCGCTCAAGGTTACTACCAAAAAAAATTGACTTTATTGAAAAAGCTTACTCTATTTGTTACATGGCAATAACGTATGCTATTACCTGTGAAACAGCAAGATATTTTTGTACACAAAAGTACAGCAATATTTCATTAGTTTAAACATTTCATGTTAGGCATTTTAAACTGACTTGTTAACTGCAGCTCACAATTAGGAGTTAGTGTCTTCTATTTCATCATTTTAACTTCTGTGTAATTTGAGCTTGACAGATCGTTTAGTTCCAAGCAACCTATTACTATCACTGCAGGTGAGATTATTCCATACTTTCTTCATTTGGAACATATGAAATACTATTCATGATCGAGTTTGTTTACAAGAAATAATCTTAAGTAATCCATAGCATCTAGTCATTTTTACATGACAACCTATAAAAATTGGAGATGAAAACCTTCTAATGTTCAATGAACAAAAGCTATACATATAAAGCTTTTTAATTTGGCCAGATCACGGTATAGAAGAAAATATTAGTGGTGATATTCAACGTGTTAAGTACTTGCCTGCAAGATAAAAAGTGGTATGAAAAGTTTTTTTATTCTTTACCATTTTAGTATGTAGAGTGGGCTGCAAATCATTGTAAACATTTTTGTTTTTGACATAAATGAGTAACAATCATTGAAACACCACATGTAATTAAAATTAAATGAGTATGACCATTGGCGATGAAATATCGTCAACAGTTCGCATCAAGGATGATAAGCTTGGAGTGGAAAGGAACAACTCACATGCATTTTGAGGAACACATTATCTTTCTAAGATGCTAAATAAACTTATATTCAGTAAGATAGTCCTGTTTTAGCATTTTGTACCAATAAATAAATCAATAGTGGACACAAAACTGTAAAATTATGCTTTGCTGAAGCGTACTTATACAATACTAACCGGTTTTGCCGGCATCGCCTTGCAAGGGCCCTCTATCAGTAATGTCGGGGTTTAGTATTTTGGTTCAACCAGCTGCGCCGGCTTCACGCATGGGGCTTTTGTGTGAGCAGTAGCGAAAAGTGAAATAATTTTTATGCACTTTCAAAATTCTTGCACACGAAATTGTGGTCATATTTTCTTAATCATGACTGGTAATGCTCACAAAGAATCTTGCCTTAAATTATTGCTAATATTAATACCTGTGAGGGAGCAGAGATAGTACATATCAAAACTGATTGTAGCGACAAAATGATGGTTGCTTTCACAATTAAAGAAATAGACTATTTATTGGTAAGGTTATTTTCCGATGTGGTGCTGCCGCTTTTCTATTTATATTTGTGGTATTAAGTTCCTAATTTGGCTGCGCTATTGATCTTGTTTCCGGCATAGCAACAAAAGCGGCTATTGCTCTCTCTATATTCAGTTTTACAAATTGTTATGATTATGGTTTTATGAAGACTTTTTCTTAAACTTGGGATTTTATTGCAATGCTGTAGAGTAAGGACATAAATGATATAAATACCTTGACAGGTAGCATATCAGCAAAAGAAAAAATCCTTGCTTTATAGTATATACAACGTCGTCGCCCGAAGAGCCCCCATCAGTAACGTCGGGATCGAGAAGGTCGGTTCAGCCGGCCAAGCCTGCTTCTATCAGGCTTTTTTGTGAAAAGTTACCAAACTTTTATGTGTTTTTTGCACATTATATTTTCACGACTTTTTTGTGCTCCTTTTCCTAATAGAATAATCTCGTTTCAAGATCCTAGCTATGCCTTAGGTCTATGAGCTTTGTTCATTGCTGACACGAACCCATGGGAGCCTTGCGTTTTCCGTAGTTTGGAAGTAGGGATCACATTTCTGATACTAAGCTATTCTACAGCAGAATAGAAAAAATATCTTTCGTGTGGTACGATTTCACACAGTCACTGGCTACGCGTTATGTAGCATGTTCTTTTCTGCCTGCTTGACGTGCTCTGGGGGTTAAAAAAGTCCTTGTTTTTCCTCAAATGTTTGGTTTGATGCCAGTACCTCTATAAAGTTATCATAAAACAACATACCAATAATATCTTCCTTGTGGTACGATTTAACACAGTGACGTTGTTAATTTTAATTTCACCTCAAACTTTCTCAAGTCACTCAAAGGACCATCTTTGCTCTATCGTCTTTTTCTTGGGTGATCACCAAGTCTTTTGCTTGAAGTAGGCTGCATATTAAAGTTTGTCGACTTCATTTTTCGATGAATCTTTTTGAATGTTTTGATTGATAATGCCAAAGATCCATGGTATCGAGAAAGAAGAGCCAAAATATACTAAAGGACTTAGTTTTTCTTGGAATTGGAATTTTGTGAAATGTAGGCAACAAAATTTTGCGTTTTTTTAACCGGTAGACTACATTTCATAAACATTTACAGACTTCAGTTTTTGATGAATATTTTTGAAAACGTCAACAAATAATGCAAAAGAACGGTGCTTGTAAGAAAAAGTAGTCAAAATGTACCAAAAAACTAACTTTGGTTTAACGATTGCAAGTTTGTTAGCTCTAGTAGGATAATTGTTCAACAAAAAATGAAACATGGTGTATGGCAACCAATTTTTGATTACACATTATAAACTAATTCTTAACCTTAAGTAATTGGAGTCAGATATCGCTGAAAAGCAAATCTCCTAAGCTTTCAAAAGACAGTAATTGTTAGTACCTTTCTATAACGTTGTTGTACTAAAGTTACCTGTTTTTACTGAGCTTACCACTTTTTGGAAGAAGTAAAAAGTTACAGTTTTTTCAGTATAAAAACAAATATTAATTGTCCATATTATACACTATCGGAATCGCATTCAAATAACCGTTAATTTGTTGAAAAAAGTTTGAAAATCGGTTGAGAAATGAGGTCGCAAATCAGTTTTTTAATAAACTGATTTTGCAGAAAGGTGGCAAGTTTTGAAAACATCTTGATATTATGAACTGCGGTAGCCAAAAGTTTGTGTTAATCGTACGGGACATATTATGACATCATCATAGAGCAGGTTTTAAGTGTGCAAGCGAAATAGAGAACAAAAATGCTTATATGGCTTAAAGTTTTGAATAAAAAAGTGCTCGTAGCATTGTGAAATAAGCAAGAATTGCAGAATGATTTTGGCCAAAGAACTTTATCAATATCTTCTGAAAAAACGTTTAATCGCGTTTGTGCGATGAGTACTTTTTGAGAAAGAACAAAAAACAGATTGTTCAATGAATCGTTGATTGTGACGTCATTTTAGACCCCAAGCAAATGAAAGTTTTTGTAATGTGGTAAGTCGGAAGCTGGTTTTCGTTTGAGCAAAAAGCGATTCTCCCTTGTCAAGTAATGCAAATTAAAAAAAATTGTTGATTATGACGTCATCGTGACATCACCAGCACTCATATGACACTCACCACAGGGTGGTGATCAATCGTGCCAAGTTTAATGCTTGTACCTATAGCAGTTTCAGAGGAGTTAAAACAGACACACAAATAGAATTGCGCTTTATATATTAGATTAATTTTAAGACTGGTTACCAGATATTGAAATATTTCACAATCATGTTTTTAAAAACCTAACATACAAAGCAGATAGAATAGCTTCTTATTTTTTTAACAAACTTTTGTATATTCTTCTTCAACATTAGATAAAACCAGAAGTGATGTTACTTCTATTGACCTCATTTAACAACAACTGTTTGCAAGATAGCCTATTATAAGCTGTGTTACTTGCAGTAGACCTATACTAAACATTTTTCGTTGTAATATCACGTGACGTCCAGTGGTGGATATTCAAAATTGGGGGCCTGAGGCAAAATTCTAATAAGGGGCCCCAAAAAATTGATATAGCTATAAATAATTGCGATCAAACAACGCTACTGGCTAGGCAATAGATTGTTGCAAAAGAATTGATTCAGATACATTAGGATATATTCATAATCAAAGCCATACGTTAGAAATATTGAAACGCTTTTTTGCAGTGAGTAGTTACCGCATTTCACCCAGTTAATCATCCTTTAAAAAAATTGGAGTAATTCGCTATCGAAAGCATTGCAATAACAGCACAATTGTAGGGAATATTCAAATGATTTGCTGCCACACAAGTGCCTTAAAAACTTGGTGTGACTTTAATTGTTATAAAACACTCCGCAAAACAGAATTGTGCAAAATATTTAGATGTTATGCAGCAACATAGGCCATTTTTTTTTGTCAAAACATCGTGAAATAAGGACTGACAATATGCTTAGCTAGTGTACTGCTAGACAAAGCTTAAACTTCCTAAAAATATGAGTCTTCACATGCTTATAAACGTTATGCTTGTAAAAAAACATTGAATTTAATCGTAATGCGTTGAGATAGGAGTTATCTAAAATTTCAAATGCTGGCGCTGGTTAATTGCATTGGGTCTATTAAAAAAACCCAGGAGCTTTAGTTACGATGGTTGTTGCCTTGTTTTTTGCTGAGCATAGGTCAGCAATCAATTTACAAATAACGATATCCTCTACATTATTATCTTTGAACTCACTGACACTTGATTACGTAGGGCTACTGGTATCATTTTCTGTTTCATCAATACACATAACTTGGATGCTTGAAAATATACTTTTTATCTCTCAGCTCTGTAATAGTAGTAGTAGTAGTAGTAGTAGTAGTAGTAGTATTGCTGTTAATTACAATAAATCTATCCATTAGACTTTTGCATCATCCATGTTCCTACTTTCTTCCTTTCGCCTTCGTTTTGATGCTATACTTTCATACTCTCTATTTAACCGATGCACTAAAACTGTGTGGTATAAGGTAACGTATACAGCAAATCAAGGACTACTATCTTAATTGAACTGATAATTTACAAATGAATCTGAATAAACAAACCTTTTTGATAATATGATTGTAGTAGACTTCATGTTTGGATGAGTCACCAGACAAGTAAAGCGTTAAAGCCACTAAAATCTTTTATTGTTTTACTATCATAACCAAAGATAGTGGTATATACCAATCATGAATAATGACTTAACTAATTCTCCTTTTACAAATTCCTCTAAAAAGCCAAATATGAGGATGTAGCAAATTTGCCTTTGAATCATTGGCTTGAGCAGAACACAGCAAGTACCAAGATGCCAAACAACTAAAACTTAATGTTTTTAAATCTTGCAAAAACTTTTTGTGCTTGCATATCTCTAATATTATTTTGCACCACAAACGCAACTGACCGATTATTCTTTCAAAGCAAATTTATTTCCGCTTTCACCAGTATATCACTAACATCAATAAGCCACTCATAAAAAGATGAATTAATTAATTCACGTTTTGATACAACAGAAAGCTGGACCGACTTCATAGATAAATTATCACAGTTCACAGGCAAAGTCTGGTCTGCTCAAACAGCTAAAAATATAAGTTGTTATGATCACATCAGTAAAATGAGGTTCCACCATAAAAAAATATGTTAAACCCATATTGCCACAACAGTTTCTGTCAAAAGAACTGGAAAACCTTCAGCCCAAAACAGTAATAGAAAAAACAAATTTTAGTGTTTGGTTTTTATTTAGGCAGTGGCTATTTTGCCGTCAATGACATTTTACCCCTGCACTCTGTTTTCCGTTGAATGTTTGTGATTGGTCAATTTTAGTGACATATTGAAAACCTGACTTTTAGTCGTTTGTGATTGGTCAATCTCTATAATGTATTAAAATTGACAAAAAGTGATTTGACAAAAATGGAGCTTTCAGTTTACACTCCCACTCATATCCACAAACTGCCATCTCCTCCTTGATATATACTGCCTCTGTTTAAGTACCCTGCCTGCAAAGATTTGAACTTCTACCCATTTTATTCATAGTTAGTATCACTATCCAAACAGCAACTATGAGCATGCCAAAATAATACTTATGAGCACTGCAGCAAATAAGCCAATTTTGAAGACACACAAACGTTGAACGGCAAAATAGCTTGCAAGGGTAAAATGCAGTCAAAGGCAAAATAGCCACTTTTAGTTTGCACTTCCACAGTTGTTAAGCCCAAGGACCCATTTCAAAATGCCACAAAATAGCCTAAAACTACACATGCCATTTTTAAAAGGGGGGCCCCTTGACAACTCAAAAAAGGGGGTCTGAGGTGGCTGCCTCATTTGCCTCACCCAATATCCACTACTGGTGACGTCCTACTAGATAGGTGGTCAAAATCAAGTGACTTCTGTAAACTTTCAATAAAAAAAGTCGTCGTCATCACTCTCGTTTTTCTCACGTGATTCTATACGCCAATAAGAGTGCTTGTTTAGTTCGATGGTGCCAAGCTATGCAGCATTTTTCATTCATGTATTCTAACACAGTAAAACGAGCCACAGCCCTCCAAATGCCTTGCATCCAATCAACCGATTGGTCTGAAAACTAGTTTTCAAACAAAAGCTTAATTTCACACTGTAATATAGGCTTAAAACCCATGGAAAAAATAGAATATGCTCCTAATATCACTTTCTTTGCTATAGGAAGATTTCATTGACGTGATCAAACGTCATCAAAATTCGCTTTCAAAAAATATGGTTGACCTCTTTCCGGTTTTTTGCATTTAACCGCACAAAAGTGATATTGTTTTATGTAAATAAAACGGATAAAACAGAAAGTTTTCGATCAGTTGTTGAATACATTTTTTAATGATATTTTATAATGAATCTGATGTCAAAGTAAGGTAAAAAGTGTTAAGAATCACTTATTGTTGCCGGTAGTTGGCTTAGTTTTATGAGTTTAACATGTAGATTTATTTGTTACCACCTTCTGATAGGGTTTCATATTTGAATAATTGAGTATATTTGGGAATGTTGAGTTTGTGTTAAAGCAGTGACTATTTTGTTGTTATCGGCATTTAACCCTTGGAACCTGTTTTGCCATTAGACATTTGCGATTGGTCAATTTTAATGACGTATTAAACGTGTGACCTTTGGTTGCTTCAAACTGGTCAATTTTTACAATAAATTAAAAAATATTGTACCCCCCGTGTACACTTCTTTACACTGTACACTCCATCTCAGTGTACACTTCTCTATACGTTCACATACCAGGCCTTCTCCAGACTACATTGCCTTTATCCCAGTACCCCACCAGCAAAGCTTAAACACTGTGACCATCATATTTCCAGCTGCACAATCCACTACACCACAGCATCACTACCGAAATTCTAGCAAATACAGCTATTTAAACACTCATGAATGGCGAATGCAAAATATCCTCCAAAGGGCAAAATGCCATCGACAGCAAAATAGTCACTTTCTGAAGTTAATTGCAAGGTGTAGCTTGTGCAGCATATTAAGTTGTAAAATATATTGAAGAATTATAAACATAGATTATACTGTAGGCTAGATGACAGGGCAGACTTCTGTACAGTTTATTATATATTGCTTTTGATATTGATAAGTCAAATAATATTTCTCTAAAATCATTTGTCAAAAATGGTTGCAGACCAGTAACAATGATATGAATTAGACTAGCCAGCATTGCTCGCAGGGCCACTCATCAGTAATGTGGAAGTTAAGAACATCAGTTTAGCCAGCCAAGTAGGCTTCCATCAAATGGATAATAAGTTTGTGCAACACTAATGAAAAGTTTATGTAATTTCACAAGGCCAAATCTCGTTCTGAAACAAAAGTATCGTTTTTTACAGCGAAATCAATCAAAGAAACATTTTGAGGGGTTACGGATGGCCACTTCATTTCTCCCAAGTTCATCTAGTCCCTGCCAACGTCTTATTTACCCTGTTTTTATCATAAGCGTCCTTAAACTTAACAAACAATAATTGGTTAAATTCAGCAAGTGCTTAAATTGAAAACATATCACAATGGTGGAAGGGCGCCAAGGTGATTGCTATGAATTTTCAGGATTGAGCTATTATATATTAGGCCCACTACTTACGACTTTTTCGTAACTGTAATGGTATTTGTGTGAGATAACGCTTGTGGATGGGCGCGGGTTGCTTGATCCTGGCATATACGCAGCCAGACAAGGAGGAAACCAAAGCGAAACTTTACAAAATTTTGGAGACTTCATTTTTTGATGAATCTTTTTGCAAATTTAGATAGATGCCTGGGAGAAAAAATAGTCAATATGTACCGAAGCACTAACTTCGTTTAGCAACTGCAAGTTTGTTAAGTTTTGTAGGACAATTGTTTAATAAAAACTACTAAATTATGTATGGCAACCAATTTTTGATTAGCCATTATAAACTATACTGAGTTTGTATATAAAACTAATCTAACCCTTTGAATCCTGGAGGCCGGAAAACTGGACACTTGTGCAAATAGAATTGTGCTTTATGTAGGAAATGTAATTTTATAGCCTTGACTGTTCCTGAAACAATTTTTTAAGGCAGTTGTTTTGACTGCTGGACCTAGCAAAATGTAATTAAAAAGCTTGCGGTACCGGTAGTAATCAACAAATAGACCTAAATGAATAATTGTAAAATAATAGGCTGTTTGTAAATAAAATCAGACTTTATTTAGAAGTAGAAGGTCAGCGTTAGGAAAATGGTTGCATGTAATAAAACTTTAAGTTCGTGAGGAAATCAAAATATAATCAATGTGTAAAATTGAAACTGAAGGAACATTTCGGCTGGTCATAGCTCAATAGGCTCAATGGAATCGGATATAAGACCTTTGGGTAGAGGGGGCTGGTCTCTCTTCTCGCTATGCCAGGATCAGGGCAAATAGACACCGTCAAGGGACTTGATGTAACCACTCTAATTACGAACAGGAATACACCACGTCGTGAAAAGCATACTACTAAATAGTTAATTGTTACCGTCAAAACACAAAATTCCATTTTGATGCATCAAGCAACATTTTTGCACCTTTACCAAATTTTACTTGCGAAGAATCGATAATCGCTTGAGAAGCTGTAGATCGCTTGTGAGTGACACCAGTCTTGATTAAAGCGCTTGATAATCACCACTTGGGTACTGTGAGTACGACTCTTACTTACTACAAATATTGGTTTCTGGACTCACAAATATCAGGGCAAAGTGGCGCAGCTGGGTCAATCAAAATTATTTTGGCGCAGCTGGGTCAAGCATAATTGATGGGTAACCCTGTGAGACAACACCAGCGGAGCCGGCTAGTATATGCATAGATTTTCCAATTTTGTTGATAAACTTTTGTATCAATTCGACTAATAGATAGACTATCCGACGCATTTTGCTTATTCAATTGGTATTCATTTGTAGCTTCTGGATTGGGTTATTTCGGTCAGCAATGGAGAAATCGACATCAGCCACATAGAGGAATCCAGAGTTCTTGTTTGCACTGAGGTAACTGAATTGGTAACAGCAGTTAACGGTGACTTATGTTTCAATTAATAATTCATGTATAAATTCTACTTTGTTTTTTTGTGTGGTATCTATTACCTTATATTTTAATTAGAGTTTAACTGCTAAAGCAGCCACACCGGCTCCTTGCCATATGTACACTCCTCTCAATGAATCGGAATATGAGATCTTAAAAAATGGATCACTTTACTTGAAACTGCACGCTGTAATCCTTCCTACCGATCAGTACATTGAATTTGGGGACGGATATGCATTCTGTTTAGATGGATTAACAAAACCTATTGGTAATTAATTTTCTGCTTTGTGTGCTTTTCTGGTCACATATTTAATATATTGTTCTCGCATACTTTTATCCTCCAATTACAGGAAAACCATTGCGGTTAAGCATAGAATATTTTGTGGTCAGACTCGCTTTAAAGTTACCAGTTTTGATGGCACAGTGCATTTCTAGCACAAGCCTGCAACCAAGCATGGGAAAGTGCCTATTTAGGGCACTACGAATATTGGTTTATGATCAATTAAATAAGTGATACAAAACCTATTCAAATTACTCACAAGTCTTAGATTTTGTAGGCCTTTCATTCATTTCTCCTCTATTTCTCCTCTAGTCTGTTTAATACTTCAGTTGAATTTGATAATAGACATGCTACTTAATATTTAACTCCTAGCATCTTTGAGCGATTTCGTTGCTGTTTCTATGAACTCAGGAAAGTAAAGTACGATTGAAATAGATACAGTAAACTAGCTCAAAGAGTAAAACTTTGAAATACAACAATAAAACAATAGCATTTTACTAAAATCGCATCTTCTGTCCTATAAAAGAATTAAAACAACTAAATATAAGGAATACGGCACTTTGTTGTGCTGACAACACTTTTGTATGCTGAAGTGCGGAATATCATTCTATTAAAATATTAACCAAAACAATTTGTATATGATGGCTTTCAGTAACGCATGGTGCTTTTGATTGATGTTTGTGATGACCAAATCAGAATCTTGAGCAATACGTTTCCAATTTCTTATTCAAAGCAGTTTAGTACCAAAAATATTTTCATTAAGTGTACTGTTTTATGAGAAATATAGCCTGTAGTAATTAATTTATTTTCATTTCGACGCAGTAGTTGAATAGAGTTGCTATTTATATAGTTCCATTTACGACATTGTTGATGTGGTGTAAGCTGTTAATCTGTTTATATGACAAACCAGAAAATTAGCTTTTTTTGATTAGACTTACTATGATTAAGTTTCTGACTAAACGGTGCTATTTTTAAGGATTGTTGGTGACTTTTGTAGTAGTTTAATGTACGAGCAATGCTAATCCTGAGCACATTTTAGGGCTGATAGAGATACTTGGTACTTTTCGTTTATTTATGACGTCATAAGAGTATGTTAAGCTCCCAATATGAGTTTTAGTGCCCAAGATTGGTTTCACATAAAAACTAGATAAAACAGCAATTGTATTGCAGTTATGTAATTTTATGCCATTCGTCTCCAGTTTTGAGCAGACATCCCTGGATTACTTGGCCGGGTGTTTTTAGAAGGCCATGCTTCCCCGCCTAAACTTCCTACACTACCATCGCTTTGTCTTGCTTCATTGCCTGTAATAACAGAACCAAAAATTTTGGTGCCGTCAACTGCAATGCGCAAACGTCAAATGCTGTGGCGTAATAACACAGTAGAATGTAGTCAGTTTCTGTTGTTGACGTTGAAAATAAAAAAGGCGTGCAGCTTGTCTAACTTGCTTAAGGGTAACCACAAAAATTGGAATCTTGTAGTAACTTATTCCTAAATTACCAAAAAACACGTCGTTCTACATTTAAAAATTGACAGCTTAGCTTGCTCAGGCAGCTCTAGTTTCATGGCTCTTTCATGACTAGTTTCATAGCTCTAGTTCCAAACGTTGAAATTCACCTATTACTGCACTTACTACATCGGTTCGTATATTGAGTTTTTTGTTCTACCTTTCTGCCTAAACTGCTTTTTTGTAAATTATAATATCCTTTTCCGGTTTAATTTTTCTTTTTCGCCCACTTTTTTACCGTGTCTACTTGTTCTTGTATACTTAAATTGAGCTTGCAATACGTATATTGTTCACTACTATCACTTGCATATGTAATCTAGGGATACTTGAATTTATTAACCTGCTTCAATGTTTCTCCGCAAGCCTGATGATCTATGTCAGTGGTTCTCAAACTGTGCGTCGCGACGCCTCGGTGCGTCGTTTCAATTTTCCAAAAGCGTCGCGGAATATTTTGGTTTTGTGCCAGTAAGTCTAGGTTTTATTGCGTCAAAACTATAATCGTAGACTCTTTTTACTTTCTTCTGACATTCATATTCAATTGTATTTTTACAATAGTGTTTTTTATACACTGTTGTAACGGTTGACTTGTTATTCAAGAATCAAATTGCAGAAGTTTAACTTAATTGGCGAAAAATATATAAAGAATAAAGCATTCAGTTGTATGCTGGACGAAAACAAGAAAGATGAGTTACAAAACTTAGAAGAGCGTAATTTTACGATTGAAGATGACAGACCAACTCAAAATCTTGGGAGCATAGGGGCAGTTATTTATGTAAATTATGGGTCACATTTATCTCACAGTACGGCAAACTAAACTGTAGGATGCTGTCTGGTGCGTCGCAAAGTCTCGCAAGCTTTTTTAAATGCGTCGCATCGCAAAAAGTTTGAGAACCACTGATCTATGTAATCAAGTTTTTTTAAAAGCTGAAGTTCCTTGCTTTTCTTAGCGCTTTTTCATCCCAGCTTTTCAATCCAATTTATATACCCAATTAAAAGAAGGAATGAGAGTGGATATACTCGCACAACTTCAGCACTCACAAAGAATGGTGTTAATTCAACGCTTTCTATTCACAAGCACACGTCACAATAGCTAAGAAGAAACTTCCTAACCAATAGAAATTGACAATCATTGCCATACCCCTTTAAAACACTCCCAAATCATTCGTGATCCTGTCATATATGCATTTTCGAAGTGTAAGAAACAAGCGTGTACGTCTCAACAAAAACAGAGCCAGTATGCCGCCGTTTATGTTTTATCAGAATGTTTCGCTAAACACTGTCAGCATCGTCAACTAAAATAGCGCAATTGATTACTCTAAAATACTTTTTGCTTGCTACAGCAGCATACAGGCTTTGTTTATTGCTGAGAATTGTCAGAAGATTTCAATTGTTTGCTTCTAAGTATATACGTCGTTTGCATACTCCTGAGATTTCCCAAAAGATTGTTACTAAAAAAAGTTTGTTCTGTTGTGCTTCAGTCAGAAAGAAAGCCCCACTGCCTCTCCTCCAGTTTGATCTCGGTTATTTTATCATATCATTTCTAAAGACAGTTTAAATATGGGCTACTTTTTCAGGTGAACTACAAAAAACAATGACACGACAGTGAGCATATTCTCTGTTGTCATCTTTCTGAAAACTGGAATGACTATTTCTCTTTGTCAACTTTAGATATCTTTTTAAAACTACATGCCACCTGACACACCTGAGTTAAGCCAAAACTCTACACCTATTCACAGCTTTCAACATTTTATTATTTTTTCATTGCCATCAGCATATTTTTCTGCTTTCAATTGATATGGAGGAAAATCTTAGTTATAACTTTCGGTGATATTATATGTTGATATAACTTCGTTGGTATAGCCTAATCTGATTTCTGGCAGATATTGCAACTACTGTGTGTCTACTTCCGTTATATGAATGACTCGGTTCAAGCGATCTTTGAAATATTCTTTTCACCATCTTCAGGTGTGTTCTTTATTCAGAATTTTACTCTATTGGTTCTATGTAGATCTAGCAGAGTGCGATTCTTTTTTGAATATGGTGTATGGTTTGCCAGAATTCGTTATTTTACCAAAATACTTTGTCCGATTTTGACACCCCTACGAAATCGTTCTAATTCTGTTTTCTCAGGTCTCTGACCTGCTTCGCTGTGGCTTTTGGCAATATATTATAACGATGTCGCAAAAGTAGAGGAAGACTTATTCTGCAACCAGGATTTGCAAACAACATTCTTTGATTAAATATCTTTTCTGTTCCATTGCATTGTTTGTTTTTCACTACCTGACGCCATGCCTAGAACATTAGAGGTGTTGGAGTGAGTGACATGACTGTTTCAAGGCGACTTTCAAAAGAATTCAGCCCAATATCTTACAAACTTGCAAAACAACCGCGACCGATAGTGGCCATGAAGGCCAAGCGCCTGGCCTTTGCCGAGAAACACCAGTACTGAATCCGAGCCCAATGGAGTAATGACATGTTCTCTGGTGAGTGGACCTTTCAAAAATTTATAGTGAGGAAAAGACATGTTCACAGATCACCAGGGAAGTGTTACGATGAGAAATATACAATTTCTACAATAAAACACCCTCCAAGGCAAATGATTTGGGGCACGATTTTAGTCCATGGTGTTGCTGGACTCTATTTTTGCCTTCTGTCGCGACAATAAACGGTCCTCGATATGTTGAACAGTCGTCAGATAAGCTGAAAATGCCCATGCATATCCACATATGCACAATCTTTATTCTAAACTGTGCCCCTGGCCAGCAATTGAATATTGTGACAAATTTTCTCGTAGAAAGCAAGGTCAAGGCCCTGGGATGGCCGGGTAACAGCCGCAAGCTCAATCCCATAGAGAATCTGTGGACGGAAATGAAGGAAAAGATTGCAGAAAAGCAACCGTCAAGTGTTAAAGATCTGATAAGAGTGGTAAAAAAAGTATGGGTGAAGGAACTGTCAAAAGAGTGCTGCAAGGATCTAATCCACAGCATGCCAAGGCGTGTAGATGGATACTATTTTAAATGAACTATAGAAACATGAATTCCATGTGAAAAGCTGATTTCTTACGAAATAAAAGATTTGGTGCAACATGATATGTTATTTACTGAATAAGAGTAAAAATTGGAGATGATCTTAAACTATAGGTAGTTATGGTTATTTTCTGAGCTGGTCAGCGAATATTGACGAAGAGTGTACTGAAGAGAACTCCCTTTTCGTATTAGCAATGCAAATATAAGCTACATTATCATAGTCTCATAGGTTTACATGCTACCACGGCGCCGATAAGAAGTCCAAAATTATTCCGGTTCCAGACCCACAGAGGTCTTAATACGGCATTGGATATTGTCATACCGATATTCAAACAGTTTTGCTTATTAATCAAACGACAATAGTTTCCATGTATTTTAAATTATTTAAGTTTTGTGTTGATAGTAAATTAATTGAACAACAGGTTTGATTTCAAACAATACCAAGATGCGAGCGATCCATTTGCTCAAAAGTTTAACTTTTTTTTAACTATTTATGTGATAGGCATGATTAAGTTGAGATTCGGACTTGATTCTTCGGGTACCTAGTAATTTATACAACACAGATTTTTGGTTGTGTTTGGTACTTTCACGAAAAAAATAAGTAACTTTGAATAACAGTTATTGTTGCGTGAATAATATGACTTTATTTGGCTTACTGTTGTACACTGCTTAAGACTAGAATTACCGCGTTTTCAACCTACTTAGAAGTACCGCAAGCGATCAAAATGACCGTTTGCCTAATTACCAAAAAATGCATGGTAATTAGGCATTATTTTGTGTCATAAGTTTCTTTTGCTGTTGTGTTGGTGCTTGAATCATTGTAAGTGAAAGTTTGACGAGTCGTAAGTTCCACTATGTCTTTGAATAAACTGCATTGGTACTGATCTACAAAAGGAATTGTATGTCTTCAACTTTTTTTAGCTGCATTTGTGCTAGCTTGTGACCTACCTCTCGATTTTGAAGAAAATTTGATGCATTTCAATTTTGGTTTGTCCTTAGCAACCAATTCGAATCAAACTCCGCTGTGTTAGATGTAAAACTACCACCTAGAGCCGGTGCTTTATAGTACCTTACTTGTATCGTTACTGTCTCTGTTTCACTGCCAAAGCCGATAAATTTACATAATGCTGAATCATTTTACTGCGCGTTATCAACAGCGGTCTATGAATTCGATTCATTTGAAAAAATCATTTCCCATGAAAGTCGAACCGAGTCTGAATATGCCGACCCCTTATCAAAGCACCATATAAAAACGTAAGTGCAACACTTTCATTTGCATGGGTAGACAGCTGAAAGCATTTCTGTCTCAAGGAAAGCTTAAAGACTTGTGTTTTTTGGAGATCAATATTTTCAAAGTGAATTTTTTGCTATTTTCTGCTCCAAACAAGCTAAAGATCTTTTTTTCGGAAATAAACTTTTCAACAGGATTTTGCCCATTTTTGTAATTTCTTGAGAGAAGGGGTAGGGCTTAAGTAACTTTTGTCCCCAAAAGTTTAGTCTTTTTGATGGTCAACTTTTAGAAAGTGAGTATTTTGCCCATTTTAAAAATTTTGATAACTGGACTGAAAACAATCTGGTGGGCTTCTGCTTACAGTTTTTACTTTTACTTATATGTTGGCAAACGTATTTATCTTTTGCAACTCTGATACGTAAATTTTTTCAGTTAATGCAGTTATTGTTGCGGGATTGTTTTGATGCAATAGCACAGCAAAAGACTTAATTGCAATGACAATTTTGATGATGAAAAAATTAGAGGTTTTTTCACGGTCAAAATGACCGTTGGCGATAATTTAAGGTAAATTCATTCCCATCCTACCTTGTTCTCATTGCAATGCAATAAAAATTAGCATGCTAAAAGTTAACCTAGATTTAGGAACCGTCAGGAAGTTTTTGTGTTATTTTACGTGTTTAATCAAAAATATAAACGATTAAATATCAATAGTAAAAATCAAAATCCGCTAATTCTAGCGTTAAAGATGGTTTCCAGTTCAGATTTCACTGTTCTAGAAGTTTATGACTTGAGATTTATTTTACTTCAATTAAATATTGCTTCGCAATTGCAAAATTATAATCTCTAGTGAAAAATAAAACAAGCAGAAATAGAAAAGGATTTAACGGCGCAAATGTGTCGTTGTAGATTTTACCAATGCGCAATATCCAAACTTTAAGAATAAAATGATAACTATATCAAAAATATTTCTTGTTTACAATTTTGTTTGATTCAACAGAACAAGTACAACATCCAACAAAGCCTGATTTTATTGACCTAAAAGCAAAAAAATTGACTCAACAGCAGAAAATCGATTTGTTATTGACCTATAGATTTTAGAATCTGAAACCTACTCCTTGTGTTCAAAATTTTCATGCTTACCTAAATTACATAAAAATTGACTTTACGGACAAAACTTACTCTAATGATAATGCTTTTAGTGTAAAAGCGAAACGTTTTTAAGAAAATGTTTATTAGCAATTTGGCATTACTCTTTTTCTAAGACTGGCAAATACATCCTTTTTTATATTTTAGTTTTTCTTCCTGAGCCAAGGATTTGATTTTGTAAAAACTTAATGTTTTGTAAAGCCATTTGTTGATGCCAATGATTGCATGAAACTTAAATTACATACCTCCAAGTGTCGATCCGTTGACAATTTATCCCCTTCTTTTACTCAAAAATTTATTACAAAGAGAAGCCGTTTACTAAAACTATGCAAAAATTGATCAGGGACTGCTGCTTTACACTCTATCTGTGCCACGTTTATTTATTCACATGCTGATGTTGAAAAAGTGCTTGTAATATTGTAGCTTTGTTGCAACAAATTCTTATTAATCGGTTTCCACTGCAGTGAGATTAAGATCAGCCTAAAATGCTTTTCCATTGCATCTTTCCGCGTGACGTTATCCGAACCAATATGTGCATTGAAGCTTCCAAATAAAGGAGTATTTTTGTTTATTTGGCTTCACTTTCTGCCAATCAGCATTCACTTTGTCCATAAAATTATCATGATATGTTTTTGAAATCGGTTCATATACCTAAATTAAACTGAGACAATTGTTAAGTAGTCACACACGAACAATAGGGAAGCACCAGACCGATTTCGCCATTATTGGGGCTCTTTAAGTGGCGCGTGTTCGATCAGCAAGAAACCGAACCTTCGAGAGGTTGAACTTGTGGACCTTCTGTTGATTAATTTCCGCCTAGTCTCTCCTCAGAAAAAGCTTGGGCAAATCCTATCAACAAATGTAGAATCCTTGTCTAGTATTGATAGACTTCAACGGAGTTATACAATGCCAAAAACGTGAGAAATAAATTTAATGACGGAAAATTGATAATTCGGTTTAATTCCACAAATTGCAAAACGATTGATTGAAAGATAAATTTGGGGTTTTGTGCTTTTCCTTATACGTCCTTAAACTTCCTAAAACGTCCGTTTCTAAAAATAAATAACCACAATCACTTAACTGCAAACCAATTACAAAAAACAACTGTCACGTACCAGAACTATTTTCCAGACAAGAATCGAACAAATGACCACTTAAATTTCTGAGTAAGACAACACTTTTCAATTGTATATATTTATCTCCATTACTTATCAGTTGTCTCACTCTACAAAGATCAATATAAAGATTAATATGTTGACTAATTAGTAATGTGACACAAAACTCAATAATAGCAATTTCATACTTTAACTAAACAAACTCTAGCGCCGTTTTGGATTACTTCGCATGCAGGCGCGTTTGCATTTGACTGGACAACAAAAAGCGAGGATTTTACCGATACTACGCGTTGACTACTGCGTCAGAAAAATCAACCATTAGGCATAACAAATTCCGCAAACTCAACAGAAGGTTACAACAAAAATATTTAACACCTTCTATCTATGGTAAGTACCACTCAACCTCCTGGCTAGACGCCGTTGCTGATGTGATAGCTGCTTTTGTAAGTGAGTGACCGGATTTCCTGGTTTTGTCACTTGTGGAGTGCATAGAATTCACTATGTTGTAACTCCACAGCAACATCTCACGACGAAGATTTTACCACAGCAAGACGTAAGCATTGCGTTATATAAGTACATGCTTAGATCTTGTTGTGGTAAAGTCTTGATCGTGAGGTGCTGCTGTGGAGTTACAGCATAGTGGGTTCTATGCACTTCACAAGTGGCTAAACCAGGAAATCCGGTCACTCATTACAAAAGCAGCTATAACATTAGCAACGGCGTCCAGCATGTGGTTGAATGGTACTTACCATAGATAGAAGGTCTACAAGGCTACATCTTGAAGGTTCGGTTTCCTGCTGGTCGGATACGCGCCACTGAAGAGCCCGAATAATGGCGAAACCGGTCTGGTGCTTCCTTATTGTTTGTGTGTGACTATTTAATTATTAAATAAATCTTCACTCTCTCTTCATAAGGCAATTGTCTTTTAACCTCCGATTCAACAAACGCACTTGCTTTTCTGTTGAGATCCACATATCAACAAATTCTACCGTTCGGTGGTTGACAGGTTTGCCCACATCTGAGCAAATGTTGTTGGAGCAAAGCCGAAATGAAAAACTTCCAACTATGATTTACAAGCAACTTTCCAAAACCACGATATTTTGAGGAAAAGATGTTAACAATGCCCAGTGGATACTGCCTAGCTCCCGCCGTCCTTGTTCCATTTCTGTGAAGGTGAGTATGTCCATGCTTCAATTGCCAATTACTAAACTTCTGTTCGGCAGCTGCAGACTTTCAATTGACAGAGCTTTTTGACTTTGCACTGGCTGCAGTTGCTTCCCTAAACGTTAAAGCGAGAATATTGATGGGATTTGGAGAATAAATAGCCTGTGGAAAAGAATGTAGCATACTTTTCAAATGAGTCTCTGAGACGAAATCATGAACAGAGATTTTTTATCCATTGGATGTGCAATACAGTATAAGTAAAGATTTTTTGATAGTTCAGTTGCAACATACTTATCAGGCAGCACTTAGTTTGTTTTCCCCTTTGATGATACCGCAAAAGGATTTTATTGAGAGCAAAACTTTACTCTACACAGCGTTGCTTTTAGATTCATGAAAAGCACAAATCTTCTCCGTCATGAAAATATGCAAAAACATTTTTCAAATCTTTTGAAACTTTTTTGAAAATTACTTTAATAAAAACTAGGCGAACTTGCCCGCAGTGCTTCCATCAGTAATGCAAAAGTAAACACTATCGATTTCGCTGGCCAAGACGGCTTCACTCTGTGATAGTAGTGAGAACAGTAACGGTAATAAAAAGTTAACGTTTTTTCACACACCCAAATCTCGTTTCCAAACAAAACTATGTTTTTTGAAATGCAATTGATAACAAAAAACCTTATAGAGAGTCGCGCATAGACTCTACATGTCTCTCAAAGTTTCTTGCGCCCCCGTAAACGTTTTATTGGCCCGGTATTCAGCACATGCCTCCTTAAACTTAACATTTTATCGGTTAAATTCAGCATTTGCTTAAATTGAATTTCGGTACAATTACCATTTCGCCGCACCAATTGGTTGGCTCGTCCACCCTGCAAATGACACTTTGCTCTTTCATTTTTTTAACTCCAACTCAACCGCTTTTTCAAGGAATAAGGAAACCTGTCTCGGTATTTCTCAACAAAACGTTTTGCATTCGATCTTAATTTGATTGTGTAGGCTTTACAAGTTTCCTAAACCTGAAAATACTCCTGGAAACAAGTTTTTAACCGATTTTTTAACGTTAAAAATTGGATAAATTTTAAAAATCCGATAAAAATTGTTAATAATTAGTTATTATTAAGTGGTGCTAATGTTGCATTAAATTGAATTTTCCAGCAACGTTTAAACTATCACTTCGAGTTCCGATAAAAATTTGTGATGATTGCGACAACTTATAGAAACTTCAAAGAGTTGCAGCATTTTACTTGTAATAACTTTAGGTTCGCTCCAGTATCAACACAAAATCAATTTGAAAGTTATTTACAGAAACATCGATCACAGATCTATTAATTAATATCGAATTATTTAGTTGTTACTGTCCTTAAAAAATAATTACTCTCCCTTGAGAAACAAGGGTTATCGTGTGGGAGTTAGGGGTCGGTTATACTTATCGCTTCAATTGTTTTGATGGCCCGCCTGCGGCACATTTTTTAAAGCGTCCTGGTTTTCCATTTTTAAAAATAACGATTGTTATTAGCTGGACATTTACTTTTGTCATGGAAAGTACCTCAGCACCACAAGCAACTTTTACCATTTTTCTTCCCAGGATGACTTTTTTGTTTCTCTTTGACAGCTTCAATCTTGCAAGATAGTTCAATATTTCTGATAGCGTTCTACTACTTCTTTATAAGCTCCGAATTTCTTGCTTTTTTACAGCTTTTTGCAGCGCCAGCTCTGGGTCCATTTGTAAATCTTCTGAAAATATTTTTCTGCTAAACCCACAACCGAACGGTCAGAAGCATCTCCTTCTTGAGAGCCCCCAAATTGCAGTGTTCCACTAAGCAATGCAAGGATAAAATGAATTTGTCTGCCGGTTTGCTTGCTAATTGCACTGGTTTGTATAAGAGGACTTGTTCATTTATAACTTATTTTCGGACAGCAAAATAGCTATCAAATTTGGTCTTGACCATGTTGTAGTTCGCGGATTGCTCATTCGTGATTTGAAAAGATGATAGGACGTCGTCAGTTTTATCCGCTAGTACAATGCTACTCAAACTTTTTAATATAGTGTACCGGAAGCGCACTTTCTGTCATTCGACGTACCAGCTATATATTTTAAACGGGAAAAATAGACAAAAGCAGGTATTATTTAATAAACAACAACTGTATCATAAAGTCAAAAATGCTTTTATTTTAATTCTCTAATGCAAGGTATGGGCTTGCTTCTTTTCTATTAGCTTATCCAATTGCGGTTCGATGGAAGACAGTGCTACTTCAAGAGGAACATGGATATTGAGTGCATTTTTGCACTTTCCCTTTAAGTAAGTCATATTCGAAAAGCCAACTTCGCAAAGATATGTGGAAGAAAATGGAAGTGGCGTTTTAATGGCTATATCACTTAACCTCGGAAATTCTGCTTTCACTTTAATCCAGAAGTTTGCAAGTGCAGTTAACTTGGTAATTTAAATTCTAAAGCAGCGGTTCTCAATTCATTTTGAAGCCCACACCCCGTCCTGATGGAAAAATCATTTTTGTGCCCCTTGCATCATTTGATGTAATGTTTTTTGTATTAACATCGCTGATATCAATAGTCAGAGAAGAGAAGTTCGCACCCCAAGAAGTCTCTTCTCGCACTCGCCGGGGGTGCGAGCACTCCCAATTGAGAACCGCTGTTCTAAAAAAAAAAACAAAGTACCAGTGCCTGTTGCATGTTTTGCTAATAAGAGTGTATTATGCTTTCTACAAGCTGACTTATTAAATACTTTCTACCAGCTGATAAAAGATTAGCAAAATTAGCTATTGTTGTACTAATTACTAATTTGGTTGTTTTTGGTTAGTACGGTTGGTTTAATATTAAGAAACTTTTGCAAGATAAATTAATATTAGTATCTTCAAAGTTTGCTTTCAACAAAACTACTAACAAACACATTCAACTCACTGCTAAACCATACTGTATTCTAAAGTCTACATTAATTTGTTGCGTTTAAACTAGCTGTTGGAAGACAAACGATAACAGTTGCGGAATCAAAATTTTTTGCGTCGTAACAATAGATTTTGCATCTTAGCCAACGCATTTTTTCGTTCACACTAGTCGGGTTCCAGCTGCGAGAGCAGATTGAACGTTGTCCTGTCTTTCAGTAAAGATCGCCATGTCAGTGAATGTAAATGAAAAGCGATATAGTCATGAAAGTACGTGAAATCACGCGTAGAACAAAAAATACTCAGACTGTGTGAAAACATGCTCTGATCAGTGTAAATAATACTCAGCCAACTTATTTTCTGACTGACCGCGTACCGGCAGTCAAGTGCTTGCGTACTGGCACCGGTACGCGTACCACAGTTTGCGTAGCACTGCCCTAGTAAGTACATTAACATGTTCACTTGGTGCTTGTCATCTTCGTCTGACATCTTTAATGCCAATCTATAACGTTCAAATCTTCTGATCCCACTCATTCATTGCTTTGGATTATTAAAGTTAACCCTTTCAGACACGAGTTCAAACTAAAGCAAAAAGTCCAGTTTCTGCTTTAAATATAGCTTGGTCTTGGTGAAAATTTGTTTGGTCAAATTTGGTGAAAATTTGTCATTATCATGCACAGTCATTATAATGCACGATGGTGTCATTTGACAACACTTATACTCAAGAAGGAAAAAAATTCGTGAGCCACATTTGGTGTCAATTGACACCAAAATCACTGAAAGGGTTATGGATCCGGTGCTTGAATTGAGAATGCTATAACGCAGTGGCGACTCCGACACTCGGGCTGAGCCTGAGTTACGAAATGAGAGAAGCTTTGTTAAATTTAAATTCTGCAAAAAAAGTTTAAAACTTTTTAACTTAGTTTATGTTAAGTCCAAAGAAGAAGCCGGCATAGTATAAACCACCGGTGTTTGTGGTGGCAGTTGCTTTTTTGTGCTCAACATTTTGTTTAGCTCGGGCTTGGGGAAAATAGCCACATACGCTGTACAGAGAAATAACGAGAGAAACAATTTTCAAGCTTTTTTTCGAATCAAATCCAACTCCGGCTTGATTGCAGTTGCCCGAGCTCTAAGAAAGCGAGCGTTTATTGCATTGTTTCAGACACTTTTTTGTTTAATTTTTTTGTTGAACTCGGGCCCGCGAGAAATAGCCCGAGATGCAATCAGAAAAAAGTAGATAAAAAGAGTAATTTACAAGCACGTGTACTGTGGTTTTGTATAGCTCGGGCTCGCGGAAAATAGCCAGATACGCTGTGCAGAGAAATAACGAGAGAAACAATTTTCAAGCATTTTTTCGAATCAAATCAAACTCCGGCTTGATTGCAGTTGCCCGAGCTCTAAGAAAGCGAGCGTTTATTGCATTGTTTCAGACACTTTTTTGTTTAATTTTTTTGTTGAACTCGGGCCCGCGAGAAATAGCCCGAGATGCAATCAGAAAAAAGTAGATAAAAAGAGTAATTTACAAGCACGTGTACTGTGGTTTTGTATAGCTCGGGCTCGCGGAAAATAGCCAGATACGCTGTGCAGAGAAATAACGAGAGAAACAATTTTCAAGCATTTTTTCGAATCAAATCAAACTCCGGCTTGATTGCAGTTGCCCGAGCTCTAAGAAAGCGAGCGTTTATTGCATTGTTTCAAACACTTTTTTGCTTGGGCACATTTAATAAAAGCAGGCGTTTTGTTAAACTGTATAAATAAAGGCATTTTACAATAGTTAAACGGCTGGATAAACTGTTGCCATGTTTTGTCTTCTCGCTAGTTTTAAAGCTGTATTTACTGTTTTTGCAATATTTTGCGACACTATTAAAGACGAGCCCGAGTAGCCATAAAAAGCTGGAGTCGCCACTGCTATAACGTTTCAACCGATAAGTGAACTCAGCTGATCTCAACCTCCACAATACTGTCACTTCTAACACCATGTCTTGTTAACTTTATTTCTGTTAAACGCAAAGTGACACAAAGCACAAAACGATTGCACAGCATTCGCCGCAAAAACGTCATCGCACGCGCAGCACATACAGTAGGTACAGGAAAGCTCAATCCTACAAAGTGTACACGAAAACTTAGGAATTGAAGAGCATGATGAAATAATGGTTTGATTTAGATAAATTTTTTACAGTTGTTTTTGTGGCCAGTAAAGTCGGAAAATCTAAAGTAAGATTAATTTTTTTAGTATTTTTAGTACTGGCAAAAGCAGAAAAGTAAAGTACGTTATGGCTTTGTGATGTGCGAGGTGTTTATGGTAATTTGATCAAAATTTAACTGATTGAGTTAACATCACTCAATTTTCAGACTCAATGTATCATGCCGCTGAACCTATGCTTAATCCCACGGATGCTGTTATCAGTTGGGTTACATTTGGAATTGCGCTTTTATCGCTAGTCGCTCTATTCATTACTCTGGTCACATACTGCATTTTCAGGTAATAGTTTCAATAAACGAGCGCTAATAGAAGCAATAGAGGTGCGGGCAAAACTCATGATGGCTACGTTCTTATGTGATTGAAAAAGACACTTCACGAATGAATACAAAGTTGTGCTAGTAGCCTGTTTATGTTAGTTAACTGGTAGGTGGTTAAATGATAAATTATTATTAGTATATCTGTAATTTCAAGATGACTTGATCTTTTTGCTTGTGTGCACAATTATTTAATTTCATAACGTTACGGATTTGATTTTTAACAGGTACTGGCCTAATATTTAGTTGTAGATATTAAGTAATTACAGGAGAAGGTGGCAAAAAATTAATAACGCGAAAACAACGGTTTTAGAGCTTAAGAAAGTTTTACTGTCTTTAAATTTATTTTAACTTGCAGTTATAAATAACTATAATATATAACCTTCAAGTCGTAAAATGCTGTCATGTCATTGGTAGATTAGTGATATTTAAAGGGCAATTCTGTTTTTGTTTCTGCGTGTGCATCTATGTGTGTGCTTTAAATCCTTTGATGCTCCTGGACGTACAAACATAAAACATGACACAATTGATTTTTACTCCGAGGTGAGTGTAATAAGGGATTTGATAACGCCAAACTTAATGATGAAGTTTTTTAAATTCGCGTTTCTTGACTGAGGAAAATGATTTTTTGCTTAAACAAAACCTTTCACCTGACTAACCAACGTAAAGAAATTTTATCTCGTTGGCAACTAAGATTAACTTAACAATAATTAACGATTGATAGTTAAATTTTTAAATATAGCAGGCATTCCTCGTATGTCGAATGTAACGATATTTCAACCAGATCACTTCCTTCTTTCGACAATTTATTATTCAAATTTAACGTTTCGCTCCCCTTAGTTACCGGGGAGCTTCTTCAGAAAACGGTAGATGTTAATAATGTAACATACAAACTGTACAACATAAAAATATAAAGACTACCTGTATTACTAAACACTAAAAATTATTTATCAACAGGGCAGGCAATCACGTAATAACAAAAACATTGTTACATCACAGATACAGGAGTGGCCAAGTGAAAAGTGTTGTAAAATACATAAGACATTATTTATTGGAGACAAACACACTATAAACAGTCGGAAAATTTGCACCATCATTGCGATTAATAACATTACATGAACAAGCCTTTTGATTTATCAAAAAACTTTCCGCAACGCGACGTCTGTATGCATGTGGTTCTGACTTCAGTATTTTGACATTATCCCAATCTATTCTATGATCGAAATCCATAACATGTTGACTCAGCGCTGACTTTTTAGTATTAAAAGTCTTGACCGCATCAGCATGTTCCCGTTTTCTGGTTCTAACACTACGTCCTGTTTCACCTACATACACAGCATTGCAATCCCGGCAAGAAATTTGATACACCAAACCACGCTTTTGTTCAAAATCAATAACATCTTTAGGTTTGCGAAACAACGAAGACAACGTGTGATGTGGTTTTAAAGCCACTCCGATACCGACTTGAGTCAAAATTCGGCTAATAGGTTCGGAGACACCTTGCACGTAAGGAATCGAAGTAAACCGTTTCAGTTTTTCTGTTTTTCTAAAATTATGATTTTTCAAGTACTTCTTAAAACTACATTTGTTACTGGGAAATCCGTTATTTTTTAAGGTTTTTGTTATCTGATGAAACTCTTCAATCTTTTTTTCTTTATTAGATGTGATACTGTTGGCTCTGGAGAATAATGTACAAGCCACACTAACCTTTTGATTAACCGGGTGATGAGACGAATATTGAAGATACCTGTCCGTGTGTGTTGGTTTCCTATATACGTATGTTGCAAGGGATCCATCTTCCATTTGTCGTATGCTTACGTCCAAAAAGGCTAATTGTTCTGATTTTTCCAATTCTTTAGTGAACTTTATTGAAGTAGATATAGTATTTAAGTAATCATGAAAGGGCTCGACCTCAGTATTTTCCATAATAGCATACACATCATCAACATAACGTAACCATAAAGACGGAGGATTCAAATACGTGTTCAAGGCTGTTTGCTCAATCTCTTCCATAACCATGTTTGCTATTATTGGTGACAAAGGAGAGCCCATCGGACAACCAAAAATCTGTTTATAAATGACATCATTATACACAAAAAACGATGAATGTAAACAAATATCTAATGCTTCCATGATTTCCGGCAATGCAAGGCTTGTTCTTTCTCCCAAGGTGAAATCATCGCCGACTCTATTAGCCACAGTAGTTTTGGCAGTCTTAAGTGGAACCGAAGTAAACAAACTTACCACATCAAACGAAACTTGTGATTCAGATTTGCCAAGTTTGATGGATGAAATCAATTCTACAAACTCAGAGGAATTCTTGACGGTGTATTGGGTGTTTCCAACTAAGGGAACAAGAATTTGCTTATGGTTTCAATTAAACAGCAAATTACATTCCGAAAACTTCAATGACCCAATGAATTATTCGGATTATAAAAAAAGTAAAGTTCGTTCAAAAACCGAATACATTTATAACCAAAAACTAAAATAGCTTATTCCAAAAGAGCGAGAAACAAAGAGCTTGAATCGAAATTGGGTTAAAAACTTATTTTCGCGTTCGCTCACTAATGCTCAGGAATCATTCCTGAAAAAAGGGAATAAATTTGCAATTGCGCCATCAAAAATTCCTGTTTATAAGCGGAGTTGAATTAGGTCTAAGCCAAGTAAACTTTGCCAATAAGTGTTCAATTGATTGCGCACGATCTAAAGTGGTGGAAATTCTGAAAGAGCCAAACCACCCAAACCAAATCTATCAAAGGCCGAAAAGCGCGCAATGGAAGAGTTGAAGCAATATGATGACATCGTAATCCTTAACGCGGATAAAGGTAACAGCACTGCAGTAATGGATAAACTGGAATATGATAAAAAACGTTTAGGGTTGTTATCTGATTCAGCAACATACCAAGTAATTTTAAAAAATCCAATCTGTTCTATTGAAAAGCGTTTAAATCGTTACATCTGGAAGTTGTACAAAAATGACAAGATTTCCACTTATTTGTATAAAACTTTATGTAGTAGTGATTCAGTTTTGCCAAGAATATATGGACTTCCGAAAATTCATAAACCCAATGTTCCTCTTCGTCCTATTTTTTCCTTCATTGGTACAGCTACCTGCCAGCTTGCCAAATTCCTTAAGTAAATTCTTGTTCCCTTAGTTGGAAACACCCAATACACCGTCAAGAATTCCTCTGAGTTTGTAGAATTGATTTCATCCATCAAACTTGGCAAATCTGAATCACAAGTTTCGTTTGATGTGGTAAGTTTGTTTACTTCGGTTCCACTTAAGACTGCCAAAACTACTGTGGCTAATAGAGTCGGCGATGATTTCACCTTGGGAGAAAGAACAAGCCTTGCATTGCCGGAAATCATGGAAGCATTAGATATTTGTTTACATTCATCGTTTTTTGTGTATAATGATGTCATTTATAAACAGATTTTTGGTTGTCCGATGGGCTCTCCTTTGTCACCAATAATAGCAAACATGGTTATGGAAGAGATTGAGCAAACAGCCTTGAACACGTATTTGAATCCTCCGTCTTTATGGTTACGTTATGTTGATGATGTGTATGCTATTATGGAAAATACTGAGGTCGAGCCCTTTCATGATTACTTAAATACTGTATCTACTTCAATAAAGTTCACTAAAGAATTGGAAAAATCAGAACAATTAGCCTTTTTGGACGTAAGCATACGACAAATGGAAGATGGATCCCTTGCAACATACGTATATAGGAAACCAACACACACGGACAGGTATCTTCAATATTCGTCTCATCACCCGGTTAATCAAAAGGTTAGTGTGGCTTGTACATTATTCTCCAGAGCCAACAGTATCGCATCTAATAAAGAAAAAAAGATTGAAGAGTTTCATCAGATAACAAAAACCTTAAAAAATAACGGATTTCCCAGTAACAAATGTAGTTTTAAGAAGTACTTGAAAAATCATAATTTTAGAAAAACAGAAAAACTGAAACGGTTTACTTCGATTCCTTACGTGCAAGGTGTCTCCGAACCTATTAGCCGAATTTTGACTCAAGTTGGTATCGGAGTGGCTTTAAAACCACATCACACGTTGTCTTCGTTGTTTCGCAAACCTAAAGATGTTATTGATTTTGAACAAAAGCGTGGTTTGGTGTATCAAATTTCTTGCCGGGATTGCAATGCTGTGTATGTAGGTGAAACAGGACGTAGTGTTAGAACCAGAAAACGGGAACATGCTGATGCGGTCAAGACTTTTAATACTAAAAAGTCAGCGCTGAGTCAACATGTTATGGATTTCGATCATAGAATAGATTGGGATAATGTCAAAATACTGAAGTCAGAACCACATGCATACAGACGTCGCGTTGCGGAAAGTTTTTTGATAAATCAAAAGGCTTGTTCATGTAATGTTATTAATCGCAATGATGGTGCAAATTTTCCGACTGTTTATAGTGTGTTTGTCTCCAATAAATAATGTCTTATGTATTTTACAACACTTTTCACTTGGCCACTCCTGTATCTGTGATGTAACAATGTTTTTGTTATTACGTGATTGCCTGCCCTGTTGATAAATAATTTTTAGTGTTTAGTAATACAGGTAGTCTTTATATTTTTATGTTGTACAGTTTGTATGTTACATTATTAACATCTACCGTTTTCTGAAGAAGCTCCCCGGTAACTAAGGGGAGCGAAACGTTAAATTTGAATAATAAATTGTCGAAAGAACAAAGTTAAATTTTTATTCTTCGTTTTCTCAAAAACTTATTGACCGAAGAAACTCCGATGAAAGCTTTTTTGATATCAATAAGATGCTTCTGATAAAACTAATTCAATTACAATTTAAGCTTTATCGACGATACAACAAGTGATTAAGAATTTAAAAGTTTTTTGAAAGTATAATGTTTTTCGTTTTTACTTCAACGCTTCAAAAAAAGCACTGCTTTGCCACAACGTTGTCTGATATCACCACAATGAAAACAGCCGCAGGGAGCAGCTTTACTTATCATCAACCGTCATTTTGAAACCAACTGTAAATATAGTAGTAAGGCTGATTAGTGATATGCTGTCTGTTAAAGCGCAATAATAAATTACATCACTGAGGTACTGTTTTAAATCTGTTTTTTTAACAACGTGATGGCACATAAAAAAACTAATAACTGAATTATGGGTAGACTCTTCTTCAGAAAATCTTTGTTAAACAGTTATGTCGTGCGTCTGAGCATTCTTAATTCTCAAGATATTTTCACTACGTGAAGCAAAGTGAAACAAAATGCCGAGTTTGATTTATTGAGTTAATAAAGGCAATCTATAAAGGCCCCATAAACCCCATATTTGCAGTTTATATGCAAAACCAAAACCCCATAATTGGAATAATATAAATGTGGTATCATTCTATTACAAATTCCTTCGAACACATCACGCAATCTACGCGCTTTATATGCATGTTCATACCAATGATGTGGTTATTTCACAAAGTAATAGTATTGCAAATAATAAAAGGAACCTCTCCATAATTTGACGAGATCATCCCTGGACGCGTTTCGTCCTTTTGGACTCATCAGCAGGGCCTGTCCCGTCATCACCAAAAGCCAAAACCCCATATTTGGAATAATATAAAAATGTAGTATCATTCTATTACAAATTCCTTCGCACACATCACGCAAGGAAGTTATGATGATCACGTGCTATGTTCATAGAGATAAGAATTTCAAATTGATCTCGTTTACTATAAACTCTTTGAGTGGTACACTGCATCTTCGATACGGATGGGATCCTCGTACCAAAGTGATGGCATGCGCTGCACGCGTGATGTGTGCGAAGGAATTTGTAATAGAATGATACTACATTTTCATATTATTCCAAATATGGGGTTTTGGTTTTTGGTGATGACGGGACAGGCCCTGCTCCGAGTCCAAAAGGACGAAACGCGTCCAGGGATGGTCTCGTCAAATTATGGAGAGGTGCCTTTTATTATTTGCAATACTATTACTTTGTGAAATAACCACATCATTGGTATGAACATGCATACAAAGCGCGTAGATTGCCTTTATTAACTCAATAAATCGATGTATGATACGGTTGTCGTGATCACGTGCTATGTTCGTTGAAGTAAGGGTTTTAAATTGATCTCGTTTACTATAAACTCTTTGAGTGGTACACTGCATCTTCGATACGGATGGAATTCCCGTACCAAAGTGATGGCATGCGCTGCACGCGTGATGTGTTCGAAGGAATTTGTAACAGAATGATACCACATTTTTATATTACTACATTTTTTATATTATAAGACTAAGAAATGCTAACGAGAAGAATGCATACCTCACATCCTCCCAGATTACGCCACTGAGTTATAATCCTTTCTCTCTATTCTGATACCAAGTGCAGCCAAGAAATTCTATGTCACAAATATCATTACGAGAAGGGTGGCACCAAATTGTGAAATAAGCCTAACACCAAATACCTTATTTCTGTAACTGTAATACAAAAACCATCACGGCATCCGCCACCAAATTTGACTTTGTGCTTCTATACTTATGGGAAGGAGCCATAAGATTTGCGAAATGATAGGGAGTTTGTTAGCAAAACCAGTCTTAACTCAAAGTATTAATACGACGATGGAGATCAAGGCAGAGGGAGGATTCTCTAATATGCGCTAACATATTGTTAACTCTCAAATGTTATTGGGTAAAGTCGGCGCTATCAGCTGAATGGATATTTTTAACCAGATATTACTTACTGATGTCCCTGCTGAGGCACGCCGGGACAGCCGGATGGTTAGTAATATTATTTTTACGCAAAATTTTATTTGTCTGTCTGTCTGATTTAATTCTTTTGAAACTGCCCGTGCGCCAAAGTCGATACCTAGCACAGTTGATTGCTTCAAGGAGTCATCTGAAGAAAACAGGGCTTTTCAATTTCGTAATGACGTTATCAGAATTAATCACACTTTGCCAACTTTAATCAGTATTGCTACATCCTTAACAGATGTGCAGTACAACTTGGTTTGGAGAGAGTCAAAAAGCATGTACGAGCATTGTAGCAGCATAATTTGGTTCTAATTAGACGCGAGAAAATAAGTAGGCCAACGTGTGTGCCGTAGGCTACCAACATATTTTTGTTTTTTAATTAGAGGCCAGCAAATGTGGAGATGTGCGGGACCGGTATTAGTATACAGTAATTGTAATTTGGGGCTACAAAATAAGTAGCCTACAAATACGCGATATCAGCAGATTTTTTTAGTTTTAATTGGCTGCCAGAAAATAAGTAGGCCTCCAAATGTGCAGTCAGAGGCAGCACCAGGCTTTGTCGTTACTCGAGCTCATAGAAGATTTCAACACAGACAAACAGACCATAGCATAACGCTTACTCCAAATTTATTGGCCATTAGTCGGCTCTGCCGCTATCGCTTGCGGGGTTCCTTATCAATATTGTAGAGGTTAAAAAAATCGGTTCACTGGGTGCTCCAGTGAACCGATTTTTAAAACCTCCGGTTTTAACCAATTGATATTGAGAAAACAGTACCAATAATAAACAGTTTATGTTTTTTCACCGATCCGAATCTCGTTCCGAAACAAAACTAACGTTTATCGAATGGGAATCGATTACAAAACATTATGGGGGTTACGTATGGCCGCTAGATGTCTTCCAAGTTTTGGAGTTTTCTAATCGTCACGATGACGTAGTGGTTAGAGCGTCCGCTTCGCAGTCGATAAACCTGGGGTTGATTTTCCAAGTCGAGTTACACCAAAAGAATTCAATGATATGGTATTCACACGACAAGCCATAGAAAAAATGTATTAATGCCCTAAAAAGAAAAGACTTCGTTTTTAGTTCTATATTTTTTTGCTGTACATTATACATGGTATTTGTAAAGCTGCTTATTTCTTGCGAAAACCCAATTTTTTTGCAGGCCTTACATTTGATTTTTGTTTTGTTCTTTATAATGTTGTTCTGTTGGGATAAAGTGAACATATGCTATTCATATTCTACTGGTTGAAAATTTTCTTGAGACTTGAAATTGGAATCACACATATATACAGTAGATTGTAATGGTTGCTTACAAAGGAGGCGTTTTTATATCGCCTAGAGTTAACAAGTTATCATATTGCCTAGAGTTAGCAATCTCTCGCCAAAACGTGCCATTTTAGCGAAAGACCTTGTCAACTTTAGACGATATAGAGTTATGTGATGCCACAATCCAAAATAACATTCTAAAAATCATTGCATTCAACACGTTGCAGCGCTTCTGACCTCACACGAAAGGCACGGACCTCAAGCAAAATTACGTTTCTTTAGAGATATGCTTTACTACAACAGGCTTTCTTTTTGATCGGTTTCTGCAAAATATCTCAAAAATCTTGAGTTGCAGAACTTTTGTTCAACAATCAAGAGAGAAATATTACTCTCGTTTCCCACAAAATCATTTACGTAGTGGATTGATCAACATACGCTCCACTTTTGGTCTTAACGGATTCCAGCTCGGGCAACATCCTTTGATCTAACTGCAAATATGTTTACATTAAGCAAACGAAACGAGATCTTACATCTTGTTTGGCTGAACACAAACGAGCTATCAGATATTAAGGATTAGAGCAATCTTTCCTATGGGAACACGCTATGCAGATAAATCATTTCATTGATTGGAGTAACTTCCACATTGAATGTTGAGACCAACTATTTTCGACGTTTTATCGCTGAGGCATGGTTTATGAACTCATATGATTTATTAACTCGTACTCGAATGTTATCGGTTTTTCGACCTATTGATAATATTGGCGTGCGAGTTTATCAACAGAAGGTGATGGCTTTCCTCATGTTCATCGACTTTTAGCAAAATGAATTTTTTTCATGTTTTTGTTACAGCCACAGTATCATCTCATTTTTCAAATATATCGCTAGAAGCTTATTAATTTATCATCTTTTGCTTATAGCCACGCCATTAGTTGTAAATTTGCCATCTTTTAGTTCGTCCACAGTACTGACCAACCTTTTTCGAATTTACCCCATGTGTATTCACCTTTTTTTAATTTTGTCAGTTGAGAAAAATCACAGTGTTATTTGCTAGATTTTTGCTGATCGCGCTCAGGGTTGGAATACCAATCTGAGCACTGTTTTTTTCTAATGAAGCTTGGCGTATCTGCCAAGCGTAACGCTAATAAAAGAGCATTTTTAAATTGCTTGTTCCATATATTATTTTACTCCGTAAGACAACCACATTTTTTACAGTTTCTACAATGCCTGGAGTACAAGAATGTCATCCTAATTATGCATTGATTTTCAATATATCGATACTTCAAAAGTGAATCATAGAAACACAAAACAGCTAGTGCAGTAGGCTACAACAATAAAAGTTATGAAATAAAACAGGTAGTACCGGAGTGAATAATGCGCTAACAACAACTAAGCAATAAGCAGAAACACTCAAAGCTTATTTACGCACGAAGTCAGTTCGTCGACTCCTTTGACTCGCAGAATCATTAATAACACTGCTGTTAAAATTTTTTATTTCTGTAATCATCATTTTTCAATGGAAAGCATGGCCAATACAGTAGATTCCGCTTAATTGGGCCGCCGGTTAATCGGGTCAGCCGTTTAATTGGGCCAAATTGTGAAGAATGAAATCCAATCAAAGATAACGCAATATGTTAAATTCGCATAATCGGGCCACCATTTCGCTTAATCGGGCCACAGCTGTAGCCAGACATACATTTGTGTAATTGCAAAACCGCCTTTGTAATGCAGTAGAACTCGATATCACAAAGCCAACTTTATTATGTAACAATTGAACAATACAAACGCAATTTATTTTGTCATTTTATGCTTTTGGACATCGTAATTGTTGTGTTTTGTTGCAAATTGTGTGAAGTCCTCAGCAGAAATGCCGCAAAAAGATTTAACAATTGCTAAAAAGATGTTTGTTTTAACCCTTTGAGGATCATAAGATTATAATTCATTAAATTTGAGACAATTCCTTTATTGTTTGGAAACAAAAAAATTACAATGAATTTCAGAAAACTGGTTGTTACGTCATAATGATATAACAATTAACAATCATGTAACATATGTGTTACATTATCCCTCAAAGGGTTAAGAAAAATTAGAGAGCAACCTTCAAACACTAGTCATCGCCAGCTAGCTGAGATAACTGGTGTACCAAAGGACAACCCTGGCACTGATACTGCAAGACTTCGGATAATCGGGTCAGCCGCTTAATCGGGCCAAATGGTGCTCGTCCCGATGTGATCCGATTAAGCGGAATATACTGTACAGTTAAGCCGCTGGTTGGTCAGTGCGCTTCGAAGAAATATTTTCGTGCGCTTCAAAGTCGAAAAGCAAATTTCTGCCTCTGACGTAAGTGGGGTTGTGATTAAAATCTGGAGCAAATTCATGATGTCATGAAATGTACATTGAAGATTTTATTCTAAAATATACTTGCGAAAGTCTAGAAGGTTTTTTATACATTTTTTCTCGCACATACAAAGCAGAAAGCTCATTGCGCAAACGCTCACTGTCAAGAAAGGGATATACACTAATCGTTTCTGTTAGCATAGTGGTAGGAAAAGTGTTCTGAGAACTCGGAAACTTTGACGCAGCAAAGAGCTGGACTACTGTAAAGTGATATGTAAAAAAAAACCGCTCTTTATATTGCACGATAGTGACGTCGTATGATTCGCGTGCATCCGGCATACGCTTGTTCATGTGCCGTCGAGTTTAAACTTGAGCATAATCTGGTTCTTCAACTCCATTCCTTGTTTTTGAACATTTGAAACAATCAAACTTACTGCGGTATGTGCAAAGCTTGGGGTTATTTCTTTTGACTGCAGCTCCCCGTAAAGGAATGTCCACGTGAGGCATTATTTTCGCGATGAATTGCAGCTAAAATTGAAACTTTGGGTGTTGTAGAGTTTGTTTGATTCCAACAGCGCCAGTGCAAGTTTCTTTCCATAACGAAGTTTCTAATTCATCGCGACATTTCATAATTTTGTCTCGATTTTCGTAGACAGCTGCAACAGTTCTGCTTTTAAAATTCCATCTCATTACCGACGTTGCTTGAATTCTTCTGTCACATACACGGCCTAGTGCGAACATTCTTTGTGGAAATCGGAAAAAATGTGACGATATTCTCGATAACCTACTAAAGAAAATTCGCACTCGGGTATTCTGCGATATAGCTCTTGTAAGATTAAATTCAACTAATGGCGGTAACAGTGAACAAGGTGCGCGTATTTGTATATTTCTTGGACGAGCACTTGCACACCTTCATGAGAACCACTCATCGTGGCCGCCCCGTTGTAGCTCTAAGCGATCAGGCATTGCCGACGATCACCAATTCATGATCAAATTTCCTTCAAAGTAACGTTAACAAGGCTTTTTGCAGTTGTGCAAGCCTGATCAAAAAATCCCCGAAGCGTTCATGGGTTTTTTATTAACGATGTATCGCAGCACAATAACCTGCTCAGTTTTACAAACGGCATCGGTGGTATCATCACTTATAATCGTTAAATACTCGAAATTTTTAACCTTATCTCGGATTTGATTTTTGCATACTTGTAGAAAGCTATCCAGGAAATGATTTTGAATTGTTTTCGAAGTGCCTTTGATTACAGTAGCTGATATCAAATGCGCATCCAAGCTTAAGTCCAATGAGCAGGAAAAATTGACTAGCCTCTGAAAACTGCTCGGGTTTTCAAATTCTGCACTTTCATCGCAACCTCTCAGAGGCAACTCAAACTTTCCGCAGAATTTCAAACAACTAATGATTTGAGACAGTGCATCTCTGTTCTTCGTCACTTGTTCGTTATGTTTCTAATGGACCATCTGTATTCATTGCCTATCTCTTCGGCAATGTTTACGTTTCCAATCATGGTCAAATTTACAAGATTGCTCGTATGCTTTATAGATTTTTTGTGTTTTGTAATTTTTTCAATGAGATGCTTGAGGTTTCTGACGCCATTGTGTGTCCAAATGGTGTCTACTCTGAACAGTGGGTAAGGATACCAAAACGAAGCATTTACAGTATCGCGCTCACAACGCCACGGAGTTTTGTCGTAAAAAGAATGGTTGAATGTACAAGTATATATCTTTTTTCTGTTATTACATTTTTGCTGAGTGAATATATCTGGAGTTGGTCCTACGGCCTCTTTTATTGAAAGCTTTTGATTAGGAGCAGACGAGAAAATCTGATGGACCTGAGCAGACGAGAAGAGTACGACACGGCGCAACACTGCTCTGCTGCCATTGCACGCTTAAACTACATTAACGGACTGCGGTAGACTAATTTAGTGCGCAGTGTAGTAACTCTAATTTTTGTTAAAGTATTTCGAGATGTACAAAGCAAATACAAACCAATAAAACGTTGTCTCGCTTTTGTCGCCAAGCTAAGCTCTAGCTTGAAGAATGAAGCACATGGACAAGGGCAAGTCGTATGAACTACGGTGAGCTACCTCTGTTTTGAAGTCACAGCATAAGCAAGTTCAACCGGATAATTACGTCACAAGAAAAGCAGCAAGAATCAAACAACCGATAAAGCAACGCATATACCTCGTTTGTCTGGGCGCCACTGATTTTGCTCTTCCTGCAGCTATCTTTTGCGGCTTAACAACCGGTGTTTAAAAGTTGGAGATATTCAGTTATACAAAAAAATTTCGGTTAGTTATGCTGACAATACCTACAGCGATCAAAAATTTTGCTTTGTCTCACAGAAACTAAAACTTAAAGACATTTATGAAGCAATTAAATCACTTTAAAAAAATTGCAGTATTGGGCGCTGCAGCTGCAGCCCGACCTACCCACCATTGCAGTATTGTCACATAGAAGCTCCATGTCGCACGCTTGCTTAGTTTAGTGTTATTGGTATAAGAGAATTCGTCTTTTCAGCGACATAAACTGGTGCATTGGTAAATAAATGTATGAAATATGACATTTTGACATTAAAAAAATAGATCGTAAAAAGGCGTGGCGAGGATGCAGCTCAGCAGCCCATAGGCATGAGCTGCCACTGCAACAATGTATATTATTCTTTAGTAGGCGGCCTTTACCACTTGAAAAGAAACATAACGTGCAATTTTTTTTGCAAATAGTCTCAAACTTGTGCTCGTGATGTAATAATCTCTACCAAGAACAATATGTTCATCCAATCTTCAATGAAAACAGAAACACGTGACAATAGAACACGAGTAAGGTTTTATCTGCTGTAAATGAAACGTGCATAAGCAAATTGCCGTACCAAGCGTGATTTACAAATTACGACGCATTTTTGGTTTTAGATTATCATATGCCAGAGGTTACCTACTGAGGCGTCGCGACGCACAGATGCGTCGTTTGGAAAAAGTAAGGACGTCACAAGTTTGCATACTTGATAACTTTTTTGTGCAATCAACCAGCGTTGAGAACCTTTTGTCCTCATCATCGACTTTTGACCACTGTTTTTGTATGTCAACTTATGTAGAGGGCTTTCTTGCCCCTATTTTTGACCTTTTTTAGAACTTTTTTTGAGGTCAACTAATGGAGTGCGTCGTTTAATTTTATAGATTTGATTAGTGCGTCAGAAATTCATGTAAGTGTTGGAAACCTCTGTCATATGCCAACACCAGCAAATGTTTTAATTGGATCAAATGAATCGCGTCAGTTCATCAAATCGCGCTGTAGGCCTACGTTCATCAAGTAGCTTAAGGTCTACGTTCATCATGAGGCCTATTAGTAAAACAATTTGGACTGAAACTTTATAGAGTAAAGTTGTGACTGGAATCAGTCAATATTAGAACTCACACTTTAAAGTGTGAGTTCTAATATTGACTGATTCCAGTCACAACTTTACTCTATAAACTCACACAATAAAGTGTGAGTTCTAATATTGACTGATTCCAGTCACAACTTTACTCTATAAAGTTTCAGTCTATTGATATTCTTAATGGAATCGTCATTTATTAATTTCACTTGTGTGGAGATTCTCCTAAAATCATTATGATTTATATTCTAAAACAATTTGGGATCGCTTATGGTATATTATGTATGCTGTACCGTATATAAGCTATAAGCACAGTTTGACGACATACCGAACTATTTTCAAAAGGCTATCTCATTTGCCACTGTGGACAATCAAATCAGTAATACAAATGTGATATAGTAAAGCGTGGACCACATCAACTAATAATGAATTTTCCATATAATAACACAACTCCAAGGCGACGTTTTTCCTCCAACCATTATAAACGTGTGTTACCTAATGGTGAAAGTGTTTCACGGTCGTGGCTAGTTTATTCTGGGGAATCAGATCAAGTTTTTTGCTTTTGTTGTAAGCTATTTGGAAAAACACTAAGCCCCTTTTGTAGTGGTATAAATACATGGGAGGGTTTTTCGAAAAAACTGAAAGACCATGAAAACGGCATTTCCCACCAAGAATGCTGCAGTCAATGAATGTTGCTAGCTGAAGGGATAAGAAATTCATCCACTATCGACAAACGCGAGATGAATATTTTTTTCAATGAAAGACGTTTTTGGAGAAATGTTTTAGAGAGACTTATCGACATTGCCTTGTTTCTATCGGAAAGGAATCTTGCTTTTAGAGGATCTCAAGAAGTCTTAGGATCTCCTCACAATGGAAATTTTCTGGGTATATTTGAGCTTTTGGCAAGAAGAGATCCGATCCTAAAAGAGCTTCAAGACGGAATCAAGAATAAAAACACTAAAGATCACTATTTGAGTCCTACCATACAAAATGAACTAATTGAATTGCTAGCGACAGAAGTTGAAAAAGAAAATTTACAGCAATTGAAATTGGCAAAATATTTTTCTATAATTTTGGACTGCACTCCAGATATGTCACATCATGAACAAATGTCTGTCATTCTCCGTTATGTACTATGTAATGAAGAAGCTGCTGTTGTTAAAGAAACATTTTTTGGCTACTTGAGAATAAGTGACAGTACTGGGAAAGGCTTGTTGGACGCTTTCTTAGAAAAAGCGACCGAACTGCAACTCGAATTGTCTGATTGTCGAGGTCAGTCATATGATAATGGTGCTAACATGAAAGGAAAACATTCTGGGGTCCAAGCAAGAATGCTAGACATCAATCCCAAAGCTGTTTACGTGCCCTGTGCAAACCATACCCTTAACTTAGTTGTTGTTGACAGTGCTAATTCATCGACGGAAGCATTGACATTTTTTGGAGTACTTACAAGGTTGTATATGCTGTTTTCTTCCTCTGCTCAGCGTTGGGAAATTTTGAAGAAACATGTGGAGCTGTCCATAAAGTCACAATCTGATACTCGTTGGGAAAGCAGAATTAAATGCATCAAACCTCTTCGATACAATTTAAAAAAGGTGTTGCTGGCACTGAAAGACTTGGAAGCCATTTCCATAGAAAGAAAAGATGGAAGAGCTGCCTCAGAAACAAAATCGTTGATAGCTCATTTATCAAAATGGAGTTTTCTTTTGTCGGTGTTTATTTGGTATGATATCCTATTCCAAGTCAATAAAGCAAGCAAGATTCTTCAATCGTATGGAGTCTCCCTTCATACAATGGAAACGGAAATCCAGGCAACTGAAAAGTTTTTGCAAAACTATCGCACAACGGGTTATGACAGTGCCGCAACATCTGCTGTTGAAATAGCACAGGAATTGGATATTGATCCTTCTTTTCCTCCGTCAAGAAGTGGAAAGAAAAGAAGATTGTTTGATTACCAAGGTGAAGAGGAACAACGAGCTACTCCTGAACTGAAATTTAAAAGCAACTTTTTCTATCCATTAGTAGACCAGGCTATTATGTCAATAAAGGAGCGCTTTAATTTGTTACGTGAGGTTTCTTCCGCCTTTTCGTTTTTGTACACACGAGACAAACTTTTGCTTGTGCAACAAGAAAATGCTCTTCTTACTTGCTGTAAAGAGTTCCAAAAAAAGTTCGGTGAGATTGATTCTGATGAAATGAGCGCTGAGCTACAGCGGTTTGTTTTAATTTTACAAAAAAAACGCAATCTCAAACCGGCTCAAGACTTTCTGAACTATCTTGTAAAGACTCATTTATTTGAATTGTATCCGAATGTGTACATCGCACTTCGAATCTTACTAACTTGCCCCGTGACTGTTGCCAGCGCTGAAAGAAGCTTCAGCAAATTGAAACTGATCAAAACTTTTAATAGAACGTCTATGACAGACAGTAGACTATCTTCATTAGCCATGTTGTCAATCGAAAATGACTGCGCCCGATCTCCTGATTATGACAATGTCATAACAGCATTTGCGAACAAAAAGGTTCGCTCCAGACTATTTAAATGATACTGTGTTTTTATAACTTTTTCATGTTTTTCAGTGTCATTGCTTTCGTTTCGCAGTGTCTGCATAAATGTCCTACTGAACTCTGGCATCGGTGCCGAATTTTTTATGACTTGCACCTTCGGTATCGGCATGCTTTATTCTGACATTAGCCTGTTTACTTATGTACAAATTGTGGTGTATTTTCTTAATGCAGCTTTTCAATTTTACACCTCTAAAGTGATATGACCTGTGCGCAGGGGCTCTTGGGCTTACTTTGGGGGGGGGCGAAGATGGAGTGCTACGGCACTGCCTCAGTGGGTCTGGAACCGGAATAATTTTGGACTTCTTATCGGCGCCGTGGTAGCATGTAAACCTATGAGACTATGATAATGTAGCTTATATTTGCATTGCTAATACGAAAAGGGAGTTCTCTTCAGTACACTCTTCGTCAATATTCGCTGACCAGCTCAGAAAATAACCATAACTACCTATAGTTTAAGATCATCTCCAATTTTTACTCTTATTCAGTAAATAACATATCATGTTGCACCAAATCTTTTATTTCGTAAGAAATCAGCTTTTCACATGGAATTCATGTTTCTATAGTTCATTTAAAATAGTACCCATCTACACGCCTTGGCATGCTGTGGATTAGATCCTTGCAGCACTCTTTTGACAGTTCCTTCACCCATACTTTTTTTACCACTCTTATCAGATCTTTAACACTTGACGGTTGCTTTTCTGCAATCTTTTCCTTCATTTCCGTCCACAGATTCTCTATGGGATTGAGCTTGGGGCTGTTACCCGGCCATCCCAGGGCCTTGACCTTGCTTTCTACGAGAAAATTTGTCACAATATTCAATTGCTGGCCAGGGGCACAGTTTAGAATAAAGATTGTGCATATGTGGATATGCATGGGCATTTTTAGCTTATCTGACGACTGTTCAACATATCGAGGACCGTTTATTGTCGTGACAGAAGGCAAAAATAGAGTCCAGCAACACCATGGACTGAAATCGTGCCCCAAATCATTTGCCTTGGAGGGTGTTTTATCGTAGAAATTGTATATTTCTCATCGTAACACTTCCCTGGTGATCTGTGACATGTCTTTTCCTCACTATAAATTTTTGAAAGGTGCACTCACCAGAGAACATGTCATTACTCCATTGGGCTAGGATTCAGTACTGGTGTTTCTCGGCAAAGGCCAGGCGCTTGGCCTTCATGGCCACTATCGGTTGCGGTTGTTTTGCAAGTTTGTAAGATATTGGGCTGAATTCTTTTGAAAGTCGCCTTGAAACAGTCATGTCACTCACTCCAACACCTTTAATGGTAACGCAGGTCGAATATTTTTGACAAAACTTATCGGCAACCTTGTGGCTACTGCACCAATCAACAGCCGCTTCAACGTGGTGGTGCGGTCCCCGACCCCGTTTGGGATGGATCGAAATGGCTGTTGGCCTTCCCGAGGGTCCCAGTTACCCCGGGCACTCCCTTTCATTTTTTCGCTATGCTGCCATCTGAACGACCGCAGAAGAGCAGCACACAGCATCTTCAAAATCGATCGCCTGTTTTCACTTTTTCTTTTCTCCTGTCCTTCTCTTGCCCTTCTTTGTCTCCTCATTCTTCTCCTTCTCTTGATGAGCGGTAACGTTCATCCCAACCCTGGCCCCATCTTTTCATGCTCTGTATGTGCTGGATATGTGACCTGGCGGGGCAAGTCAGTGCAATGCTGCACCTGCTCCAAATCGGTCCATCAAAGGTGCTCACAACTGTCCTTCTCCAAATTTAGAGCTCTTGGCAGTTCTCACTCTTGGAGCTGTCCCTCCTGCCGTAACACTGTGACTCCCTCCTCGGAATCCTCCGAAATGTATACCTCCACTGTACAATCTGCCCCCCCCCCCCCTTTACTGATGCTACACTCTCGCCTTACCCTCGTCTCCAAACTTCTTATCCCCCATCTGCCCAATCTATATCTCCTTCCTCTGCCCCTTCACCACCGTCCCTTGCTCCTGGCCATCCTTCCACGCCTCCCGCCTCCCCCTGACTCTCTCAGGGTTCTTCAATGGAATGCTGGAGGTCTTCGAGCCAGGAGCACTAAGCTACTTCACTTTCTTTCGCCTCATCCTGTCGACCTTTTCTGCATCCAGGAATCCAATTTAACTCTTCTTCCTCTTTCCGGATTCTTGGATTCTCTGCTCTGGGTTCTGATCGCACCCACTCCCGTCTTGGCATTCTCTCTTCTGATGCCATGCATGCTAGCGGCGGCGTTATCATTTTCGTCAGGCAGGGCCTATCTTTTTCTAAACTTTCTACCTCCTCTCTTTTCTCGCTTGATCCCTGCTCTGATTATGTAGGGGTCAACATCTCTCTTAACAACTCCTCCTTGGTGTCATTTCTGAATGTGTACGCCCCCCGTATTTATTCTTCCCCAACGGATGGCAGAACCGATTGCTTTTCTCCCTCCATTCTTCCCTCCTCCAGAAATCTCTTCATTCTGGTGGACTTCAATTGCCATCACCCCCTCTGGGATTCAAGAGGTACTTCTGACCCCCGCGGAGAGAAAGTACTCAACTGGGTCATCTCTTCTGACCTCCTTCCCCCTCAATAACCCTGACACACCCATCCTTCTCCATCGCTCCTCTGACAGTCGCTCGTCTGCTGACATCTCCTTTGCTCCCTCTGCTCTTGTCCTCCCTTGCTCCTGGGAGGTACTTCAGAACCTGGGTTCTGACCACCCACCAATTCTTCTATCCGTCCCTCTCTCTCCGGGCTATCACCCCAACGAGCGTCCCCCTCCCTTCAATTTTCAAAAATCTTGTTGGGATGGTTTTGCCTCCTACTTTGACTCTCACTGTCCTTCTGCAGAGGAATATTCGTCTCTTTCTCTTTCCTCTGCTGCTGCTCTCTTTATCTCTCTGACATTGAATGCGGCCAAATTTTTCATTCCTTTCGGCCGGATCAAACGCCATCCTAAAGCCTGGAGGTCTGCTGAGGTGAAAGAAGCGGTTAGTAAAAGACGCAAGGCTTTTGCTGCCAGGCCGGTTTCCGCACTGGAGGTCTACATTCGATCAAATTCTGTACCTTTCTCAGTCCATCTCGGATGAATTTAACAAACCCAGGCCGGGCTCTCGGACGATTCTCTCTACTATTGATTTCTGTAGAGCTTTTAACTCTGCCTGGCATCTCGCCCTTTTCTATAAACTTGTTTCGGCTGGTCTCCCTCCTTGCTTTGGTCGTTGGACTCAATCTTTCCTTTCTGATAGGTGCGCTAGTGTGGTTTTATCAAAATCACAAAAGCAGCTTCTTTCGAGTCCGTCGAGGTGTTCCGCAAGAATCCGTTCTTGGCCCTGTTCTTTTCTCACTCTTCTTCAATGATCTTCCGACCTCTCTGCCTTCTTCCGTAAGCTGGTCTCTTTACGCTGACGATCTGGCCATTTGGTCCTTCTCCCCTTTGGTCCCCACTGCGGTGGAGGCCACACAAGGAGCTCTGTTTCGATTGGAGCGCTGGTTGGAGTACTGGTGTCTTCCTCTTAATCCGAGTAAATGCAAAGCCTCCTCCTTTTCAGTGGATCCCCACCAAGCTCACCTTCAGCCCAACCTCCTCCTACTCGGCTCCCGCCTCCGTTTCAATCCCACTCCAACTTTTCTTGAGGTCACCTTTGACCGCACTCTTTCCTTTTCTAAACATGTATCTTCGCTGAAGGCCAAGTTCTTCCCTCGTCTCAAGACCTTACGATGAATCTCTGCTTCCTCATGGGGCCCCTCGAAGGAGTTCCTCTCTCTTCTGTATAAAGCTTTTCTTTGGCCCCTTCTCACATATGCCTCACCCAAATGGTTTCCTTTCCTAAGCGTTACAAATATCACCAAATTGGAACGCCTTGACCGAGCGGCCAGTCGCGCTATCACCGGCTGCCTCTCGTCCCCCCCTATCCCTCTATTACTTATTTTATTATTTCATCTTATGAGCGGGCTCTTCGTCTCCCAACCTCCATTCCTATTTCAGGTTTGGCCAGACTTGGAGTAAAACCAAGACTCTGCAGATCCTCCTGAAGAGCTTTTGCTTCCACTCACCCGATCATGTTTCCTTCTACATCTTCTAGGAAGGCTCTTCTTGCTTGCCCTCCTTCTCCTCCTTGGAACCTGCCATTGTTTACTGTCGAGTCCACTCTTTCCTCTCCATGCTCTCGCTCTGATCCCCCTCTCTCTCGCCAAGGTGCAACTCTCGCTCACCCTGACTCTCTCTTGCCTCATGATCTGGTACTCTGGACTGACGACTTAGTTCCTTTTCCTTTTGGCAAGGACGGCTTCGGAGTACTTGTCAACTGGTCTCTCTGTGGCATCGAGGCCACTCTTTCCTTTTCAGCAGACCCAGTATGCTCAAGTTTTTCCGCTGAAGCCTGCGACATTCTGCATGCTCTTTTCTGGTCTCGGCAGCACCAACAAGTCTTTCACTTCTCTTCTCTTCTCCTCCTGTCTGACTCTCGTTCTGTCCTCTCCTCCATCTTTCCTTTTATATCAAACTCTGTGGCAGATCTGGGAGAAACTGTCTTCTCTCTCCTCCTGTTCAATCAAACTACAATGGGTCCCCAGACACTCGTTTCTCCCGGGAAACGACACGGCTGATGAGCTGGCCAGACGGGGAGCGCTACCTGCGCCCTCCGCAATCCCTTGTGGTCTCTCTCTTTTATTATCTCTCGTATCGACTTTTCTCGGACTGGAGGCGTACTGTCTCATCGAAATTCTTCAACAAACAGGTTCCCTCGATTTCCACCGAGGAACTTGTGCTCCCTCGTAACGCTCGCTGTGTTTTCTTTCGTCTACGCTGCAATGGACACAGCCTTCTTTTAAGTTCTTATCTTTCAAAGATTGGCAGAATCGAGAATTCTTCCTGCAGTGCCTGTGGACACTCGTCCCAGGACACCTCTCATCTCATTCTGCACTGTTCAGCTCTTTGCGCCGCTTGCTCTTTGGCAACTCTCTGTCTCTTTACGATCTATGGTCCAGATCCTGGGGAGTTGCCCGGCTTCTAGAGCTCCATGGTCTTCCGCCATGCCCCCATCCCTCGGAAGGGGTCGAGTAACCAACAACAACAACCTGGTGGCTATTCGTCTCATAAGGCAGACCTATCAAATGCTAGGTTTTTTGGGTCTTTACCTCTCTTTAGATTCTTATAGGAACTGTATAGTTGAAATTTCTTGATCCCTTGATGAACTGCTGTTTTGCTGACCTCGATTTTAATGAGCACCTGCTGTTTTAATTTTCATCATCATGTAGGTTAGCAATTTGGGCCCGTTGAATCTCATTTAGGGACTTTTTGTGTTCCATTTTTACTATCCTCTAATTCTGAAAAAGTCGATCAGAAATCCACAAAGTGTTAACAAGAACGAAGCAATACACCTGATAAGACGTAAAGTCAATACAACAGTTATGATGCAATAATACGAAATCGCATTAGTTTCATGGATGATCTTAAACTTTTGGTAGACACCATGAACAAGAGCAAAACACAGGTCTTCTGAGTAAAGGCGACATAGGTTTGTACATACAATATGTAGAAACCTAACTAAAGGCTAAAAAATTAGCTTCTCAATTTAATGAGTTTGCCTGATCATACATATCCTTGGTAAACTTCAGCAACTAAAGAAAACAAGTTGCTTTTGAATCGCAAAAGTCTATAATCGGTGGGCTCTTTGCAAAGGTGGCCCAGCAACTGGGTTTCTCCTAGCCCCTCCTAACAAGCCACTGATCACATCAGGTCAAAAACTCATAAAACATGCGGTAGTAAAATTTGAAGTAATCAGTGTAGCCCAAATTGTTGCAGCCAGGTTTGTCAAGAATGTCCTTGAATAGTATGTAATGGATTATAAAGTGGCGTATCGATTTAGCAAATTAAGGCATGGGTTTATGGCATAGCTACTTAGATTTGATGCAATTTAGAAACAGAAGATTTTGAGAGTGGAATGAGATGAAGGCTTTTAAATAGGTAATGAAGTGGTAAGGAAGATTAGCGGTGTCCATGGAGTACGGAATAAACCATTTCATTCTAGTTCTATGCCATGCGTAAGACTGAACAAAAATATTTACACTATTAGTCAGCATGGATGTCCAGCTGGGGGGGATTAACTAGACACTTTCCTTTTAGCTTTATGGTTGTGACACAATCGAACTAAACATTGAGTAAAATTTTGCAAAATTGGACAAAAATTGCATTTATTGGAAGAATTTACTCCACTAGCTTTTTAGCTTATGCAAACATTTTGCATGATTTCAAACCCCTTCCCCGTCTTCAATTCTAACTTTGGGTAAAAAATATAATTAATTATGGAAAAGTTTTGCAAATTAGCCTCCTGGAAAAGTTCAGAGGACATTTTGCTTAGATATCAAACTCGCTGGACCCAATTTTACTGTATTCATTCTAAACGAGTTTACAGCAATAAAAAAGTACGTTGTAGATAAGAAAATACGAGTCATTAATTCACATTTATGATAACAATAACAGCATGGTAACAGTGTCAACTCAAAATAAAAAAAACTCTCCAAACAAACAAATCTTCAACATATTTTTACTAACTGCTCTTCAAAAGATAAAGTCTTTGATTTAAATTAAGGTACCGTCAACACATTTCGAGAGTTTTCACAAAAGAGCGCCGCCACCGAACACAATATTTCCTAAGGCGGACTCCCTTCTATGGACACCATTCTCTGCACCGTACACGCCAGCCTTAAACTTGGTCGATAACGTAAATAACGCTAGAGATTGGCAGAAGAATTTGCATCTTTAGAAATCTCTTGTATTTTATGTGGTGCGAGCACTCTTATTAGAGAACCACTGATCTGCAGAGATTCAAGGAAAAAACAGCTGAAAAAATGAAACTACTTTTTACTTTTACTAATTAAGTGGTGTAATTCTCGACTACTTTTTACTTTTACTCAAGCAAAGATATTAATCATCGCTTTCCACTTCTACTAGAGTATTTTTTGGGATAGGTAACAATACTTTTACTCAAGTAGAGTTTTAGGCTACTTGACAACATCTGCAAATCATTGCACACGCATCGCTTTGCATTTACCAAAATGATTTTTGCCTAAATTTGTCTAACGTAAAATATGTTTGATTTAAATATTTTAATTCCTCTAGCTCAAACATGTTAAAGAAAATGCTGTTATCCAAATTTCAAGAACAATTTTAGTTTATATTGGTTGCTTATATTTTTACCACGTGTATGTATGTTAGTGTTAGAAACTTTACTGGTAGTAAAGTATAAAAAAGTCTGTCAGATTCGGAAAACCTTAAAAGAGCTATGTTTATGAAAGTCAAACAAATTGGTTTAATTGCGGTCTAAAAATATTTCTTAAAAAAGTTCCAGTTTGCGGTTTCCCTACAGCTGCCGGTATTGAAAATTCGGTGAAATTGATTTTTAATGCCGATATTGCCATTAACAAAATACAGTTGTTTGCCGGCCCGATAAGTACTGGCCCGATAATTTTTATTTGGTGAAAATACAAGGTGAAAAGGTTTGACAAAAATCCTTTCATGTGACCAGGATTACCAATCTCTCTATTTTCAATACATCTGCGTCTGTACAAACGATTATTAAATCACGGGTTCATGTCAGAAAAATAAAACATCAAACCGAAATGTTTGCAGTGTAGCGGATTGGTTGGTCCTTGATTGCTTCTGGTCAGAGATTACTATTGCCAGGGAAGCAATTCGCGCTACACGTATATAAAAGTCCTCTCACCTTCCAGTCCAGTTGCGGTCGGATTGGTTCCTTCACAGCGAAGTGACTTGCGAACTATCCAAGAGAAATATCCAAAAGAATTACTGCTATTCAAAATGACTTAATGTCTAAAAACAGTTACAATATCTGACACCTTCTTATTCTACCTTCTTGCTTTCTTCCCTCTGCCGTCACATGTTGGCTGGAACATGGCATGATCCAGTCTACTGTGACGTCACAATACTACAATATCACGATAAGTAGCATAGGTCTTTGACCTAATGCTACAGCAGTACAGAACAAAACGTTGTAAGAAATTCTTAAAGTTTACAAAAAAAGTTGCAGCAATCAATAATCTCGTACATGGTTGGCCACGTAGTGCTTGTTCAATGTGTAAAGTCTAATAGCGATGACAGATCTCTTTCAATCTATAAGATCTCGTAATGGCAATAAACTATCTGTGAGCACAAGGAAATGAACTATCTCCTACGACTAGTCGGCTGGGACGGACAAGTTATGTATACTGCTTCTAATGATGATAACGGTGTTCCTTTGTTTATTCCCAAAATTATTTAAAATCTTTGAAGTATTCATTTTACTGATGTTGATGAATTCTTATAACAACCTTTCACAGAATGAAATATTTTAATCACGATTGGATGAATTTTTACGTTAAGTACTATGGAAAGTAATCGCAAAAAAGGCTGTTTTCAACATGTTTTCACTATGGACCGGCGCGATGGTGTAGTGGTTAGAGCGTCCGCTTCGCAGTCGGTAGACCAGGGGTTCATTTCCCTTGTCGAGTCATTCCAAAAGACTTTAAAAAATGGTATTCACAGCTTTCCTGCTTGGCGCTCAGCACATAAGGGATAGTGTGGAGAACAAGCCGGCAAGCCTGCTTGTTGTGTCCTTGGGCAAGGCACTTAACAAGATGCCTCCGTCTTTATGTGGCAGACAGATGGTGGGGCCAAGCAGTCTACCCGTCGTGGTGGCCCAATGTGACGAAAGACATGCAAACTGAGCTTGAGCTCATACGCGTAAACTATGGAAAAATATTCATGGGTAAAAAATTTGCTCTCCAGAAATCAGTGAAAGTGCTTTTTCTTATTTTGCTGCGCCATGAGCATTTTATCATCATATACTGTAGTAGCAGTTTACTAACTGCCATCTGTGAACATTCTGACCCGTATCTCTTCCAAAGTATCAAAAGTTGCTCAATATCGATTTTCTGTTTAATGTTTTGAAAAATGGATAAAAATCAAAGCCTGTACGTCATTGCTAATGATGAGGTCTATTAACAAATTATTGACCATAACTCTGCTGAGCTAGAAAAAAGGGCGTTTAGAAATTGATTTTTATGATTAAATGGAGACTCTAAATTTTTTTGAAGATAATATCACGTACCAGTGTCCAAATTAAATGCAAAATTTTACTTCTGTTGCATACGTTTGACAAGCCGGTCTATACTCTCAGCTGTTGCTTTGGTTATAACATTTCTCTCGATGAAAATTGCTCTTCTTTTTACCAACATGACACAGAACCACTTATACCATGGTTAACTCATGACAGAAAGTATTTTTCTGATATTTACTTGTGGCTAACTGAACAAAGAAGAGAATTCAATTTTTATAATTGAGCAGTTATTAGAACAACCAAATGGGAAGTTCTCAAAGTGCTTTACAGTTTTCAGTGTCAAAAAATAACTTATTAGTTCCAGTAAGTGGTAATTGGTGTTGATCTCATTCAGTAGAGAGCTATGAGCAAACAAGAAGGTACTGCAGCAAAAATATAAAGTATGGACAAATCAAATATACCGGGTCATCTATGTCTTCACCAGCAATAATGATGCAAAGTATTTTCTTTAGATTAGAAGTACTGCATTTTAAAGCATTTTGAGATAGAAGTTATTTACAAGTGCCGTATTTTTTCTGCTAGTAATTTTCTTGTTTTTCTATTACCTACTGCGTTGGTTAGAATTGAAATGCTGTTACCTTACAGTGAAATGGTTTCATTAGTGGTTCTCAAACTTTTTAAAACTGGTGAACCTTTTTGTTTATTTGAATTAAAGAAGGACCTCATCAATTAAATAACTTTTTCTAAGAAATTGTCTGCAATGAGATCTGGTTAAACTGAAGAGTGAACATTTTTTCTTTGGAGATCAGTCACACACCGACAGTATTTTCACCCTGACGAACCTTTTTGTGGTTTGGATTGTAACTTAAGGTGCGCTCCTTTCTTTTGATGCTGTTGTGGCCCAACAATTACTACTTGCGCTGGATATTGTGGTCCTTTTCACTTTTTTCAATCATAAATGAGTAAACTCAATTTTATACTTCACACTTCACATTACTTTTGTTGCTGAGCGCCAAGCTGGAGATTGGTGAACACCACTTTTAAAATCTTTGGTATGATTTTACCATGGAATTGAGCCCAGTTATGCCTACAGTAAAGTAGACGCTCTAACCACTACACCACCGCGTGGGTGTAGCTTTATATGTTAATCAAATATTCAGAACTTAAGGTTGTTGGCCACCTTTTGAACTATTTTAAGACTTTATTTGGAGGACTATTGATATACGAGAAATAGAAGAACTCGTAAATTGTTATCTGGGTTGCATAAATAAGAGGGCACCTGGGGCGTTTGCCCCACGCTTTCACTTCCGCTTCCGTACAAAAAAGAGGACTTCCATACAAATTTTTTTTGTACAAAATTTTCTTTGCCGGGTTGAACAGTTTGTGATAGAAAATGGCTGTTCCAGCAGGATTGGAAACTCTAAAGCAAGTCTGGTCACAATTTCTTTGTGTATAATAGGTGAAAGATTTTCTCGTAAATGAAGTATCGAATTGTTTAGCTTAACTTGCCTCAATTTCAGTTTTCTTCACGCAAATGGTAATCTAACTTTTAAGTGTCAGCAACGGCAGCTTAAGGCACAAAGATTGTATAAACTTCTTTTCTTGCCCTTTGTAGTTTACTTAGGATTTTTTGTTTCAAATGTGCCTAAATTTCCCATCCTTTGTGGTCGCTGGAACTGTCAACTTTAAGTTTTGCAGATTTTTATATTTAATACAGCAGCAAGCCTAGCACATACAAGCCTTGCGCACAGAAACAAATTTTATTACTCAAAGCTGTGTAAGTGTGCTTTCTAGCTTATCTTTACGTTCATCTGAAGTACAATTTCAATCTGTCTTCCACTCCGCTAGCTTCGATTTTGTTTGTTCTTCTCTCAATTCAATCATATTTTCCTGTCTCAATCCATCGAGAACAAGTTTTACAAGTCCAGCAATTTCTCAAAATATTTTTCTGCCATGCACATTTTTTAAATACGTAATTATCTATGCCTGGTGTACTGCTCTTTTTTTAAAAATTGATTTCTGTTGTTTTCTGCTAGCTTTGTTCTGGGAACTTAATTTTTGTATTGACAGAATAGCTAATTATTGTGCACTGGCAGATCCAAAAATATCTTTCAGGAGATGTAAATTTTGAAAAAAAGATCTTGCACCCAATTTTAGCTTATTTATGGAAAAGTTTAGAGCTATTTATAAATGTTTTTTGCTTAAACATCTGAAGGTGATTGATCTGTCAATGCCACAGTGACATTTAATATCTGCAATAAGTGTTTTAATTTTTTGGTCCAACCAAAGCTTACATTTGTTTTGATATTTACAGCGAACTAAGATCTGTGCCTGGTTGGAACATCATCAACCTATCGTTGGCACTGTTTGCAGCTCTTCTTTTGTTTCTTTTTGGAGTCACCTTGACTGATCCCCCAGAGCTATGCACAGTAATTGCAATTGTGTTACACTATCTTTACTTGTCGACGTTTTTCTGGAACAATATCATGGCTTACGATGCTTGGAATACTTTTGGCAGAGGTGAGAGAGAAAGAGAACAATCTTGATTTAGGCATATTTTCTTTTGGCGTACAATCTTTGACTAAAAATTTATGTTTTTTGAGGGGTCTGTTTCCACTAACATGATTTTCGGAGTGTAGTAGAAAGGTTCCACGCACTTGATCAAACGTAATCAAAATTCGCTTTTGAAAAAACTGGCTGACCACTCACGGATTATTGCGTCGAACTGCATAGAAGTGATATCGTTTTATGTAAATAAAATAAAGAGTTTTTAAATAAACGTGAAATATGTTTTGTTACTGATGTTAAAGAAAAAACCTGAAGTCAAAGTAAAGTAAAAAGTGTTAGAGTTGACAAGTTATTGCTAGCAGTTACCCTAGTTTTACAAGCTTAACATGGTAGGCTTGTTTGTAGCCAGCTTTTTGTGGGGGTTTTATTCAATTCAATTTTATTTAACAAAAACAAAGTTCATCAATAAAAACGTTCACAAACATTAAAAATAAATTAAGAAATAGCATATGCATTAACTCTTTGCGATCCAACTAACTGCTTGGGATGCAAAAACAATTTATGTTCTTTGGTCCAAATTCATGTCACACATGCATTTAGTTTATTAGCTTTCTAAGAAGTCCAAACCGTACTCAACAAATGCAAGAAAATATTTTTATCGATTTGGACTTTAATTGATTAGTTCAAATAACTTAGTGGAATTCTCGCAACAATTGAAACAAGTTGATAGCTTGATAATATTGTGGTGTTATTTGCAGCGGTTTGGTTGTAATAGATCTGCTATTTTGCCAGCAGTGGGCAGTTAATAAATTAAAAGATTGTAAGTTCAACACCCAGTTAGGTTTAAACAGAGTTGACAAAGGTTGCTAAAATTAGAAGGCACTTTGCTGCAACTTTTGAATCCAAAGGTTGTAGGTGTAATACTCAAGGAAGTCAAGCAGGGCTCAGTACAGTTTGTGGTAAGTAGTAAGTGGTCTGTTATAAAATAACTGAAGCTGGTCAAACTTAGCTAATTTGTTTCAATATTATTTTGGGCTTATGATACAATTCTCAGCAGTTGCCTGTCAAATATTTGTTTGATCAAGATGAAGTTATGACTGTTGGATGGCAAGATAAACTCTTGATACTTATGCTCTCCACTTGGCATAATACGGACACTACAATTTACAAACGGTGGAAGAATGGTGAAGAAACAAAAGTAATCAAGCCAACAGTTATTTGTCATTGCACTTCCAAAATGGGAGGCGTTGATCGAGCTGGTTACTGTTGTGCGTCTTATTTGGTTACTAGAAAAACCCTCAAGTGGTGGAGAAAGTTATTTTACCGGCTTCTGGAAGTTTCTGTGATAAATTTATTTATTTTATTTAAGAAGCTTTATCTTCCAACTACAGCAAGACAACTCAAATACGGAAACAAATTCATTATACAACTTGTTGGAGCTGTCAGAAACGCAACGAACAGACGGGGAAATCTTAATACTTCTGATGAGGCTAAACGTTTGAAGGAAGCTCCTCGTTTTATCAAAAAATCATGAAGGGTCTAAACAAGAATTGCCAAGTATGCAGCACTGAAGATAACCAAAAAACCACTGTGTTTTTCTGTGAAATTTGTACACGAAAACCTTATTTGCATCTTGGAGAATACTTCAAGCGATATCATAGTCTTTGGAATTTCAAACTGTAAACTCCAAACCAGCATTGTTTGATGAAAATTGATTGCTAGTAGACTGCTTACAAGGTGATAAAAAAACAATTTTTTGATGCGCTCAGTTATGTATGAAACGATTTGGGTGGTGTTTTCGTATTACCATTTTCACCCTGTGTGTTTCAATATTTTGTTAGTGCTATGTTTCTTTTAGTTTTGATGGAAAATTATGTTTTGCACCTAACAGGGCAATTGGGACACCATACGTGTTGAAAATGATTCATTAAATATCATTTAAATTGCTTTTGCATGTGTGACATGTACTTGGACGGCAAGAATTAATAAATTGAATAACTTTTCAAGTACAATGATGTATAACAAAATTTTTTTCATAAAATCAACATACACATAAACATTTTTCAAAAAAATTAAGGAAAAGAATTTGGACTTAGACTGATTGCAATAGTAAATTCAATTGTACCGCAAAGGGTTAATCTACCCAATGTAGTAAATATTTTTTTACTGCTGGGGCAGCAAAAATCTTTCGAATACCCAGTCTAGCTGCCGCAGGTTTTGATCAACATCACGAACAGATTTGTTTAAATGAGACGGTATTTATTTGTTGGGAAATATTAGACCAAAAAATGCATTAAGTTATTTTTTACTTTTTTTTTTAAGATCAAATTTGACATGTATAGAATAAGTTTTTGTTGAGATATTAAATTTGTAAATATTCTCAGGGACTCACAAAAAGCATGATTTTTTAAGTAGAAAGCCAATGAAAAAAATTGTTTATTAGCGGCCTTGTAGATTTTGAAGATGAATTCGAAATTTTTTGAAGAAAAAGTGATAGGATAGTTTTCTATTTGGTCAGGAATTTTAGCTCAGATTTTTGAACCTAAATAAGCTATTTGACTATTTCAAGCGCTATTATGATGGGAAGTAGTTTTTGTTGCACGATAGTCTGGTAGCATAGCATTTATGCATAAATTTACCTATTTCTAACTTAAATATTTGTTCTATTGATAACAGTTTAACTTGTGCTTTGTGATTGAAATTTAAATAATTCTGATCTTTGACTTCATTTAGCATCATAAAATTTTGTTATGGATTTTATTTAATGGTTTTAAATCAGTCGCATTTGCGTTACCTCAAGTTGAGATGCCATACTGTAGAAAATAATAAGCTAAGCAAAAATGACGTTGAGTAGTGTTTTTTGTCTAATAGAGGTTTAAGCTTTTTTATTACTCCTTGAGCTTGAGCAAGTGTATTACCGATGTATTGGATGTTTCACCCAAGCTTATTTTTTGTCAAATATTATTCCGAGATATTTCATACTATTATCAATTTCGATTTCTATAGAATTTTTGTTTTGATTTCACAGCAAAATTTATCACACAATTTGTTTCCGTGTGATTAAAAAATCATGTATTTTGTTTTTGTGGAGCTATACATAGTTTATTCTCATTCATCTATTTAATCACGTTGTTTAGCCATATATCAGTTCACAATTTAAATTTTCAATGTTACCACGTGATGACGTGAGGCAAGTATTATCAGCAAAGAGTCTGGTGGCAAAATTGGTAGCAGAAGGAAGATGATTAACATAAGTCAAGAACAAAAGATGGCCTACCGTAGATCCTTGAGGGATCTGTTTTTATAAGCCCGGCATTGATGAATGTATTTGAATTTTTTGGTGTTGCTTATATTAATGTTTTCCGCAGTTCCATACATCGTCTGGCATTCTCGTTAAACTGACACAGATTAGTGGTGGAGCAAGGTTCAACTGGTAGTGAGCACTTTAACTTGTGTTGTACAGTGTCATTGTCAGCTCCGCATTGGCAGGTTGTTGTTTGTTGCCGGTTCAATAAAACCCCACTTCTTCAGCTTAGTTTTAGTTCTAGCGACGCCTGTACGAAGGCGGTTGAGACATCACCACAATATCCATCGCGAGTTTAATCCTGGGCACTGATGTAACTCTGTGTATTGTTGTAATTTGTGTTCTGTTGCTGAGGTAGTCTTTCAGCAAATTAGACGTATTACCACGAATCCTGTATTTAGGTAGTTTTGTGAGTAAAATTCCATGGTTAACTGCATCAAATGTCTTTTTTAAATCTCAAAACAAAGCAATAGTATATTTCTTTTAATTCTAAGTTTTGGTTTTAAATATTTGTTGCTACTTGGGTGGTGCTAGGAATTTCACAAAACTCAAATTGATTGTGACATAAAATTTTATTTTTTGGAATGTAGTTGTAAATTCTGTTATTTAAACATTTGAAAAAATGTTTTGCAAATGGTGAAGGCACAGATATTGGGCGATAATTTGTTAGTAGCAACTTTGAACCTGATTTAAGTACTGGTTTCTTTGTTGCTATTTTGAGTTAATGAGGGGACGTTCCTTGTTTAATATAAATATTACATATAATTGCTAGATATGGGGCTACAACATCAGCAACTATTGTTTTAAATTTGATGAAAACATTTTCTTTTTCTGCTGATTTTTTTTCTCATTAAGGCTTTTATGTATTGAATTAACTCATTACTCGAAATTGGTGTGCAAAAATAAAATTTGTAGCTGTTTTTTCTACAGAAAAATTGACAGTTAATTTGTTTAGAGATTCAGTGTAACATAATCGCAATTCTGTTCACTTAGATTGTTTTCAGTCTACCCATGTGATAATTTGTTTATATGTAGGTTAATATTTTTTAAATTTTTCTAAAAATAAAAATAAAAGATATTTGTGGTGCTGAGAAATATATCTTCAGAAATGCTACAAAAAGGGAAAGTATCACGATAGCAGGTTTTACACAAGTATTTCCTAATTGTACTGCTAAATGCTATGATTTCACTTGCTGTTAGGTTTAAACATTTTCAACGAAGAATATTTTTAGAGATTTTACATTGCAAGCTTTTGCCAGTTTTTCTAATTGTTTTAAAGCACCCTAAGCATTTTATATTTTACTCGTAACAAAAGTAATAATCAAAATTCATACATAAAAGCAAAGTTGGTTTATAAAACACAAGTAGGCTTACAATTTTGTATTTGATCACAAGCTTTAATTATTGCCTTCAATAGTCATATGAATCGGTTTTCCAGCTCTGGCATATTTTTGACATTGATTGCTGGTGTGTTTTCACTTTTGCGAACAAAAACTGATCCATTTTCGGTCCACCTAAACTTCCAGTTATTTTCTTTTTGTTTTTTTTTTACTTCATGCAGAAATTGTTTAGCTTCTTAATTTAGATTCTTGTTGATATATATGGCTTGGTTAATTGGCTAAATTCAGATCCTTCAGAGTAAATTCATAATTTTTTTCTGCTGATTTTTTGTCATCATGACTTCTTATGTATTAAATAAATTCATTCTTGTGCCGTTTGCCATATATTGGATTTGATAGGGATGCGTAAAATCAATATTCCTTTAAAATGTTTTGTCAAAAATGGTTGCAGGCCAATTACATTAATACATCGAATGTAATTATATGGTTTTAACTATTTGTGAACAATTTTTGTTGGGCTATTGCCGAGGCTGCTGGACCAAGTAAGGAGTAAAGAAAATACTTACAGCTCCGTTGGTAATTATCAGATATTGGTTGATTTTGCTGATATCCCTACTTGCATCTAACTGGTATAGTGTTATTTAAAAAAATAAATATTTAGATGACACTTCTCTTGAGGCTAATATTTTTGACTGATAAGCATATCGTACTATGCTTGGGCTTCCCAATCAAAATGCTTAGTTTCAACTAAATCACTTTTGAGTAAATATCTTTTCCTAGTCTTCGTCGTTTGAGTTATTCGTTCTGAGCATTATGCAGGAAGATGTGCACTCAGGCTCGGTTTGTGAATCTTCAGATAGACTGGGCAACCACGGTGGCTAGACTGCTTGGCCCCACCACCTTTCTGCCACATGAAAATGGCTCCATCCCATAAAGTGTCTTGCCCAAGACACAATAAACAAGCTTGCCGGCTTGTTCTTCACACTATTCCTGTTTTGCTGAGCGTCAAGCAAGGAAGTTGTGAATACCATTTTTATAGTCTTTTCGTATGGCTCGACTTGGGAAATGAGCCCCAGGTCTACGGACTGCAAAGCGGATGCTCTAACCACTACACTATCGCTCCGGTTTTTTCCTAGTGACAAACCAACATTAATTCACTTCAATATTTAATTAAATTTACGTTATCAAAATAAATCCAAGAATTGATGGTTGCCTTATGCCTTTTTAGGATAACTTACAGCAGGGGTGTCTAACGTACGGTCCACGAGCTGAATTCCTCCCACAAACGAATTTAATCCAGCCCGCGAAATAATTCTTAATCAATTTCGGCAGTATTGCAACGTTAGATAGCACGCAGCTTATAACTGCGAACAAATCTTTGTTTTTGTAAAAAAAAACGCGGCATTGCAGGGAAATACTTGCGCCAGCGTTCTACTCTGACTTTGTTCCAACAGTATTGGCGAGAGAGGTAATAACTTTTTTTAGGGGGGGATATCAGCACCATTTTGGGCTACATCAGACCATTTCCGAACAAGTGGTGATCTCCATATAATGCCACTTGCCATCGATGGGAATAGATTTGCGTGGCTGGTGTGCCGCGAAATTTGATCAACTGGTTTCCTGTGCCGGCAGACGAAAAGTTTGGTGACCACTGATATACAGTCTTGCTTGCTTAAATTTTTTTTAGATAGAGTCTGGTCCGTATAAAATCCAGGTGTGTAAATATGGCTCGCAGCACTGAATAAGTTTGACACTCCTGGCTTACAGTATTTAGTCAGCCACTTTGTTTTGCGCCAAATGCGTGTCGTCAAATGCAATCTTCTCTGAAACAAGCAAATAAAACGAGAAAAGTTCGCACAAAACGTTTTACAGGTCCTTGTTAAAACAAGTTTAGAAATTACCGAATGACTGTTGAAGTCACCACAAGTCTTTTACAAAGTTTGTTGCCTACCGGTGCCGGCAATTATAAGAGTAGGGGGTTTGAGAGCTGCTGCCTACTCCAAAAATTTACAAAACCTTTTTGTTTGGGATTCATATAAATATGGGTAAAAGTGTTTACTGCCCTATACGATAGTTGGTGCCTTTATCACAGTCTGGGAATACCGTTTTTGTTTTTGTTTGCATGAGCAGTGATTTTGGGATACTGATTGGCTGTATCTTTTTGAAGAGTATTGCACCTGGTCAATGGGGCTGGCATCAATTATCAGTTTTATAATCTTGTTGGATCAAATAAATTCAGCACATCAGTCATCAAGCTGATTTTTAAAGTTTTGAGAGCAGTGTATAGACAGAACTCCATATCCGTTATGTTTTTTATGTGACAGTGCTCTGAGCTGTGCTTTGAGTGGTAAGAGCGCTTTGAGCCCTCTTTCATTCGCGTTGTGCAGTGACTAAAAATGATTTTTTGGAGCAATATTTGCTAGTCCTAGCAAAACTTTGGGCATTGACTTGCAAAATGTTGGAAATTTGGGCATCTTATCATTTTTATGGTACTAATTTTGGCTTCTTGGACTAATATGCTATTTTGCAAAACGGAAATATTTGATCTTTGATTTTCCAATTTTACACTTAATAAAGTGGGAAGTTGTTGCTTTAAAGTTTAAAGCCTTTGAGGAATGATGTCTCAAGTGTTTATCGTGTTTTGCTCTGGATTTTTTAAAAGTGATAGTGTTACAACTGATGTTAGATGTACCGCATTGGTTGTCAAATGCCTGTGGAGCAGTGTTCCCTAAAAGGTGTGCGCTTGTGCGCGCGCACACAAGTAAAATAGTGCCGCACACGAAATTCATATATTTTTACTGCAAATTTAGAAATTTTTTCGAGAGCGCACATTTAAAAAATTTTCCCGCACATGACGAAAAAAGACTAAAGGGAGTTTAGTCTCTGGCACTCATAAAAGTCTTTGTGTGTCGCAAATGTGATGTGCCTTCTCATTTCGTGAAGCTCAATCTGATATCTTTTGCTAAAATCGTATTTTGAAAAACAGCTGCCCTTTTTTTTCGGTGTATGCATTACGTCCTCCGTAGTGGAAGTTACATGCCTTTCTTAAGTATGCCTTTGTAAGCTAACATCATGTCAGCGCAGATTCTAACTTTCGCTAAACTGTTGTAAGCGACAATTGGGAACAATCAGGGAGTCTGGCCTTTGCAGATTTTTTAAAGACATTAATCTAGAATAGGGTCGTGCAATCTACGGAGCAGGACGTAAAATTTTTTGACTTGCCGAAGGATTTTATGGTCCAAGGTAATAATATCTCAACTGTCGACTTTTGCTATTACATTATAAAAATTGATTTTACGTCATTTTTTCCGCGTTTTTGCAGGCTCAGGCGCGATGGTCCGATGTTTGTCTACCACTACAAGGCGCTTTCGAATCAAACTTAGCATTTTAAATTCCGGATCCCCTTTTCCACAAATACCTGTGGTGCTTTCATTAAATTCAAACTTCAGACCTTTCCATTCAAAACCTGTAGCAATTACCACTAATCAGTGGCTAAGCATACTCTACAAAGCACTATATCGCGATCTATTATGCTATTTTGTGATCGATCTTCAAAAGCAAGGTCTGCACCTACAAACTGGATAAAATGTACGTGCAGTCACCATTCGAAGACATTGAACTAAAAAAACGGTCTCATCCTTAATTTGGGGAGCAAAATGCGCATAAAAAGCCTGGCTACGTTTTACATACGCAAAGTGCTATGCTACTGTTGAGTTTGAAAACTGACTGGCGCGCAAAATTTTTGAGCTGATTTGAAGTTGACCCGTCCGCCAAAAAAGTTGCAAACCCTTGATCTAGATAATTAAAAGTTTTTTGAATGCCTTTACTGAAAATTTTAGGGGTGCATCTATCTTTAAGCTTAGTCTTGTTATTTTGCACAAAGTGGCTTTTTGTTTCCAGGGTATATCCAATTGAAATCCAACACTTTTAAGCCAACTTCTAGCCTTATTACTTCAAAAATGAGAGTTTTTAAAAAACTGATAAATTTGCCAAAAACCTCAATTATTTTTGTAGCCACATTTTAAATAAAATGAATCAATTTCTTGTTGTAAAATGTAAGCAGTCAATCCAAAAAATTGATTTGTGGAAAAAATTCTTATTTATTGTTTTATGATGCGATGAAATTAATTTTTTTTTTGCATGTTTTCGATGTCTATTTGCATGTATTGAATTTTCTTGACTGTTACAATACGAGGGTAGGCTGAAAAGTTCGTAGCCTCACTGTGTAGGAGTTGCGACAGATCAGTGAAACTTGCCATGCGTTAAATTCATGCTTTCTTGATACTGACTGCGATATTTTTTTTAGGTAACCTTATGCTGGATAAGTAATTTCGCACTTTAAAAAGTTGTACTAGAGAGATTTTGTAATATCAAGAGAATTTTGCATTTTGTTTTTTTGATGATCTTGTGAATATGGATAAGATTTGGCACCGTAATGTGATCAGATATTTACAGAAAAAAGGATTGACGACCAAGGAAATTCATGCTGATATGGTTTCCACTTTGGGGGATGATGCTCCGGCTTTATCAACTGTGAAGAAGTGGGCAGCGGAATTCAAGAGGGGGAGGGAGAGCCTTGAAGATGATCCGTAGATAAGGCAAAGAACTTCATGATTTGCTAGGTTTTTCCTTCTTTAAATAGTTCGAGCTGCAGCAAATTGTAAAGTTTTTGTAAAAGAAATTAACAAGTTGGACATTTAATGATATATGACTACCACACGCCAATAAGATATGATATATTGCCGTGCTTCACCAATTTTAAAGAATAGTGAAACTTTTTATCCAGCATATCGTAGGAGGTGACTGTTGGGTACCTAACAATTGCAATCTGATTGTTAATGGTGGGGTTTCCAGCTTAATTGCTTGGTTGGATCACTCCTGTTCAGAAAACTGAGGTTGGGTGTAAGCAAGGCATGCTCCCCGTAGAAGAATTTTGCTCAAACAAATCTGCTTGACAAAAAAAATAAACAAATGGCCCTTAGTCCCCGGCAGCTCTTAAATGGGAAGAGGGTGCGAAGAAATTCCGGGTTTTTAAACCTGAATGTCATGGGATAAGATTTGGTACGTTAAATGTGGGAAGTCTTTGCGAAAGGAAAACAGAAGTGTGTAAAGAACTGAGGAAGAGAAGAGTTGATGTGAGCTGCATCCAGGAAGTAAGATGGAAAGGCCAAAGAGCTTGTTTTGTGGGTACTTCGGGACAAAGTTATAAACTGTGGCCGTCAGGAAATGATGCAGGATTTGGAGGGGTTAAAATTTTGGTGAAAGAGGAAATATTTGGAAAAGTTGTGGAAGTTGGAAGAAAAAGCGACACAATAATTGCAATTGTGAAAACTTAGGTAGAGAAGTGATGCAAATAACATGTGCGTGTGGGCCACAAAGCGGAAGACTAGACACAAAGAAAGTTCGCTTTTATGATAAAATGGGGAGTGAGTGGGACTTGTGAAGTTCTAGTAAAATCATGGTTTCTTTAGGGGATTTCAATGGACACATGGGAAAATGTGCTAAAGGTTTTGAAGATGTACACGGGGGAATGGTATTGGGAAAAGAAATGCAGGAGGAAGAATATTGCTGGAGTTCTGTGATGAAAAAAAGCTGTACATGGCAAACAAAAAGAAAATCACTTATAGCGCTGATGGATGTCAAACAGAAATTGATTTTGTGCTGGTGGGAGAAAAATACAGAGAGTATGTAAGGGATGTGAAAGTGATTCCATGGAAACTTCAACGCAGACTGGCGGTCGCAGATCAGGATAAAATGGTTGTGAGAAAGCAACGGATCATTAGAAGAAAGATTTGGAAGTTGAATGAAAACCGAACAAGAGTAAGATTTGAAAAAAGAGTAAAACTGGTAAGCACAGACGCGCCTGATTTGTGGAAAACTTTCAAGGATGGTGTTCCAAAGGCATGTGATCAAGTGGGTAAAAAGAAGAAGTCTAGGAGAGATCGAGGAGACATGTGTTGGTGGAATGAAGAGGTCAATGATACCTTAGCAAGAAAGAAGGCGGCATTTAAAGAGCTGCGCAGGTTTCCATCAGAAGAAAATAAAACTCAATACAAACGTATAAGAAATCAAACGAGAAAAATTGTTGCCAGAGATGTGAAAATGGATGCTAATCAGGAGTTGAATGATTTATATCAGAATTCTAACAGTGTTTTCTTATCCTTTAGAAGAATGAAAAAGAAAGGGAAGGATGTGGAAGGTGCTTAAGAGGAAGAGACAGACGATTGGGTTTTATTGAAAAAGATAGGGCAAAAATTTGGATGGAACACATGGAAAAGATCATGAATAAAGAGAACGAATGGGACCAGATAGTGGAAACTGATGTAGTGGAAGGACCAGTGGAAAAAGTGGCTCGCAATGAAGTTGTGAAGGCAATGCAAAATATAAAATCAGGAAAGGCAACTGGACCATTTGAAGTAAGTGTGGAGATGATAGTTGCAAGTGGCGAAATTGGGGTTAAAGTGATGATGGGACTGTGTCAGCGTGTATTGGATAGTAGAGGAATACCTGATGAGTGGAAAACTGGTAAAATTGTGCCTATCTTTAAAGGAAAGGGTAATGTGATGAGCTGTGGATCATACAGAGAAGTGAAAGTGCTAGAAAACGCCATGAAAATTGTTGAAAGGCCATGAAATGGCCTTTGAACATGAAATGGCCATGAAAATTGTTCTAGTTGTTTGCTCGAAATATGGGAAATAATCGTCACAGCAAGAATAAGTGCTAGAAAACGCCATGAAAATTGTTGAAAGGGTACTACAGAGGCGAATACTAACACTAATCAATAGAACAAAATGCAGTTTGGATTTATGCCAGGAAAAGGAACAGTAGATGCGATATTTATTGTGAAGAGAATGCAGGAGAGATATCAAAAGAAGGACAAGAAGTTGTATATGTGTTTTATTGATATAGAAAAAGCTTTTGATAGAGTGCCAAGAAAAGTGATGAAGTGAGTTATGAGAAAGAAGGATCTAACAGAAGTAATGGTTCGGGCAGTTATGAGGGGGGAGTTGTATGATGGTGCAAAGACAAGAGTGAGGAAGGGATCTGCATAGTTAGAGGAATTTGAAGTAAAATTAGCGTACAATAAGGATCTGTGCTGTCGTCACTATTGTTTGCAATAGTTGTGGACGTTATTACAGAAAATGCAAAAAGAGGTGTAGTCAATGAACTACTGTATGCAGATGACCTTGTTATCATGAGCGAAACTATGAAAAAATTAAAGGAAAGATGCACTGGAAAGTAAGGGTTTAAAGATCAACACCAGAAAATAGTGATGGTAAGCGGGTCGGAAGGCGAACTATTCAAAAGCAAGATAGATCCATGTGGAGTTTGCGGGAGGAGAGTCATGGCCAATTCAGTGCTGTGCACAACATGTGAAAACTGGGTTCATGGCAGATGTGCAAAAATAAAGAGAGTTACCGCTGAGTTGGCAATGCATTTTGTTTGCTCGAAATGTCAAGCAATAATGGAGGAAATAGTGGACTCGATCGAGAAGTTGTGTGATGAAGTGGAGACAGTGAATGGATTTTGTTATTTGGGAGACAGACTAAATTCTAGTGGTGGTTATGAAGCGGCAGTCACAGCAAGAATAAGAATCGGTTGGGTAAGATTCAGGAAATGTGGAGAGTTATTGCTTGAAAGTAGGTTCTCTCTGAGGATGAAAGGTAAAGTTTATCGTTGTTGCATAAGGTCAGCAATATTATATGAAAGTGAGGCATCAATTTTAAGGAGACCGGAGAGAGCTATGGTGAGAGCCATGTGCGGTCACAAAGTCGTTGACAGAAAAACGACTGAAGAACAGTTGGACATGTTGGAATTGAGAAAAACTATGGAGTTAGATGGTATGAACAAGTGCTGGGGGGGGGGGGATGACGATAGTGTTTTGAGGGTTGCTTTGGATCTTGACGCAAGTGTCAAGAGAAAACAAAACAACCGAAGAAGACCAGAAGAAGCAAGAGCAAGGAGGAGACAGAGAAGATTGGTTTGTAGAAGGAGGATGTCCTGAATCGAGCAAAGTGGAGAGACGGAGTGCATGCAATTGCAGAAGGAATGGGGGTGAATCTGGCCATCTCTGCTAAGAGGACAACACCAGACAAAAAATGAATATTTACTTATAAAAGAAAATTGTGGAGAGAGAAAAGAAGATCGTCATACAGTTAGACATGCAAAAAGTCAGAAGGGAGAGTTTCCATGCATCCAAAACGTTTAGGTTTCTTCTTCTCCTTCGTCGTATGGCAGGGTCTCCATGATCCAGGTCAGACACAACAAAAGGATGGGGACCGATGGTTTACCCTTTTACCACCCAAACCTGCTGTGTTGCCTACAGCAGATGTTGGCAGTGATGGAGTTGAGTAAGGTATTGGAGTATTATCTATTTGAGTAAGGTAATGGAGTATTAGGGTAGGCTACTGTAGTTTTATCAATTAGGCCTAATAACAATAACTAGCAATCATCATATCTTCAAAATTACTGAAAACTACTACTGGATACTGTGACAATCATTAGTCTAAATATGGGAAATAATCGTCGAAACTTCAAAGTAAATTCAAAGCAGCCATATAGCACTAAAGAATCTACAACAAAACCAAGTTATGTTACACTACACGATGAAAATGATTCTTCCAACAGAGAAAGAACTGGTGCTGGTAATCATCTCAATACTACTGATACTGGTAGCTCCTCTGGATGGCCTACTTGTGCTGCTTCAAGCAGTAGGCCTACTGGTACAGATAGCCTAACAGCACTGGATGAAGTTGCAGTTAAAATTTGTGGATTAATAACTGAAAACGAGGCTTTTCGACAAATCATAACAGATGCAGTGTCTATTGCTTTTCAAAAAAATCTTAACAGTTTAGAGAAGAAAACCAATAGCCTTAAAGATGAAAATCAATTTCTTAGGCAACAGGTGGAAGCACAAGAACAGTACAGTAGGCGTAATTGCCTACTGATTCATGGATTACTTCCATCACAAACACCTACCTACAACGATGACATTATTAAAACATTCATCAAAGACAAGTTGAACATTACAATTTTGGACTGTGATATCGATAGATGTCACAGATTGGGTGGTGCAGGTGGACCGATTATTATCAAGTTTGCAAGGCACAATATCAAAAGCCTTGTATACAAAAACAAGAAGAAACTAAAAGGTTCAGAGTTTCTTATCACAGAATCGCTTACAAAAACCCGTAAATATTGTCTCGGACAACTAAAAGAGTTGAGAAAATCTGGTGTAATATCATCATACTGGACACTAGACGGTGAGATTTATTATATTTATAGTAATAACAACAACAAAAAAATTTATTTAAAATCACTAAATGTAGAAGACATTGAAGTAGTTGAAATAAAAACTTAGGTATTGGATAACTGGTAAAATGATAAGACTGACAAGTTGGTTTACTTTTGAATCGAATTACTATTTAGCTAATCGAAGTTTTCTGATCTGCTAGCTGCAAAAAGCTTGATTTACGCTAGCAAATAGTAGGCTACTAACTGTTACAGTTATTTTATTGTGTACATATTTTGTGTTTCTGTAACTGCAGTTTATGTGTGTGTGTGTGATTTTTGTGGTAGAAAATGCTTAAAATTTGAATACGTAGTAAGGTGTAAAAAATGCAATGTGAGTTATGCCCATCTGACATGTTTAGATGACCTTAATGTAGACAATTATACTTGTACAGGTTGTATGCAAAGTATATTGCTCTTTCATGAATTAGATAATAAAAACTTTGAGGAACTATTTCTTCACCAGATACCATTTGTTGAACAAAATAACTGACAAAATGCCAGATAGCATTGATAATTTTTTGTCAAGCAATCACTGTATTACAGTGTAAATAAATTCAATAAATTGATGAAAGAAAAAAATGAAAATAACCTAGTCATAATCCATTTTAATACTAGGTCCTTTCCAAGAAATAAATATCAAATTGAAAATTTCTTAGCTGAGATGGTTGTATTACCTGAAGTAATAGCTATAACAGAAACAAAATTAAATAATAAGAATAAACATTTGACAACCCTTGATCATTATGAATTTATTCATGTAGACTCACAATCTCAAGCTGGTGGAGTAGATTTTTATATGAGAAAAGACCTGAAGTTCAACATAGAAAAGCAGCTAAATTTAGATCTGCCTGACTGTGAAAGCTTGTTTGCAAAAATAAAAGAAAGTTCAGCTATAACTAAAGGTGAAAAAAATACTTTAATTGGAGTGATCTACAGACATCCTCACAACAATGTTAAAAAATTTAATGAGTGCTTTTCTAAATCCCTAACACTCTTAAATCAAATGAACACTAACTGCTATCTATGTGGCGATTATAATATTGATTTCCTTGGTGCTGGAAAAAAAGCTTATGTTGATGAATACCTAAACTCTTTATATGCTAATGGCTTCTGTTCCCTAACAAATAAACCGACACGATACTCCAGAACTAGTGCAACAATACTAGATCATATATTTACAAATAAGTATGTCACAAATTTGAATTGCACAACTGGAATCATAAAGTTAGATATTTCGGACCATCTCCCAACTTTTTGCATTGTTAAATGTAAAGTGGATAAAAGTAATGTAAAGCCTAGATTTTCCAGAGATACTAAACTTTTTAATTTTGAAAATTTTTATGAAGATATTGGTGCCAGTTTGCATAACTCATTGATAATACCAGAGGACAATTCTAATGAGGCATTAGATAAGCTAGTTAGAAAAACAAAAAACAAAATTGATAAACATGCTCCATTAAAAAGGCTATCAAGACAGTAGATGAAAATTAAAACTAAACCTTGGTTAACTTTTGGTATAATTAAATCCATTAAAACTAAAAACAAGTTATTCAAGCTGTGTTATAAACAAAATAAACCAAACTTAGTTAACAAGTACAAAGAATATTTAAAGGTTCTTAAACAAACGATTAAAAAAGCCAAACAATCCTACTATCATGAAGAAATCGTTAAATATAAAAATAATTTTCAAAAGCAATGGGGCATCATAAACAAAATATTAGGTCGTAATAAGAAAAATAAGTGCCAAATTCATGAAATTAATGATATAAATAATAACCAGAAGTTAACAGAAGATTATGCAATATGCAATAATCTTAATCAATTTTTCACAAAAATTGGAATTAATATGGATTCCAAAATTAGTGCACCTTCTAAAAACTTCAGAATGATGACAAAAAGGAACATTAGCTCTTTTTACTTTAATTCTATCACTGCTGACGAGGTATTAACTGAAATTCATAATTTAGATGTTAAAAAGGCAAATGGTCCTGAGGATATACCTATAAGACTCACTAAAATGATAGGAACCATTCTTGCACTTCTTTTAAGTAAAATATACAATGCAAGTTATGATCTTAGAATATTTCCAACATCTTTAAAAAGAAGTAAGGTGGTGCCTGTTTATAAATCTGGAACAAAGAATATTGCTGGTAATTACAGACCTATTTCTATTCTTTCTCCCTTTTCAAAAATATTTGAAAAACTTATTTATGTAAGACTGGAAAAATTTCTCGTAAAAAATGATATATTATCTCCCTATCAATTTGGTTTTCGTAGAAATCATTCTACTTCATTAGCATCTCTAAATTTATTAAGTAATCTTCAACTAAATTATGATGAAGGATATAACACATGTTGCATCTTTTTGGATCTGTCAAAGGCATTTGACATTGTCAATCATCAATTATTATTACAAAAACTTAGCATGTATGGAGTAAGGGGAAATATGTTTATGTTACTTAAAGATTACTTGACTGATAGGTTACAATTCACTGCTTGCAATAACACTTGTTCAACATGTAATCAAGTACTTTGTGGAGTACCCTTGGTCCACTTCTATTTATATTGTATATTAATGACCTTCCTGACCACACTAATTTCAATGTAAAAATGTTTGCTGATGATACAGTGCTTTTTATTAAAAGTAAAAAGTTGCATGAGGTTGAAAGCATTGTTACATCGGAACTTCATAAAATTAGTGGTGAATGGACTAAATTCAACAGACTATCATTAAATTTAAATAAAACAACCTATATGATTATTTACAACTCAAAAAATAAAAACAAAGAAAAAAGTTTTAAAATAAGATTATGTCAAAATGATATCAAACAAAGTCATACGATCAAATATTTAGGCTTGAATTGGGCAAAGTAACTTAAAATCAAATAATCATTTAAACTATGTTTATAAAAAAGTCTCTCAGGAAGCTGGAATAATATCAAAAATAAGGCATTATGTCAACAAAAAAACTCTGCTTATGATGTACTATTCTTTTGTGTACTGTCACTTACAATATGGCATTCTAACTTGGGCCAACACCAATAAATCAGTAATAAAACCACTGAAAACACTTCAAAATCATATACTACGTTTAATGTTTTTATAGAAAGTTAAAAGACAAAATAAATTTAAACAAACTGTATCTATTTTTTGATATTCTTAAATTGGAAGATATATTTGTATTTGGAATGGCTAAATTTATGTATCAATATCACAATAACACTTTACCAGAACTTTTCAAAATTATTTTAAACGTTCCTCTGAATGCCATAAATACTCGACAAGATCTGCAACTAACCAAAAACTGTTTGTCCCTCGAGTGAACACTACACATGGTCAATTATTTTGCCTATATACAGGAGTAAAAATATGGAATAATCTTCCTTTAGAAATTCGGTTCTTGTCATATGTAAGCTTCAAAAAAGAATTGAGAAAGATGTTAATGGCCAAATATGAACAAAAATAAAATAAAGATAATTTGGGCGTGTAAGTAAATATATATTGAACTTAGTTGTTGATTTATTTTGTGTTTCTAGAGAATATTACTGTCTACCTGCTGATAGCTTTGAACTGCTGGTAAAAGCCAACCTATACCTACATATATATATATATATATATATTATACATTTTATCACACCTGCTTGTGCATTTAGATGTACTTAGCAAATAATTTCATGTGAGTGTGTGTGTGTGTGTGTGTGTGTGTGTGTGTGTGTGTGTGTGTGTGTGTGTGTGTGTGTGTGTGTGTGTGTGTTAGTTCGTATCTGTACATACTTTTATCTGCTTTTCGTTTTATTTTTTGCATTTTTGTACATAGATTAGGGTTGCTTATATTGTCTTCAACAATTATAGACAATTATAAACAAGGGAGTAGTTGACTAGATGGCTGCTCATGTAGCTTTTCCTGCTCCTTTCCGATCAGTGTGTACCAAATAGCCTTCATAACTAGGTGCCTGTGTTGAAATGGATACAACTCCGTAGGAATTGTAATATAAAGCATTTCGTAATAATTGATTAGGCAACGTTTGGTTGTGTTTTATTATTATCAATTTAATGTAATTGTATTCACTTGTACTTCAGCGCTGATTTGGAATAAATACTACTTGTACTTGGAGTTGAGCCAGCACCTTTTTTCAACTGTCAGACCCATTATTTCTTGCAGGGCCTATGAGAGGGGGGTCCAGCAGGTACATTGTTCCAGGGCCCGAGAGCCAAGGAGGGGCCCACGACTCCTCTTAAACATTTGGCCAAGATCGTGTGTACGCATGTAGGAGTCGCGTAAATACGCAACTATCTTGGCAACAAAGTCGGCTGTCATTATGCCTAGCATTGCTAGACAAATTGATTTTGATAGTGTAATTAGAAATTTTGCACATAAGAAAGCCAGAAAAGCACAAATTAAAGTAACCTAATTAAATGATTTTTTTGCTAATTTCTTCCTTGACAAAGATTTTTCTATGAACATTTAAAATTCTCGTTATAAATGGTAAATGTAAATGTGTAAATCGTATTTTATATTGCTACATTGCTTGAACACTGGTTTGTTTTAACACTGATGATAATCTTCTATATGATTATTAACTGAGCATTTGTTGAAGTTTAATAGACATTAATTTCCCTCAATTTTATTGCAAAATAATTTAGCAAGTGTTAGGGGCCCCACATGGGCTTTGTACCGCCTTGAAAGATTTCTCTTGGAGGCCCTGATTTCTTGACATATCTGGTGGGTGAAACACAATATTGTGGTTTACAATTTGTTTACTAGCACCACACTCGCAATTCGCTGAAGAAGCGAGACCCCATTTGTGAATGAATGAACCGACAACCGAAGCGTCAGTACACAGGCGATTGAGTTTCACCCCAACTGTTATGGTTAAACTCATTCCAATAGGTCTTGTGCTCACCTTAGGAAGGTAAACGCAGAGCGCTGACGTACTTCTAGAGCACTCTAGCATAAATCGAGCAGAGTTGCTACAGATTTGCTTCTCAGGCTTGACAGGAAACGGAAAAATCGATGGTCTGAGGCTGTCCAGAACATCGACTTTTCACACTCTAGCTGGAGTACGTTAAACAATCTTACCAGTAGGTCACGGCAATCTCTTTGTCCATGTCCTGTTTCAGCAAATGCTGTTGCTAGTCAGCTGGTAAAAAACGGGAAATACGAGGGTGTAAATCGAGAGACTTCCCGAATCGTTATGCAGAAATTGTCTGACCATTGGAGGGCTACTGCTCCAGATGCAGTAAATATCTCCGGAGATTTTTCTCCAAGAGAATTTGGTGCTGCCCTCCACCACTTAAAACCAAGTAAAGCTCTGGGCCCTGATTCTATTTTCCCAGAGCTTTTAATCCATGCTGGTCCCGGCTTGAAGTCCTGGCTACGTGGCTGCCTTTTTCCTGCTTGCGCCAACTCAAAATTTCAAAAATGTGGAGATGGCGCTGGTAGTCGCGATCCCTAAGCCCTCAAAACCTGCAGAGGGCCCACGGAGTTACCGTCCCATCTCTCTGCTCTGCGTCTCTTACAAGATCCTTGAGCGACTGATCTACGATCGTGTTGAACCAATAGTCGACCCCTTGCTTCCGAAGGAACAGGCTGGATTTTGACACTGAAAGTCTACCGTAGATCAAGTGGTTTTGCTTACGCAAATAATTGAGGATTATTTTGAGGGAAAAAAGTAGGCTGGTGCCGTGTTTGTCGATCTGGCAGCTGCTTATGACACTGTCTGGCACCATGGCCTCACCTGCAAGCTGCTGAGTGTTCTGCCGGACAAGCACATGGTCTGGATGATCATGCAACTTGTTCGAACAGAAGCTTCACCCTGACCACTGGTGACAGCAAGCCAAGCAGGCTCCGACGTCTGAAAAATGGTCTCCCACAGGGATCAGTCTTGGCTCCTCTTCTTTTTAGCATATACATATACGATCTGCCTTCGATAACGTCCAAAACGTGTGCCTACGCTGACGACTTGGCGATACTTTATTCATCAGGAGATTGGAAGGTGTTGGAAAGAACTTTGAGCGAAGACATGACTACACTTTCTGCATATCCCCAGACTTGGCGGCTAAAGCTCAGCCATGCTAAAACGGTGACTGCAGCCTTTCATCTCCACAATCGAGAGGCTAAGCGTGCGCTAAAAGTTACGAACAATGGTAAAATCTTACCATTTTGACCGGTGCCGGCCTATCTTGGTGTGAAACTGGACAGAGCACTCACGTATCATCATCATGTTAAAGCATTGCGCAAAAGACTATCCACGCGCATTTCGCTGCTGAGGCGACTTGAGGGTTCAGAATGGGGCGCTGGTGCTAAGACATTGCACACAGCTGCCTTGTCCCTGATCTACTCGACTGCTGAGTACTGTACACCAGCTTGGTGTTGCAGCGCGCATACTCGCCTCATTGACGGCGTTCTTAATGACGCTTTTCGCATTGTCACTGGATCCCACTCCAACGGACAACCTTCCAGTTCTCTCAAGCATCCAGCCAGCTAAGCTTCGCCGCCAAGGAGCGACACTCTTCTTGGCTAATCGCAGTTCTTTGGACACTGGCCACATTCTGCATGGCCAGCTGACCGAGTCGCAGGCTGCTAGCAAGGAGAGACTAAAATCTAGACACCCGTTTGTTCCTGCCGCGCGGAAACTATTGCGCAACTTATCTGAGTTGGGCATCCGCGTTGGCCAACGGACGAACTTGACATGGGACACAGAGTACTTCAGAACAGTTGGGGTGAAACTAGTTGGGGAGTACTTCAGAACAGTTGGGGAGTACTTCAGAACAGTTGGGGTGAAATCGCCTGCGTACTGACGCTTCGGTTCATTCGTTCACAAATGGGGTCTCGCTTCTTCAGCGAATTGCGAGTGTGGCGCTAGTAAACAAACTGAAGACCACATTATTTTAACATGTCCCATACATCGGACACCTCAAGGAATAATGGGTCAGACAGTTTTGGATGACGAAACAAGGTGCTGACTTAACTCCGTCACTGCCAGCATCTGCTGTAGGCAACACAGCAGGTTGGGGTGGTAAAAGGATAAACCCTCAGTCCCCATCCTTTTCTTGTGTCTTACCTGGATCATAGATACCCCGCCATACGACGAAGACGGCGTTTACGAGGAGAGGGTGATGTCGAGGCTTTAATAGATGTTACACTATCTTTTAAACGATTTAGGTTTTTGATAAAGTTTAAATAGCAGCATCTGTGATTACCAATTACATTGTAGCGCAACGGCAGGCACCTGGCTGAAGTCCGGCGTCAAAAGAGTGCACTCCATACGGCGACTAGTCACTTCTATCATGATAGCTACTTTTGTAGATTTCCTTTCGGTTTATATATTAAGATTGCAGTTGGTAACTTTCCGTTTGTGGTTTGTAACATCTTCGTGCTCATACGACACTTAGTAGCTAGATCTCATTGCTGCGATAGCTGCGCATGTATGCATTGAAGTTGCAGTGGCTGCAACATGCCTTCCCCGCCATCGATGAGAGAGAGATGAGCTTGCCGGCCGAAGTGAATGAGATTTCCGTCAAGACTTTATTTGGAAGGCGTTCTTGAGGTTTGGGCTCGGCGACTCAATGATGGCTTCTGTTGCTTGATTGAAGGCGCTGCCGTCCAACTACATCGGGGGAGATGTAGCTTCTTTGTCGGGGTCACCATTGTAGCGCAACGGCAGGCACCTGGCTGTTGTTAGATGTCAAAAGAGTGCACTCCATACGGCGACTAGTCACTTCTATCATGATAGCTACTTTTGTAGATTTCCTTTCGGTTTATATATTAACATTGTTGTTGGTAACTTTCGGTTTGTGGTTTGTAACATCTTTGTGCTCATACGACTCTTAGTAGCTAGATCTCATTGTCACGATAGCTGCGCATGTATGCATCGAAGTTGCAGTGGCTGCAACATGCCTTCCCCGTCATCGATGAGAGAGAGATGAGCTTGCCGGCCGAAGTGAATGAGATTTCCGTCAAGACTACATTTGGAAGGCGTTCTTGAGGTTTGGGCTCGGCGACTCAACGATGGCTTCTGTTGCTTGATTGAAGGCGCTGCCATCCAACTACATCGGGGGAGATGTAGCTTCTTTGTCGGGGTCACCATTGTAGCGCAACGGCAGGCATCTGGCTGTTGTTAGATGTCAAAAGAGTGCACTCCATACGGCGACTAGTCACTTCTATCATGATAGCTACTTTCGTAGATTTCCTTTCGGTTTATATATTAACATTGTTGTTGGTAACTTTCGGTTTGTGGTTTGTAACATCTTTGTGCTCATACGACTCTTAGTAGCTAGATCTCATTGTCACGATAGCTGCGCATGTATGCATCGAAGTTGCAGTGGCTGCAACAACATCTAAATTTACAGTAGAAAGATTACGTGGTATACGATTACAAATATCCTTTGTTTGATAGCAGAAATCATGAGGCTCTCTTAATCTTCTGTCTCGAGCACTGTGTAGAAGAGCTAGTTTTTATATTAATCCAAGAGGCTAGCAATGCACATAGCGAACTGCAGACAGTGACACTGTTTCGACCTATCAGGTCTCTTCAGTACAGTTGGTGACCGACAAGAAGCTAGAGGCTTTTAATAAAGAAGTCTAAGCTATGCTTTATTAAAAGCCTCTAGCTTCTTGTCGGTCACCAACTGCACTGAAGAGACCTGATTGGTCAAAACAGTGTCACTGTCTGCAGTTCGCTATGTGCATCGCTAGCCTCTTGCATTAATATAAGAGCTTGTGACCACTAGGCCGTGACAGCACTATTGTTCTAGCAGTTGCTAGACTTAGTGCACCTTCGACAACCGCCACTCATTCACGAGTGATACGGCTTCGCAGAGTACTGACAGACCTTCCACCAAGTGGATCTAGTATAGATCGCACAAGTGCGGCGGTCTAAGCTATGCTTTATTAAAAGCCTCTAGCTTCTTGTCGGTCACCAGCTGCACTGAAGAGACCTGATAGGTCGAAATAGTGTCACTGTCTGCAGCTAGTTTTTCATTTTCATTTTTTTGCAGAACCTTTGACATTGCTAAGTAGCAACAAGTCTAGATGCTGAATGCCGCTGACTTGTAAAATGCAGCGTGGTTTTTTGCTTTCGCTCTTCTGTCCTTCTATTCCATCGTTGTCATTACGCTTGCCTTTCTTTCGCAAGACCATTTCCTGACACTACCATTAATAGAAAAAAATTGCTCAAAAATGATCTCCAACATCATACGGTACCATACAGCAATTTATTAAATCATGTCAATAACGCGCGATCAGTTTCGACCTTATTGGGTCTCATCATGCGAGTGCAAAAAACACTCAATAATAAACATGGTGATAAAAAGAATTCGCCATTGGGTACAAAAAAAATTATCGTTAATATTTATGCTACCAATATTAGCGTGTCGTCACATATACTGTTGGCTACTAAATTATCGCAAGGTGATTAATTATTCAAAGCAACCCTTTTTAGACAAACTCTCTACCAGCCAACTATTTGACGATTGTAATCTTTGTTAACGTGTTAGCAAAGCTTTGCTTCTTCTTTTCAGTTGTGTGCATTGGCCATAGAAAACAAATAAATTTACCTTTTAGAAAAGTTTGTGTATCATAAAACATTCTGCAATATTTCAAGGGAGCCCTACCAGAAAAATTAAGGTGGGGTTGCTTTCTACCATTATTAAGATGTGAACTTTTTCCTTTGGAAACCTCCTTGTGACAAGGAGTCATTTTATTTTCTATTACGATGATAATCTTTTTTTCGGGGATGCATTTTTGATTTGGGCTCTTAATTAGTCTCCAAGAACTTCCTTTTTTGTAAAGTAAAACGCCTTTGTGAAAAATGAAAAGCGCTTGTTTGAAGCTTGATTTTACCCTTGCTATTGGGACAGTTTGGCACTCTTTGTGTAACTTTTAAACCCTAAAATGAAGAAATTATTCCCCTAAAAGTTTAAAATTTCTCACTAGGAAAAAATTCCACCCCGGTAGAGAAATATTGCTCTATGTAGAGGATTTAAAATTGAACAACGAGATGCTGATAAATAGGCCTACTTGGAAAATGATTCTCAAAGATGCGCTTGTCCTGGAAATATCAAATTTTTTGGTTAATAAAATTTGCCGCACACTATTGTAGTAATAGGAAAAATTTGCCACGAAATCAACAACGCTTTAGCTAAGCGTTTTTGCATTTTTCCATTCTCATGTATTGATGGTATTTTGGGGTAGGAAAATGCTTGCAAATTAGGAATCAAATAAATTAAAATTTTTCAAGATAAAACATTACGACTTATTACCAACAATATCACGAAAAAAGACTTGCAAAAACACATTCCCTACTTCATTTTTGAAATAATCAAAATTTAAAGTTATCTACTAATTGGAACTAGGCAACCTCATGTTTTTTATTACCTTAAGTATTCCATATGTACTTTGTCTCTTTTGAAAAGGTTTATAATTACAATACAACAAACAAAATAAATGAAAGTAAAATTTACGTCTGCGCCCTATCAAAACAAATTCTGCAAAAAACAAATTCAATTTTGCCGTGCACATTTTCGAAATCAAATACCTTCTAAATGTATTCTTTTTACAGATTTTAAAAATATGAAAAACCATTGTTGGTTAAATTTGATACAACTTAAGTAATAACTCTGTTGCTGTAACTTTACTGCTATAATAATGCATTACAAAAATAACAAATTGAAGTGTTTACTTTTCTTATTACATGGTTTGGGTGGCAGTTTGATTCATACAAGTGTAACATAAAACAATGGCTGCAGTTGACTTGGTGAACTTTTTTTTTATGTGTTCCTCGGTTCATTTATTATTGCTAGCATTAATGTGGAATATTGAACAGCACACGCTAAAAAAGAAGTGTTTCTTTTTGTTTTTTTTTGCTCTAACTATAGCTATTTCTAAACGTTGGTTAATTTGAAATAGCTTATATTTTTTCTCCCAAAATATAATCAAGAACCTAATTTGAAAGAAACAAGAATGTGAAGTCCTTTGATAAACTAAATAAATTTTTCAATCAAAACGTTTTTGTAATTTAATGTAAAGTTAAAATGTATGATGATTTGCAGGAAATATATGTTCAGCCATAGCAAGACTAAAAGACACCGGCATAGCATACTATGCTGAACGTTTAAGCCTATTTGGATAAACCCAATTCAACACTAAAGTTACAGTCATTACTAAAGTCGACGCACAGCTAATTTTAAAAGTCGCCTTTGTTGAGAGCTAGTTTACCAAAAAGATCATTAGCTTGATCACAGTTAATCTTCTTAATCACTTTAGAATTTGTGAAAGTTAAGCCCTCTGTTGAACTCCAAATTGTGGCACCACCACTTTTTTAAATCTTTCACATCTTGGATTCGTTAATGTGACAGACAGTTATTTCAAAAAGGCTGGTTGCATATAGAAAAATAGGCCTACTTGGTTGGACCAGGGCTGAAAGGAGTATTTACTACCTTGCATAAGGCCAGGGGGAACAAGGTGCCATGACCCCTTTTTGGTCCCAGTTGGTACTACGCGCAAAACCACAGACAATTGAACAAAAATTTTCGGGCAGTTTAGTTGGGCTTCAAGCTTTTAATAGTTTTCTTGATGGAGAAAATGCCAATATTTTATAGCCTTGCTGCATCATATTGCTATCTTTGTGGTAAAGTGTTTAAAACAAGCATTGCTTTCTCGTTTAGGAATCGATAAAGCAATTAAGAATTTGCAGTAAACAGTGGTTTACTGTAAGTTGTTGAGCCTGTTGGGCCAGTGATCAGCACCAAAATGCTGGGACGAGCCTATGTATTGAAGCTTTAACCGTAGTCTGCTGTAATAGGTACTCAGAATTCAGAAATGATGAGCAAGAGTTACCGACAAACTAGGGAAATAAACACTAGTTAATGTTGTAGAGTGGAGATTCAATGAAGAATTTAGATAGGATTGAAGCAAAAAGTGCACTGATTTGTTTTAGGCTAGGGTTGCCATGCGTCCGGATTTTACAGAACGTGTCCGCGATTTTTACATCCAATTTGAAAAATTTTCACAACTATAAGATTCAAGATTTTACGAGAATTTTTCCAAAAAATTCTTTAAAAATTGGGAGCTAATGATGATTAACGTTCTTACATGTAATTAGAAGTGGATGACCATTTTTTTGAAAGCACATCCGAGAACTGATGTCAAAATAAAAACATTTCAGTACCAGTACTCATGACTGGTCAATGGAAATAAAATACCTTTTTTGTTCTTTTTCTGTACAAAACACATCTAAAATCTCGATCGAAATTGAAAATATTTAGGGCTATACCACGAAGAGCAGAGTTCTGGTATGGGCCCGCCAAGGCTACTTAATGAGGAAAAGTTTCTGGATGATACACATCGCGTGCTCTGCATTAAGATACGCTCATATGAACGTAGTGCAGCGCAGAATCTAAGTATGTTGTGTATATGTGCGTTACGTACAAATTGATAAGTCTGACTTTGAAACGCTGGATTGCATTGCTACAGAAGCAATTGCCTACGTAACGCAGCGTAGCAAAGCAAGGTTGTGAATTCGGTCAACTTACGCAAAGTTAGGCAAGGTCCGCATAATAAAGCAAAGACAGGCGCTGTGCCTAATATGTTAATCTAAACTGGGTGTTTAGCCTGAGTGGCTTGAACGCAAAGAGATTGGCTCCAAAAAAAATTATCACTGGCTCCTGAGGTCTTCGCCAGTACATCCCGGTCTGTGTTGCTTAAGAAAACCTTTCCCTCTCTTCAGGAAATCCTGGATTCACTACTGCATAAGGCTACGTGACATGACGGTTTAGGCTTTTGAGCAAAAACGCTAATTAGTTGACAAAAGTGTTAGCATTGCTAACTAAGGATAAGCAATTTGGCAGAAGTGTGCCCACCACTCGGCATGTCAGCTTAAAGGATATGATCAACTACAACTGAGCAGTTTTTTTTTCGATATGCTGTCGAAAATCCAAGCAGAATTTCAATTACTTTCAGCTAAACAATGCTTGCGAAACTTATTAGGAAGTCGAATAATAACATGATTAGCTCTCGTTTTATGAAAACTATTTAGAGAGCTGTTTGTAAAACTAAAAACTAACTTATTGAAATATTTCAGGGATTAAACAAACATTTCGCATGTCCTTGTCGGGACACATATCTGCTTTTCGGAGGTCAAGGATGATTAGAAAATCTGTGTTAAAATATATGACATATGGATGGGGAGGACCTGCGATCATTGTGGCCATTTGCATCGGAATAGAATTCGGATTTCCTTATCTCAAATTTGGATACCGTTTTGATCCAAATATCATGCTTTGTTGGATTACAAACAGTTTTTCAAATATCGTGGTTTTTGGAGTACCTCTTGCTCTTATTCTCATTGCCAATACTGGGTTTTTTGTTTGCTCAATCCTCGCCATACATCGCGTATCTGCGCAATTTCAGAGCCGCCAATCCTTCCACAGCTCACGGTCGATCAAGTCAAATACTGCTCAAACAGCAACACCTTCTACAAGGTTCGTGAATATTTAGGCGTAAGGTTTGATTCACAAAGCTGAGCAATAGCGCAACACTTGCAGGAATTATATGTAAGTCGATTTTTTTTATAGAAATACGAAAAGTTGCAGTGATTAGACATTTGAAACAATGCACACACAAGTCGAAAGATTTTTGTATTCGAAGCATTGCAGAAATTGAAACGAAAGGCATTGTTCTTTGGGGTGTATAATAATACTTAAAGCAAGCAATGTAAAAATTTCTTTTATTTATACTTTGCTTGGCAAATACACCCAAAATTTATCAGAGGAACAATGTTTATAATGGTGATTCAATCTTTGGGGCGAGCAGCAAAAAATAAGCAAATAACATTGATTTGTTTAACTGACTGAAAAGTTGGTTGGTGGTACAGAACTTGAAAATGGTAGAAAGCAGTATGTTCATTTTTAACTTTTTTAATATTTTGTTTATCATTTGTCACAGAGAGATAACAAACAATAAATAAAGGAAATCAAACTAGCTAGTAAAACTGCTCTCTCCGTCTCATAATAGCATGATAAAGACAGGCACGTAATCAAAGACGCTGCGTCACCGTCATTTGGCTTAAGATAGTGCGAGTCGTTGTTGTTTTTTCTCAGTACATCGAATTATAAAAAATCACTTGGGTCAGCAATTTTTTTGTAAATCAAATTATTAAAGAATCATCTGGGTTGGCTATTTTAGAACAGCACCTAAAAGAGACTGTTTATCGATCACAAAAACAATAGAAAATTTGTGTGAGCGAATTGTTCGTATAAGGTGGCGAGCGTATTTATGCAAAGCTAAAATAATAACATGGACAAAAGAAAAATAAATAACAATGCAGTGAGAATCTGCTGACTCGTATGCGAAAGTATTCACAATCTCACTCTCTCCGTTTGCACAAAGTACGATAAAAATAGCGACCAGGTCAAAATGTCGTGTCCTCACCATGTGGAGCCAGAGAGCGAGAGCCGCTCTTATTGATAATCACTGGTCAACACACAAATTTTTGCCACAGATATTAAATCGATTTTAGGGTATATCAGGTGCGTAGATTTCGAAAATGACATTCATTTTTGCTAGTTGGCTCTGGTTTTTGAGATAATTGCATTTTTTGTAAAAATATTACTTAGACTGTGTTATATGGCATTGTTGTTCATTTAATGCTATTTAATCAATACTGTACGCTTCGATCTTTTGTAAACGCAGTAAAACAAAAATGCAAAGCATCCATGCAAACTGCAATGCTAAAAAAGGATGCAACAGCAATATTTACCGTTAGTTTGCAAGAAACGTATTGGAACTAAAACCAAGTATTACAGCGTATAAATGTATGTTGCCGTTATTTATTTAAACAAACGAAGCTTGAAAATACTGAGCTTTAACAACTACCATTCTGTCAAATCTACGAAGCAAATCGCCTCTTGTAGGACTTTCTAGCGTGAGGAGCAAATGGCTTATGTCGTTGAAGATTCCAACAATAGTCCGCCATCGTGTAAATGTCCCATCATCCTGGATACCTTTCTTCCATTACTTTAATGTCCTGATGGAATCTTTCTCCTTGCTCTTCACTTAATTCCCCAAGATTTTCTGGAAATCTATCTAAATGACTAAAGAGGTAATGAATCTTGATGCTCATCTTTGCTCCCAAACTTTGAAATTTTGAAAGCATATCTTCAACTATCTGAATGTAATTGTTTGCTTTATTGTTTCCCAAAAAGTTTTTTACAACCACAGTAATAGAAATCCAAGCAGCAAATTCCTTCTCAGTCATAGATGCAGTGAAGTTTGGATCGTTCATCAGCTTTCGAATTTGAGGACCCTCAAATATTCCTGCTTTTAGTTTTTGATTGCTCATCCCTGGAAATACTCTGCAAATGTAATTAAAACAATTTCCGTCTACTGGCAAAGCTTTCACAAACTGCTTCATTATACCCAATTTGATGTGTAGAGGTGGCAAAATGATTTTTTCTCTTGGGACTAGGGGCTCATTGATGACATTACATTCATTAACTGTTAGTGTAATTCTTTCAGGCCATTCCTTCTTCACCCAGTGGTCACTGCGAGCACGGCTGTCCCACAAACAAATAAAGCACGGATATTTAGTATAACCACTCTGCTGACCAAGCAAAAAGTTGACCATTTTCAAATCAACACATATTAACCATTGGTGGTCACAGTAGTTCAATTTTTCTAGCACTCGTTTAATATTGTTGTATTCTTCTTTGAGCAATGTAGAGTGGCCAATGGGAATCGAGGCATACTTGTTTCCATTGTGCAGCAATACACACTTCAAACTTCTTTTTGAACTGTCTATAAATAAACGCCAATCTTGAGGTTTATATTCAGGTATTCCCATTTTTAAAAGAAGTCCTTCAACATCTGAGCAGAAAACAAGCCCTTCTTCTAAACGATAGTACGGAAGTAAGTCGCTCTCCCTTGGGCGGTAAAAGGTTACTTTCGTACCAACACTAAGGCATTTCTTGTCTTTAAGCCTGGATGCCAATACTTCAGAAGCTTCTTTAGATAAATTAAGATCTCTTATGAGATCGCTCAGTTCATCCTGATTAAACTGCTTCGGACTGGTCGAGCTTTTTTCAAAAATGCTTGAAACATCACTTTCACTAGAGCTTTCTGAAGCTTGGTGGACAAAGTCCCATTCTGATGGTTTTTCTGGAAGATGACTAAATTGTGGCACGGGTATATCTTCACAGTGGGGTACAGGACGCCTAGCAGATTCTAAGTCCGGGTAAATCCATGATTTTTTCTTGTGAAAATTAAAACCCTTCAAATCTACCATACAAAAATAACAATCATCAAAGTGTTTTTTCTGTTCTCGCCACACCATTGGCACACCAAATCTAAAGCTTTTAGTTTTTCCTTTTGTCCACATTCGTAAGTGCTCAACACATGATTTGCAGACAACATGTGGAGCCCATGGCTTGTCTTGGTCACCAAGTTTAACTCCAAAGTAAGCACGGTATACTTTGCGAACAAAATCTGTAATAGACCTTTTATGCTCTTTAAGAATATATTCTCCACATATGTAACAGAAACTGTCAGGGTCATTACAACAACTTCTTCTTCTTGAACAACTCATAGCAGGCAACATAAAGCAACTAAAACTGAAAACATGAAAACCTAAATATAGTAAAAGTTACTGCATTTCAACTTTTTATTAGAATTTTTTTAGACTCCAAGCTTGCTAATGGTTAGTTATTGACTTTTCTGCGTTGTTAACCTTTCTAAAAATGAGACAACTGGTCCTTTATTGCAAAACAAAATTTCCTTGTCAGCACAATTGCCTCCTAAGTGTAGTTTATATGGCCGTTATCTGAGCTTTTATAGCCAGTTATTGTGTCTGCATTATCTTAAAAACTAGAGCCAATTCAGCAAAAGTAAAGTCATTTTTGGAATCAGCGCACCTGATATACTATAAAATCGTTGA